>OY747132.1:53080282-53680282 GCA_963556465.1 Berberis vulgaris
GGGCGTCAATGAAAGTTGATTTATATTTTTAAACGGTCATATTGTTTAGTCTCATATCCTAGACTTGGTCATATTTTTTTTTTTTTTTTTATAAAATATCCATTTCAAACAGGGCGTCACTTTGGAGGAACTTTCTCTATATTGTTTAGTCTCATATCCTCTATGTAACTCACTTTGGAGGAGTTAATAAGGATAGTGTTTGAACTTGGGTTTGAACCCCAAGGGGTACCCACTTTAGTGAAGGAGGGAAGAGATAGACCAATGCTATCCTTATTAACTCTTCCAAAGTGAGTTACATAGAGGATATGGGACTAAACAATATAGAGAGAGTTTCAAAGTTAAGAAACCATTTTGTTTTAAAATTCAAACTAATGTTTCAACAGTCCATATCACCAGATTATTGATTGTGTTTCTCGGTCTCAGATCTTTTGCAATGGTGCGTACTCGCTATGTTCAATATGTTGTTGCTTTTTTGCTGACTCAGTTTCGGTGAGTGACGCATTATATTTTTTTTTTTATGCTTCTTGCATTCAAGTTCAGCTGCTTGAACTACTGCTTATCTTTGTTCCTAAGCAGTTGTTATCTTTGGCAGTGAGAAGCAAAGCTTCACCCATCCAACACACTTGTTCCAGATGCAAGCAAACATCTTTAATGCAGGTAGGGAGCTTGTTTTACCACATCGAACCACTTGTCTCTCACTTGAACCACTTTAATCCACTTGTTTTGAATTTTGCAATGATGTGCCATGATATAAAAAGTGAATATCACGATTGGGCATGGATGCCCACAGAAATTCTACTGAATGCTTTTTACTCTGGCTAGTCTGTCGGAACTGGCTGAAAAAGAGATACTTAGTCCTCTCTGGATAAAGAAACTTGTTGCCTGACAAACTGCACTTAAGATTGGGAAACTGATACTTGTGCTCCCCCTAGCCACTGCGAATGAGTATAGTAGTGAGCCGATGGGTAACCTAGAAGAAACCACAAATGACGAAGCAACTAGTGATGGCAATCACTCATCAGATGCGAAAATGTGGAGTTTTGAGGGTGCAAGTTCTACTTCCTCTGATCAATGTAAAAGGAGGCCCTCAACCAGCAGGAGAGAAACAATATAAAAGCGTTGTGATCAATGTGTTTATATTTTTTTGCTAAATATGCGTACTTGTTTAAGAAACCATGGATGTGTTGCACCTCACGAAAGCTTAACCGATGCAGAACACAATCGATAGTTGCAATAGAAAGTAAGAAATCCAAAGTATAATCAAGGCATTGTAAAACAAATGACAAATAAAGTGACTCGCGTACCACACCAGCGATTTAACGTGGTTCGGTAAGTTTGCCTACTTTCATAGGGCAAAGAGAATAACTTCACTATCGAGATCAAAAAATAAGAATAGAGAAAGTTTCATTCACAACATCTATAACGTAAAACACACACATGTCTAAATGACACCACACATAAGCAAGGGTGTGTATATTACTCTCTTTCTCTCTGAAGTAGGTAAAACAATACTCATTAAGCAATTGATAAACAACGTCACATACAAAAGGAAAGAAAACTCAAACTGAAGATGGATTCATATCGGGAACCCTTTGTTTCCTTTTATAACCACCATGTGGCGGTGCTCAACGCCGGTAAAGAGAGTCCAAACAATTCCAAAAACTATCTTTAAGATTCTTATCCACCACCTTTTTCTCCCATCCACTTCCTTCGTCTCCCTTATTCAACTACCTTTTCTCATCTTTTATCTGTTTTTCAACAATTATCCCTTCTTCCACCACCTTCTTTGTTCTTCTCTATGTTTTTTCAATTTTCACCTTGTTAGAAATGTGTCTCGATTTGAGCATTTAATTAGCCCCACATGGGTTAAGGAGCTGCTTCGTGTGACGTTAATAAGAATTGGAAGTGTCTTTAACTAGCGAGGAGGTTTTTTAGTGGCGATAGAATCCAATTGGTATGTGAGTGTTTAAGTTGGGGACAATATTGTTTCTAAAGACATGTCCATTGGCCAACAATTCCATGTACACGTTGTGAGGTGGTTCCGGGCATTGATTATGAATTCGCGAGTTTTCGCAAAATCTCGTGAACTAGTTTTGTAACTTAACAAAAAGGAATATCTGAATTTGATACTTATATTTTTCATCAATAATTGCGAAAAAGTTTGACGAAATTTCAATAAATTCACGAAATTCGTTGAATTTCCTATTCTTCTTCTTCTTCTTGATTTGCAGAGAGAATGATAGAGAAATGGGAAAGAATGATAATGAGAAAAATAGGAATGAGAATGAGAGGGAGGGGAAGAGGAAGAAGATTATGATATAGCCATCATCTTCGTCGTTCAGCCCTTTCAAGTCGAAGAAGATCCTTCGATCGAGGCCCTAACCAACCCATTCATCAGATCCAATGTTCCTTTGTTGATCCGAAAAGACAGAAATCAAAAGTGTGGTTTTTTAATAGCTAAGTTGAATTTATGGGCTTTGATTAAGCCCAATATGATTTCTATCCAAATTAGGCCCAATAGAATTGTTGGGCTGATCATTCTCTTCCAATTCGGGTTGAGATGTAACGTTTGTTTCTTTGTTAGTAATTCTTATGAAACACTTTATAAAGCTACATCGAAAATGCATTGAAAATTTTCTATATTGTTAATTATGTTAAGAATGAAAAATATTTGGTATGTAGGCTTCATTTTAATGTGTTTAATAGGTTTATTTACTTGCATCTTATTTTTTCACATATTTCATATACCTTCAAAATTTATTATATATGTTTCATATATATTCAAAAATTTTACGTTTTTTATTTACACCTTCTAGAAATTTTTTATTAAAATCAGAATACTAAAATTAATTCGAAATTTGAATTCATAATCATTGGTTTTGGGGGTTCGCTTTATTCACCTCTGCACCCAACAAGTGGTATCAGAGCCGATGGTTTGGCCTTGGGCTTGGCAAATTAAAACTCGTGTGCACATTGTGAGGTGGTTCCAGGGGGCTTCGCTTTCTTCCCCTTGGATCGAGCAAGTGGTATCATAACTGATGGTTCAGCCTTGGGCTTGGCAAGTTGGAACTTGTGTACGTGCTGTGAGGTGGTGCCCGGAGGGCTTCGCTCGTTTCAACCCTGGACCCAATAAGCGGTATCAGAGCTAATGGTTCAACCTTGGGTTTGGCGAATTGGAAATGCATGATATCACGCTGAGGTGGAGCTTATCCCGAGTAAGCTCAAATCTCCCCAAGGTAGAAATTGTTGGAGATGTGGATTTGAGCATGAAATTAGTCTCATATGGGTTAAGGAGTCGCATCGTGTGAAGTTAATGAGAATCGAAAATGTCTCTCACTAGCAGCGTGGCCTTTTGGGGGCAGTAGAACTCAATTGGTAAAAACCTCACATCCAGGAGCTGCGGGTGTTTAAGTTGGTTGTGGCATGTTGATTGGCTAACACTCCCGTGTGCACGCTATGAGGTGGTTCCAGAGGGCTTCACTCTCTGCACTTTTGGAGCCAACAAGTTGTTGGAGATGTGACTGTATTTGAGCATGCAATTAGTCCCACATGGGTCAAAAAGTCACATCATGAGAAGTTGATAAGAATTGGACATGTCTCTCACTAGCAACGAGGCATTTTGGAGGTGGCAGAGCCCTATTTGGTAAAACCCCACAATCGAGAGCCACAGGTGTTTAATTCGGGAACAATATCAACAATCTTGTGTGCACGTGATTGATCTCAAATCTTACTGCAAGTGAACTGATGATACATCAAAATAGACCGTCATCACAACACGTGGCATGAAAAATCCATCACTAGGATCAAGTATCCCACCTATCAGGCCAGCTCATAAAACCTAAGAAGATAAAACCAATCATAAAAGCCCAAACAGGGCCCATCAGAAGAAGTCAAAATTAGGGCCCAAATCCGAGCCGCACGAATTATCTCATAAAAAATAGGAATGTTACGTAAGAAAAGAGTCGTGGAGAGAGTTACACCTCCACGGACACATCTTCAAAAAATATGAGACTGTTACGAAGAAAATCTCCTTCTGTTGCGCCTCACATGCTTAAGTCACGTAGAGAATTAACTACGACCATTATATAAGGTAAAGGGAACATTCGACAAATGTATGCAACTTTAACTAAGTTTTGTCCATATTTACTTCCATCTTCAAACAAAGTTGCTAACTTAAGCATCGGAGTGCCTTTGGCAGTCTAACATCTGTTTTGCAGGTCAAGCTTACAGGAGGATGTGATTTCAACGCATCATGCATGGTTGTCTATTGAGTTAGAAACCGACAACTGCGGGTCGAATCCACATGGAGGGCTAATGATTGAAACAAATTTTGTAAATCAACTTATATACTTAACCTAGTAAAATAAAAAGTTGTTGATGAAAAGATAATACAATGGAATTGCATGAAATAAAAATGTAAAGTAAAACAAAATGTGAGAGTTAGGACACTAGGTTTACCATCATGAGTAGATGACTCTTAGATTAATCTTTTCCAAAGTCATTAATACATCCTAAGGTAGACTCTCATTTTACCTTAGGATGGAAAATGATGAGCCAATTTTCACTCCCTGCTTGACCTTGACCTGCTGACCTACACAAGGAACGCACATGAGCCAAGGACCACCGTTATGGTGACTGATGACACTCCGATGCTAAAGTCAGACAGGGATCTGAGAAAGATGTAATGTTGTAAACAAGGAATTTATAGCATACCTTAGCTTATCAACCTCGTGTCTTATTTATAGTGTTGGAGTCCTGATTCGACCAAGCCATCCGTGGCATAGTTTAGGGAAGAAGATCTCCGTGGAGATCTTTCTCTAATTAGGAGTTGTGTTGTGAAGTGAAGTTTCCCTGTTAGACATGTGCTCCTAGATACGCGGGAGATAGTTCTAAATCAGAGTGTTGTCCATAGATAGAAGTTTTTGTATGCGACATATACTCTGGTATTTGATTCCTAGTTGCAAGCAAAGTGTTGTTGTCTTGCCTGTCCGAAGTTGATCCTCAATATACTTGCCTTAATAGGGCTTACGTTATAGGGGATAGTTGTGAGACACGTGGGCTTAGCAAGTTGTAGTGATTTGGGTCTGTCTGGTGGACTGCGTTGTGCGGGCCTGAAACCGCTTGGGCCGGATTAGTGTTGGGCTGACGCTTGACCCTATTATTTCTCGAGATCATCATGACATGTGTACAGCGTATGAGAGAAGATGTTTCGATCCCCCCAAGTTAGTAGGGCGTCTAGTCGATCCACCGAATCTTTGAAAAGTAACTATACCGATTTCCTTATACTTCAGGCTTGGAGACCGTCGAATCCCCAGATACTTCCAGTTTGACCTTAGTAGGTTTCTTTATTGTTGTCTTATCCTTTTGCTCTTGGATGTAGTGCTGACTTGATATGTCATTTCTTTTTTCAAGGAAGTTTGTGACTCCGATCCTCACTTAGGAAGAAGAATGAATAGAGATGGAGTTTAATAAACTCCCTTATGTCTGTCGAGGAGGTCATAATGACAGGTAATGTCGTACAGAGCAGGTTGCTTTGGTGCTCCCATGATGTCCTTGTTGCGTCTAGTTCGCTGACTCGGGGATCGTCGTTCGAAGAAAATGAGCCTAGCTATGCCCAGCCCGACTAGGCTGGCTAAGTTGGAGGCGGGCATGCCTTCTATTGTTGTTCCTAAAAGGAGGCAGCCCACCAATCATGTAGGTTCTTCTTCCGAGCCGTTGTCCTTGCCAGAGAAGGAGGTGGCTGCTGCGAGGCACGAGTTACCTTCATTTACTCAAAAGGTGGTTTATGGGGATCGTCGTCTCTCACTACATCTTGTTAACCCTCTTGTTGACATAGAGAGGGAGCGCATTGGAACAGGTGTTGTCATTGTGAGTCACCATGGGTCAGTGGCGGAGGCTCGCACTCTTGAGTCACATGGTTCCATTGTGCTGCACTTTGATGCTCGCGGGAGAGTTCTTGCTTTGGAGAAGGCTTTTACAGACCTGTAGGTGTCATATTCGAATGCTCTCTACCGGGTGAATTCCTTGACTAATCAACTGCAAGATTTTGGTGTTGCTGCGGACTTGGAGGCCATGAGAGTCGCGACGTTTGCGTCTGAAGCAAAATTGGCAACCATAAGGGCTAAACTGAGGTCAGCCGAATCCGATTTGACTTCTACCCGAGCGAAACTGGGATGGGCCTGTGCTGAGTTGGGGCGCTTAGAAGTTGTTGTGGACAAGTGATCGCTCGATCTGCAGACTCAGATTGAAGAGAGGAAGCGAGCTGAGATTGAATGGGTCGTTATACGACTACGGCTTGAGTCTGAAGTTGCTGACGGACTCCATTGCGTTCGTGAGGCAAAACGCTTACTGTCAGAAGAGCGTTCACACTATGCCGCGTTGGTAGGCGCAGTGGATTTTGGTGCTTCGTTATGGAGGCTGTAAATCTCGTCAGAGGTTGTTCGGGGAAGATTAGAGCTTCTGGAGCTTATTATGGAAGACCACCCTGGTATTGACCTCGGCTTTGCCTGCTATAAGAGGGTTGTTTTCGAAACCATCGTGCAGAAAAAAGGTCCTGGCTTTTCGAGACAAGCTGTTGAGGAAACCGTTTTGCCCCTTTTCTGCTTCAAAATAGTTGTAATGCCCTTCTAGGGAAAAAGGAAATTTTTTTTTAATGAAAGCCATGTTTTGTAACTTCGCCTTTTGTTTTGTACTTTCATGCCACTGTGTCTTCTTTAGAAGTTTTGCACGCCATGGAATTAGTACTTTAAGACCTTGCATGTTGGCAAATTGTCCGTGTTTATCAGTTGAGTCGCATTGAAACTGACTGCTTTGAGCCACCCTTGTTTATAGGTGAGTCGCGGTGATCCCTGACGAGTCACCACCGCAAGCTGTGGCACCACTGAATACACTCTTACTCCCTAATCTGTCGTTGCCCGTGCAGTGCAGACTAGGCGTTGGGACATTCCAAAGGCTGTTGTTGTCAACAAGATCTGACTAAGCTTACTTGGTGGGTTCTGGAGATCATTGGTGTTTGGCGAGTCATCATCATCAGGCGTTGGAACGCTGATTGGCTTGTGATTAAATCCGGTGACCACGATCTGTAGAGGAGCAATGGTCCCGTGGCAAGCCGTCGGCATCAGTCGGGGTTGATTAGGCTTCCACCTTCCAAATCATATGCGCCCGCACAGGGCGAGCTACAGATTTGGGCGTTGATCAGAAGTTGCAGTTCGTCAGTCATCACTAATTGGGTTTGTCTGATTGGATTTGGCGGTCATTGTCTGTAGAAGAGTAATGATCCCTTGGTGAGTCATTTTCATCATGCTTAAGAGCACTGACTAGACTCCCGCTTCCTCGGTCATCATCAACCGCACGCAATGGATTAGGTGTCGGGTACCAGAAGTCGTTGTCATCAGTCGCGAACTAACTAAGCTTACCTGATGAGTTCGGCGGTCATTGTCTATAGAAGAACAATGATCCCTTGGTAAATCGTTGTCATCAGGTGTGAGAGAGCTAACTAAACTCCCAATTCCTAGGCCATCGTCATCCGCGCGCAACGGACTAGGCGCTGGGCACCAGAAGTTATCACCATCAGACTAAGCTTACCTGGTAAGTTCGATGATCATTGTCTGTAGAAGAGCAATGATCCTTTGGCGAATCATCAACATCAGGTGTGAGAGCACTGACTAGAGTCTCACTTCCTCGGCCATCGTCATCCGCAAGCGGCGGACTAGGAGTCGGGCGTGATCTGTCAGATCTGGTCATAGAGGGGATGATTGGAGATCGCGTTGGTCGTAACGGACAACAGTGGAAGTTTTGTAAAAGCAAATATTTTTATTGATAATATTTTTTGAGGTGCTCTACAATCCATTATCGTTTAAGTCCGTCGATGTTTATGTCTTCCAACCAGTATGTCTCCCGCCTGTTGACCTTGGTCACCTTGTAGGGTCCTTCCCAATTTGGGTTTAGCTTTCCTGCGTTTGCTTCTTTGGTGGTTTGCTGGGTTTTTCTGAGTACCCAATCTCTCACTCTAAATTTGCGTGGCTTGACCTTTTTGTTGTAGTATTGCACTATTCGTTGCTGGTAGGTAGCTATCTTTGCAGAGGCTAGATTCCGCTTTTCTTCAAGGAGGTCTAGTCCGAAGCGCAAGGCTTCATCATTATTGTTTGCTCTGAACTCCTCCATTCGGAAGGTGGGCACTTCGAGTTCTACCGAAACCTTGGCTTCTGACCCGTATGCCAGGGCAAAGGGTGTTTCTCCAGTAAGGATTCTTTTGGTTTTTCCATACACTCATAGTATTCCTGGTAGCTTTGAAAATCATTTCCCTTTGGTTGTGTCAAGTTTTCTTTTGATTGCCTCCAGGATTGTTCAGTTGGTAACCTTCGCTTGGCCGTTGGCTTGTGGGTGCCCTGGCGAGGAGAAATGGTAATTGATGTTCAAACTTTCGCATATTTTTTTTAACCTTGATACCTTCGAATTGAGTTTCGTTGTTGCTGACCAATACTCTGGGGATGCCAAATTTGCAGACGATGGTTGCCCATATGAATTTCTCTATTTGGACTTGCCCTATCTTAGATAAGGGCTCCGCTTCAACCTACTTGGTGAAGTAGTCGACTACCACAAGAAGTAACTTTTTGTCGGTTGATGCTGGGAGTGGTCTCACGATGTCCATCCCCCGTAGTGCGAATGGCTATGGACTTTTCATCAGTGTGAGTGACTTGGTAGGCATCTGTGTGTGTGGCGCGAACCTCTGACATTTTTCGCATTTACAGACAATATTTTTGGCGTCTTGTTGCATCATCTGCCAATAGTACCCTAGGGTTAAAGTTTTATGGGCAAGGATTCTCCCACCAGGATGATTTTCGCATATCCTGTCGTGGATCCTTCCTATGAACTGATCTGCCTCGGGAGGACAGACATCGAAGCAGGGGTGCAATCGTTGATCTACTGTATAACTTTTTGTTTAAGAGAGTGTACCGCGCTGCTCTATTTTTAGTCTTCTGGCTTCGGCTTTCTCGACTGGCAGGGCTCCGCTTTCGATATATTCGAGAATCGGAGTCATCCAACTTGCCGATGCATTTGTAGCACAAACATCTCTGGGTTCTTCTTTGTTAAGGCTTGATTGCTCTTGGTATTCGATGGGACCGTTTGAGACTTCAGCGGAAGTTGAGGCTTCTCTGGCTAGCACGTCAGCTCTTTTAGGGTCATCTCAGGGGCATTGTAAGAGCTCGCACCTTTTGAACTCATTATTGCATGGAGTACCTTTTCGCGGTAGGTTGTCATGCGAGGATCTTTGCTGCTAAACTCTCCTTTGACCTGGTTGACTACCATACTTGAGTCGTTGTATGCTGTTAGCTAATCTATCCATATCCCCAAGGCTAGTTTCAGGCCGGACATGAGGGCTTCATATTCGGCTTTGTTGTTTAAAGTGGAAAAGCCGAATCTGACGACTTTTTCGAGAGTGAAGCCGCTTGGAGAGCGGAGTGTGATTCCATCTCCGCTTGCTTTTCCTGTTAATGATCCATCGCAACGTAAGGTCCATCCCCTAATGCTTGAATCTTGGGCTTGAAGGTCCGTCTTTGGTTCTTCTCCACCCGTGAATTCGGCGATGAAGTATGCCAGTGCTTGGGCTTTGATGGCGATTCTTGGGGCATAGCTTCTGTCAAACTGCCTGATTTCTACTGACCATTTCACCATCCTGCCGGATAGCTCTGGCTTGTGTAGTACCGTACGAAGCGGGTACTTAGTTAGAACTGTTATATAGTGAGCCTAAAAATAAGGCCTTAGTTTTCTTTAGAGACACGACCAATGTTTGGGCTAACTTATCCAGGTCTAGGTAGCGTGCTTCCACTTTCACGAAGGTTTTGCTGGCGTAGTATACTGGTCTTTGGATTCCCCTGTCATCTTGCACGAGGGCTGAGCTGACAACATGCTTGGAAACAGATAAGTATAAGTAGAGTGTTTCCCCTGTTGCTGATTTTGAGAGCAGTTTGAGGCTCCCCATGTATGCTTTCAGGCTCTAAAATGCTTGTTCGCACTCTTCGTCCTATGAGAATCCTTTGCTTCCTCTTTGTATTTTGAAGAAAGAAAGGCATTTGCCGGATGATTTAGATATAAACTTGTTGAGTATTGCCACCCTCCCAGTTAGGCTCTGAACGTCTATGATGTTGGCAGGGGATTTTATGTCAAAAAGGGTCTGAATCTGCTTTGGATCAGCTTCAATTTCCCTCTAGTTCATTATGTTGGAGCCTAGGAATTTTCCAGACTCAACTCCGAACGTACACTTTTTTGGGTTGAGTTTCATCCGATATTTTCTGAGTTGGTTAAACGCTTCGGTGAGGCCTTCTATGTGGTCAGGGCTATGGAGGCTCTTGACCAACATACCGTCTATATAGACCTCCATATTCCTATCGATTTGTTCTTTGAACATTCAATTTACCAGTCGTTGATAAGTAGCACTTGAGTTCTTAAAACCGAACGACATCACCTTGTAGCAGTATATTCATCTCTCAGTTATGAAAGAGGTCTTTATTGATCAGGGGTGCATTAATATCTGGTCATAGCCTGAGTAGGCGTCCATGAAGCTTAGTAGGTTATGTCCGAATCTGGAGACCAAAATCTGATCGATGCGGGGAAGTGAGAAGTTGTCCTTCAGGCAATCTTTGTTCAAGTCCGTGTAGTCTACACACACTCTCCACTTCCCATTTTTCTTCCTCACCAATACAATGTTCCCCAGCCAGTCCGGGTATCGTGCTTCTTTGATCATGTCCGCATTAAGTAACCGTTGTATCTCCTCATTTATGATCGTATTTCTTTCAGGCACCACGAGCTTCTTCTTCTGCCATATGGTTTTCCTCGTAGGGTCCATCTCTAGTCGGTGAGTGATTACTAATGGGTCGATTCCCACCATATCTTGCATGGTCCAGGCGTAGACATCCTGGTTCCACTATAGCAGCTCTGTCAGCTGTTCTGCAAATTCTTTGCTCAAGTAGGAACCTATTTGGATGTTGTCAAGGTAAACCGTGACAGTTTCTTCCTTCGGTTGACAGACGTTGGGCCTGTCCCGAGGGCTTACAAGAGCTTCGTCGTCTGGATTGATTCTCTATCTCAGCTTCTCTGACAAGTTTAAGAGACATTTTGGCCACGGGACTAGTTGCCCATTGAAAGTTACCGTCGCTAAATACTATATAGTGACGGTTTAATGTAGCGACGTTTATAACCGTCGCTAAATACTATATAGCGACGGTTTATAACCGTCGCCAAAATTCGATGAACAATCCAACTTTTGCCTTTTAGCGACGATCTGCAACCGCCGCTAAATTCCCTTTGATAATTCAAATTTTTTTACCATAAAAAAATCATATTTTTCAACCTGTAGTGTTTTCTTTTCATTTGGTGCAGATAATCTATCCAACATATGCACTACAACTTTTAGACTCAAATTAAAAATCAAATATAAACGACACCAAACTAAACTCATATGATACCATCATCATACATTAAGAGGAACTTTAATTTCATTTCAAAATCAATATTATACATGGTCCAGAAGAAAAATACAAATTAAAATTGTTACAAATTGTCAATGCTTACATCTAACAACCAAAACCGAAGTTGTACAATGGTTGTCTCAGGATTGTTGTCTACAGGGCCTCACCGACCTTGAGCTCATCAGTAAGCTGCTGGCCAAGATTAAGCTATCTACGTTTTGTCTTAAGATTTCTCATCAGAAAGGCCTGGAATGGAATGCCCTTGAAGTCTGACAATTTACAAACAATTGTATGTCAAGTGGCAGCCAAAAAACTGTTAAAGCAAAAAACAAGAAATAAATAACTGATCTAAACAGAACACCAATTCCAAGAAACTCAAGGCATAAACAGAATCAAATTTTCTTAGTCAATACCATTCCTTGTCATCTCCTTCACTGATCAATGGAAAGAAAAGAAATTGCATAGTTGAAAACATTTCAAATGAAAATGACAAACTAAAATGACTTACTTTGCCAACTTGGATCAATTGAGGACGGGATAGCAAATCCTAGGACGGGATGGAAAATCTACACCTGCTGATGTCCCTGCCATATCAACAAAAGTAAAAAAACAGTGACGCTTTGAGTCAGTCTTTAGGAAAAAATCATGTTGTAAACTAGATGTGTGCTAAGTTTGAACTCTATAGGACATATGGACTGAATATGTAACACAAATCTTAATCAAGCATGAAAGTTGTACTAGCAATCTTTACCATTGTCAATTGAATCACTCAAATTTAAGCCAAGATAATGATTCTTTTTTCTTTTCTTTTCTTTTCTTCCTGAATTGCTAGAAAATAAATTGATACACCCATAAATAATAATAAAAATATATAATTTTTTTTGACACCATACAACCAAATATGAATTAGAAATCCAAGCAAAAGGGAGCCAACAAAGATGATAACAGCTAAACTGAAATGAAACAACATCAAAATAACAAGTTCATAATAAGAAATCTCCATTTAGTCAAAAAACAAAAGGCTTTCCTACAAAAGTTCATAATAAGAAAATGATAAGGATACCATTTGACCAGCATTTTGCACACAAAAGTTCGTATTTTTGGATGAAAAGAGTGACAAAGTTATACATTAATTTCTGGTGAAATTGTTATTTGAACAATATTGTGTTACCGTAAGGGATCAAACCAGTACATAATATATTACCTTTCAGCAGGTCCTTCCAAATCCTCGGCTTCCTCTTGTATTTGAGATAAAATTTCTTTCTTTTCATCAATGCTACCACTGACAAAGTCCTTCACCAAGAGATCCAGACTTTCAACTATACCAGCCTATAACAACCAGAAAGATCAAATAGTAACAAATTCAACAGGTTCGTATTCGTACTGGTGGTAGCGCTCTGCGTAATTAGTATTGATGTAAAGCTATCTGATACTCACATCAAAAGTAAGTTTTCCATTTGGATCACGTCCGGTACCACAATGTTCGTTGATGAATAATATGAAGTCCTCCAAATCTAATTCACCATCATAGTCTTCACCATCTTTATTGTGCTTAGGAAAGAATTTCACCATAGGATAACCACTGATATCATACCTGCAAGTTACCAACACATGAAGCAATTTTTTCTGCTTTTTGAGAGTTACTAGAACTTTTCCGTTGAAATAAAACTTCAAGTTTATTTAAACTCACCTGTCAGCCAGGTCCTTATGTTTTTCAGCATTCAGTTTAGCAATTACAACATCCTCTTCCATTTTATAGGCTGTGGCGAGCTTTTCATAATCCTACAAGATGGAATAACACAACGAAAGCTTTCAATATGTATAAGAGCACTTGTAACTTAATTAGACACAAGAAAAATTAATAACTATGCTTGTAAATGTTAGTAGTTGTAGCTGATCACTTGCTAAGTTTGCATTCTTAATTTTGGTGTTTTGTTAATTGAAACAGGTTGGTGCCACCAGAATGGGATGCTGCTATTGGTATATGATTTCATGCCAAATGGTAGTCTGGACAATCATCTCTTCAATGATGAAGAACAGGAGGAGACCCTCAGTTGGGACCATCGATACAAGATCATATCAGGTGTAGCATCCGCTCTTCATTACCTCCACAACGAGTACGATCAGAAAGTGGTGCACAGAGATCTCAAGGCCAGCAACATTATGCTTGATTCCCACTGCAATGCGCAGTTGGGTGACTTTGGCCTTGCAAGTGCCTTGGAAAATGGAATGACCTCTTATGCAGAGCTTGAAGTCGAAGGTGTTCCTGGCACCATGGGTTACATTGCACCAGAATGTTTCCCCACCGGTAAAGCCACACGTGAGTCTGATGTCTTTGGCTTCGGTGCAGTTATTCTGGAGGTGGTTTGCTGTCAACGCCCTTGGACCAAGATTGCTGGGTCTCAGTTCTTGGTTGATTGGGTTTGGACTTTGCATCGGGAGGGGCGGATACTAGAGGCAGTTTACAAGAGGCTGGGAAATAAGTACATTGATGTAGAAGCACAGAGGTTGCTGCTTCTAGGACTAGCCTGCTCACATCCCATTGCGAGCGAAAGGCCGAAGATCCAGTCTATCGTTCAGATAATAAGTGGGTCTGTCCCAGTACCTAATGCGCCCCATTTCAGACCGGCTTTTGTGTGGCCGATGATGGGGGGCCTTGCAGGAGACAGCAGCATGACCAATGACACAAGCCAAGATACCACGCCAATGACATCCTCCTACAATGACTATGGTGGACCAGGTTCAGGGCGTACCCCACAGAGTGCTATGTTGGATGCAGCCAATTTTCATTGGAGCCAGTCTTATGATCAACTCAATTATCTATAGTAAGCTGTTTATTCTAATTATAGATTATAGAAACATTTATATATTTAGAATATTTCAAATTCATATTTAAGTAACCTAGTTTCTATATTCTGTAAGATTGTTTCTTGAATAACTTTACAAATGTGGCATTCCAGACGGCATTTGAATTTGGCATTGTCTTTCGATTCCAGTAACAAGGGTATGACGCAACCAGAGAAAAATTTCTACAACTTAGTTTGTTTTATCTAGTAAAAAAAATCCCGGATCACCCTCCTTTCCAATTCACAAACACCCTTTTGCAGCTTACATCCATATCTGCAACTGATTTCTCCATCCCTTCATTGAATTGATGCCCCAATTTTTCAACAAACCCGACCACCCTAAACTGCTTCGCACAGCCCTTCTCTTCCTCATTTTTCAATCCACATTTGAACTGTTTCCCCCTCTCTTCTTCATATTCGTCTACAGCAGGTATATCATCCTTTTTTCGTTTTATTTATCTCCATTTTTTTTGTTTTTTCCCTATCCCTCTGGTCTCTTCTTCCTAGGCAGCTAATCTCTTTGTTTCTCTATTCTAGTTTCTCCCTTCTCATTTCCTTAGCTAAAGGACCAACAACAACCTGCTCGCACCACAGGAGACCCCATGAGAGATTACCATCACAAGTAGCAAAAAAAAAACATATCATAAAGCTGAAACTAAATAACCCCGAGAGATGACCACCCAAAACAGCCAGCTAAAGACCCCCCATCGCCCCAGCATGAGCAATGGTACTGCAGCTGGGATTAATAGCACGACCACAGCTCAGTCCGCCCAAGTGCATCTTATGGAACTCCTCCACCAACCAAAGACAAAGACAATGTAAGCTGCAAAAGGGTAGTTTGTTTTATCTAGTACAAAGAAACAAAGAGAGCAACTGACCTCTTGGGAAGCCATTTTACAGGAAACTTATTAATGAGTTCAGCTCATTTGTTGATGACTTAAAGAAAATAGTTTTATTAATGTGGACGCAATTGTTTATGAGTGGTTGTAATAAGCTCCTTTATTTGATTTATTTAAAATGAAAGTTTGTGGGCCTTTATTAACTTCCTCTGCTCTTCAGGAAAAAAAAAGTATTCATGATAGTTATAAGTGCCAAAAAATCTTAAACTGCACAATATTGATGAAGGAATTATCTGAATTCTCAAGGTACTAAAACAATTTATTTATTACCTTGTAAACAGAACCGAAGCCTCCTTCCCCAAATTTATATGCATAAGAAAAATCCTTTGTAGCAATTCTTATAGTAGCTGGATCAAGTCTAAGTGATTTTGTGCTTTCAATCTCGCTATTTGTGCTTTTGATTCCATCTTCATTTAAGATCGCATCGTCTTTCATGTCTGCTTGAAAAATAAACAATTAAGACTCGTCCTCCAGGGTACACTAATCACCAACAAGTACACCTCAGTAAACACACTGTCGAATGTTGAAGAACACCTCATTGAACAAGTTGTTGGACTGTTGAACTTGATTAAGATAATCCATATAAACATCATGATACAACCATGGGAAGTGAGAAACTAATGTAACTTTTTTGCATCAAGCTTTGGTAAAACCAAAATGATGAAATATTTTCAGTGCATAAAACAAAGAAGTTAATAAGACTGATAAGATATACAAAAAAAACAAAGCAAACTTCAGAACAACTCAATAGAATATGAAATTTGACAATTTTTACAAAAATGTAATATGTAATAAAGACCTAACCTGTTAATATGCTTCCATTGTCATAGACTTTGAAGTTGAAGCTATAATGAATCTATAAGAAGAATGAGCTGATGAAGAAATGAAGAACTCACCTGAAGAAGAAGGATTGTTCAATCGCTCGATTGTGTTGAGGGACCAATCGATCGTTCAATAAGGTGTAGCATTGGTTGCAATCGATGAGGGAGGCGGTGATGATGATAATGGAGGTGGTGGAGATGAACAATTTTCCCAGTACAAATAATCGAAATCCACATCAAGAATCGAAAAATCTTCCTTTGTACCCAAAATTTTCTCAACATTCAAACTCAAATTGATGAACAATACAAACAACAACAAGAATCGAAATGAAAGAGAAGGTGTCAACATTCACAGAGATGGAGGAGAAACTCATCACATCTATCAAACCTTAATTGCATCTCTCACACCGAACGAATTCGACCAAGAAACACCAAAACCTAAAATTCGAAGAACACAAAATCTCTGTAAAATGAGGAGAAACAAGAATCCCTGCCTTCCAATTGAGCATGAACGAGAAGAAACAATCAACAATTTGATGGTTTGTTGTTCAAAATCACTAAAAACTCGGTCGAGTATCTAATCTTTGGCGCGACTTTTCCCTTTTTTGTTGATTTATTTTCTTAATAGAGTAAAGATAGAGAGGGAGAGAGGAAGGAAGAAGAAAAGATGGAAGCAAACATTGGTGGGAGGTGGTGATAGTGCTGGTGGTGAGTGGTGGACGAGTTAGGGGGAAGAGGACGATGGAGAGTGGTGATCGAGAGGATAGGGTTTTAAGGGACGATTAGGTAAAAAAATCTATTTTTATTTATAACGACAGTTAAATCCGTCGCCATTAACTATAACTGTCGTTAAACAATATTATTCTACGACGGTTGAACAACCGTCGTAGAATAAAGTATTTGGCGACGGTTTTTTTAACACGTCGCTAAATAACCGCCACTAACTTACCAATTTCTTGTAGTGTAACCAGGGTCTCCCCAAAACAACATTATAGGTTGACGGTGCATCGATCAATATGAATTCTTGAAATAGAACTGTTTGAATCGGTGGCTCTCCTGTGACTACTGTTTGTTGTATTTTCTCATCGGAAAGCGCTTTTCGCCGCTGAAATCGATCATTGGTCGGCTGTCAGAGGTTAAGACTTCTTCCTTAGTTGCATGTTGTGGAACGTGCGGAGGAATAAAACATTCAATGAGCTTCCTGTGTCCACCAAGGATTTCCTTACTTCCCAGCTTGCTAGGGAGATCGTTACCACCAGAGCGTCATTATGCGGGCTGGTCTCCCTGAAGGTCTTTGTTTGTAAAGGCTAGCGACATAGGACGATCATGTCTCCTAGCGTGTGACGCCTATCGCTCACCGCGTATCGCTTGGATCCTCATCTCTCTGAGAGCCCTTTTCTAGACCTGTTTGATTGTTCGATCTTGGAATGTGCCCCATGGAGTACGTGTATCGTGTTTGCCAATTCGTCTCTTACCTTTCCGTCAGAGGATTTCCCCTCGGACTCGGCTTTTCTCCTGGTAGTCTGTTCCTCTTCTAGGGTAATGTAACTTTATACTTCTTTCACCAAGTCCGCCATATTTGCTAGTGCGTCCAAAGTCAGGAAGTTATAGAACTTATCGTTTCTCAGACTGTCGGTGAAGGCTGCGATGGTTGTTGCTTCATAAACACGTTGACGAAAGTCAAATCGTTACTGAAGCGCGAGATGTACATTCTCAACATCTCATCAAGCTTAAGCTTCATTGACATGAGCGTCTTCATTATTAGTAGGATTTGTTGTATATAAGATGATCTCAGATCCATCTCAGGGTTCGTTATCGCTGCTGCTGTAACGGGGGCATGAGTTTTCTTCCCCTGCATTGTCGGCACCACTGGAAGCGGTGGTGTAGCGCTAGTCTGAGCATTTGACGTGTCCCCTTATTCTCCATTATTGCGTGATCTGGTGGTCACCATCTCCTTGAATTCTGAAGAAAGATGGCACTAGTGAATGGTTAGGAACTTTGTCGTCCCACGAACGATGACAAATTGATGCAGTCGATTTTCGTTCTCTGCTTGACCTTGACCTGCTGACCTGCATAAGGAATGCATATGAGTCACGGACCATCGTTGTGGTGGCAGATGGCACTCTGATGCTAAAGTTAGACAGAGATCTGAAGAAGGCGTAATGTTGTAAATAAGAAATTTGTAGTGTACCTTAGCTTAGCTTACCAACCTCATGTCTTATTTAGTGCTGGAGCCTGGTTCGACCAGGCCACATTGGTGGCATAGTTTATTGAAGAAGATCTTCGTGGAGATCATTTTCTAATTAGGAGTTGTGTTGTGAAGGGAAGTTTCCCAATTAGACTTGTGTTTCTAGATATGCGAGAGATAGTTCTCAATCAGAGTGTGTCCATAGATAGAAGTTTCCATGTGCAACATATACTCTGGTATTTGCTTCCTAATTGGAAGCAAAGTGTTGTTGTCTTGCATGTCCGAAGCTGATCTCCGAGATACTTGCATTAATATGGCTTAATGGTATTGGGGATAGTTGTGAGACACGTGGGCTTAGCTGGCTGTAGTGATTTGGGTCCGTCTGGCAGACTGCATTATGCGGGCTTGAAACCGCTTGGGCCGGATCAGTATTGGGCTGACGCTTGGGCATGTTATTTCTAGATATCATCATGACACGTGTACGGCGTAAAAGAGAGGATGTTTTCGATGTGTCATCAGATATATGGCATTATGAGGAAAATGATTTCAAGCATAAGTTACATTAGTAACCTAAGAATCAAATATTGATTTAAAAGCATAAAAAGAATCCACCAAGGTGAAACACCAAGTATCTAACAAATCATAATGAAACATAAACTAACAATATGTAAACATTGTACTTCGGGGCATGTTAGAGAAATTGCAAGTATAAAGGCTTATGTAATCTTGAGCTTAAGAAGTAGAAAATGAAAGTATGAGTTGAATTTATATAATGAAATACAAAACATCTAACTTACCTCATAGGTTCATGACATAACCAAACTACAAGAGTAATCTAACTAAACATGCCTTCCTAATACATGAAAATGGAAAGATACTAATCTAAAAGAGCTTTCTAGAGCTATCCTCCCATGGGCTCACCCACACCCTAAGGTGGGATGTTAGCCAAATATGGTAAGCTCTAGGCCAAACTTCACTTACTTCTCTCTAAATACTACTACTTCTCTCGAAAGTGTTCTCCAAAGTGTTTCAAAGTGTATTTCCCCAAGTATGTTTCCAAAGTGTGATCATATGTGGGGTATTTATAGGTGAAGAAGGGCGAGGCTTATGCGTAGGGATAATGGGGTGGAAGGTGGAGTGTTGGAATGAAATAAGGTAGAGTGTAAAAGTGATAGAATAAAATATGAAATAGTGTAAAAGTGAAATAAGGTAGAGTGTAGAAGTGATGGAGTAAAAATGTGAGAATGGATAGTGGAAATTGACTTAACACTTTTGGAGTTTGTAGAGAAAGTTTTTTGCTATGATAAAGTTGGCCATTTGGATGTCCAAATCTTCATGTTGATTTTCTCAAGATTCGTAGATGGTGGTGTTTTGTGGGCTTGACTTCATGGGACTTAGGCTTGAAAATCTTTAGTCTTTGACAATGCATTTGTGAAGTTCTAGTGAGTTTTCTAGTTGTTGAACTTAGCCTTATTGTGCCACTTTGTGTATGATTTGAGATTGGTGTTTGAATTTCTACAAAATACACAAAGTACACATATTAGAGCCGATGGTTCGAACTTGGGCTTGACAAGTTGGAAGTATAGGATAGCACGTTGAAGTAGAGTTTATCTTAGGTATGCTCAAGTCTTGCCAAGGTGAAGATTGTTGAAATGTGGCTTGATTTGAGCATGCAATTAGTCCCACATGGGTTAATGAGCCACATCGTGTGAAGTTAATAATAATTGAATGTGTCTCTCATTAGCAATGACGCCTTTTAGGGTCAGTAGAGCCCAATTGGTAAAGACACCACACCCGGGAGCTGCGGGTGTTTAAGGTAGGAACAGTGTCGTTGCTTGAGGCATGTTCGTTGACCAATAATCACATGTGTACGCCTCGACTCTTTGTAATTTCAACAAATGTAACTTGTTAAATTGGAAACATTTTGGTATAAAAGGAAACGGGAAAATAGGTAGAAAAACTAAAAATAGCAAACGATTTAGAAAACTATTACTAAAGTGTAGGTTTTCCGTACTCTGAAGCGAGCCAGGCAAAGAGAGCATATTTTCTTAATCTTTTTCTCAATCACTGGAGAAATTCTCACCAAAATGGTCACAAAAGCAACTCGGTCTGGCACATTTTTAAGGCTTTTAGATTAGTAGTGTAACTCTTACTCTTTCTCAGTGGTTTTAGTTGTATGATTTGTAGAAGCAACTATTCATAATTGGTTTTTATAATATTTAATTTTTAGGATTTTTTTTTTGTAGATTGCATGATTAGATGGATCTACATTGTGGTTTTGGCATAATCAATTATACTTTTTAATTTGTCACAATAAATCAATGTAAATGACATTTTATTATTAATTTACAGTCATTCTTTCTATAGAAGAATTACCGCGAATTCGATTTGCAAGGATATAGCAGTAGTAAGACATGAAATAGAAAATATGGAATTTTTGTTGTATGCACCAAGATGGAGGTGTTGCATCTGGCTTGAATATGTTCTAATTAAACCTCTCTTGCAACCACCGTAGCTGCAAGAACCCAGAGGTTTTGTTAAAATATGATAATATTAGTCCTCGTTCAGAGTTGGAATTGTTAAATGAGGAATGATTTTTAACAATAAATTTCAGTAAAAGTAACTAGCTTGTAATCATGTAAATTAAAAACCTAGTTTTGAACAATAGTCAGACCAGCCAGGATTGCGTCCAGACACTTGTCTCGCCTACATCAGAGTCATTCATGTCCAAATAGTCATCCTAGATAAAGCTACACCATCTAAATAGTTATCTTGTCCTGAATAGAGTCAAAACCGATTCGAGTAGTTACCCCGACAAATATCCATCCTTGTACACACTCAAGCCTCCGATAGGGAATTGTTTCGAGCATACTCACACTCAGATGGATGGCTATCTTGAGTATAATCAGAATCTGAGATAGACAACTATGTCAAGCAAAGTCGTTGCCTAACCCTCTACAATAATTGTTGTAATCATTTAAATTTAAATTAAAGACTGGATTTGAAAAAAAAATCTCAATGTCAGGTTTCTCATGCAATATCACAACTTGATCGAGAATTAAAATGTCTACCTTTTTCAAGAGAGACTCTTTGGACTGTTTAACATGTAAAGCTCGGGATGCTTTGTCCAAGATGTAGAGTATGAATCTCAAAAAAAAAAACATGCTCAAAACCAAGTTATCATTTGCACCTCTCTCCATTTCTCGTGACCATCTTCCACAAGTCCGTCAATGACGAACCAAAGTTATTGTTAAGAAAAAAATGAGGTTTTGTTTCTTATTTTCCTCCACTTTCCGATTCATCCTCACCCATGATTGAACTGAAAATCGAAGAATCATTAATGTTTGGTTCTAATTTCTTGAGATAATGCAATACGCCCTTGGGATCTCCGAATCAACTTGAAATCTCCTTTTCCACAAATCTCTGCACCTCTAAACCTGCAATCAAATGGTTTGTTCCCGTGTTATGAGTCTCCCACGATCACATCATTGTACATTCGAGAAGTGAGAAGAGAGATTGAGTTTTATTGTGTTTTTTCGGGGCTCCCTTAGAAGCCAACCATTTTCCTTTTGGTTAATGTGTTTTATTTATATACCTTCCTCACCTAGCATTCATCATCATTTGCATTTAATGAGAATCTTGTAAAGCTTGATCCTTTGTCTAAGTATTTTCAGCCTAAGTCATTTAATGAGAATCTTGTAAAGCTTGATCCTTTGTCTACACAGCAAGGAAATGGGCGAGGGAGGGGTGCAGCCGTTCACCCCCTCGAGATGCGCAAAATCTCTTCGAGACACACACTTTCACGCATCTCGAGGAGGGTGAACGGCTTCACCTCCCTCCCTCGCCCGTTTCCTCGCTCCTTTCCTCGTCAATTAGAATTTCCCGACATTCGGACACTACAATTCGGCTTTAGTGGCCATCTTGTCTACTTGACTAATCTACCTTACTTCCTTAGATCCATGTATCACCACACCCCCTGCCACGAGTTGGTTGCTCTCCTATGGATTCCCCCTTTGCAAGTAGTTTCCAGACATTGTCCAGCGCAGTTCAGTTGATTGGGTCCTCTTATCAGAACTTCCATCATGCCTCTCTTTGATTGGACAACCCTTCTTCCTTATACCTCCCACTTTCCTTATTTCCCATTACATCCCCTTACTTCACTCATCTGGCCAGCAGATCAGCACATTGTTCTTTTAGCTATCTTCAACCCCAATGTTCCCCTTTGAAAGTCAAATCCTCTGGCCTTCTTACTCAGGTGGAGTTCGCCAGTTCGCCACATGCCAAAACCTCCACCATGGAAATAGTGGTACAAAAATTAACACTTTGATGATCCACAAAAACATGCCACAAAAGGAGTACCATCTCAAGTTTGGTGGGTATGTGCTTGATATGCCCATACTATTAGTGGAAAGATTGTGTATGATATTCTCTAGGATTATTCTCTAGAATTATTCTGTAAATGTTCTCTAGGATTATTCTGTAGATATTCTCTAGGATTATTCTGTAAATATTCTCTAGGATAGTCTTTGGTAAGCTGAGTTGTATTTTTCCTAGCTTAGCTTATTTGCTACCTAGTTTAGTATTGCTAGCTTTGTATATATATCCCAAGGCTGTGGCCACTATCAATAACAAGAAATACAGTTCCACAAAACTCTTTATGGTATCAGAGCATCTCAAGAACAAGAGATCTCGTACCCACCGACGAAACCATTTTTTTTTTTACGAAATCGACAAAACCAATTTTTTTTCAATCGTTCTCCAGCGATTGACATCTTCGATCTTCAAACACGACATCCGACTATAGACAAATCATCATGGGTAACGACAAGACCACAAAACCCCTCGACTCCACATCTCCATACTATCTCCATCCCTCCGACGGACCACAAATCACAATCTGTCCAGTTGTGTTACGTGGTGAGAACTACAATGAATGGGTTCGTTCGATGCGGAATAATTTACGTGCAAAGAACAAGCTAGGCTTCCTCGATGGAACCATAGCCAAGCCGACGATAGGAACTTCAGAAGAGTCCTTATGGGTGACGGTTAATTCCACACTCGTGGGATGGATTCATAATACCCTTGATCCGGTCCTACGCTCATCCGTCCCCCAACCTGACGATGTGAAAGACATGTGGGATGATATTTGACAACATTTCTCGATAGGAAACGGTCCAAGAATCCATGAGTTAAAGACACTTCTGAGTGATTGCAAGCAGCGCGGGCGCCCGGTGATGAATTACTACAACGACTTACAAAAGATATGGGATGAACTTGCGGGATATTATTCTTTCACGACATGTACTTGTGTTGCTGCTACTGAATTTGCTAAAGAACAGGAGAATGAAAAGGTACATGATTTTCTTGTTGGTTTGGATTCTGCTCTTTATGGCATTGCTGTTTCCAATATTTTGATGATGGAACCTTTGCCGAGTTTAAACACGGCCTTTGCTAAAATTGTGACTGAAGAACGTAACCAAACTGTTGCTCGAGCCCACGAAACCAAATCTGATGTTGTCGGTTTCGCGGCATAAGGGACTGCTAGGGGAAGGACTCTTGCTCGTGGTAGTAAGCGTCCTCGAACCAATTGCGTCTGTCCTCACTGTGCCAAAACAGGACATGATCAAGACAGTTGTTTTCAACTGATTGGGTTCCCGGATTGGTGGTATTCCGATAACCGCACCAATGGCGGGCAAGGTCGAGGCGGAGGCAGGTCTGGACGAGGGGGAGGCAGAAGTGCAGGTAGAGGCTACAGCGGGCAGGTCGCACACGCAGCAGCCACCTCGAAGCCTGCTGCCAGTACATGCTATGCTCAGGCACCGATACAGGAGTCAGATCGTAGCGGCATTCCCGATTTCTTGGATGATCAGTGGGCTACACTTGTGAACATGCTCAACTCTTCAAAAGGGCAGTCTTCTTCGACCGAAAAGTTGAGTGGTAAGTTTGATTTTCCCGATCAATGGATCATCGATACCGGATGCTCGAACCACATGACTGGTAATGCTAGATTATTTGGCAAATTATTTGATGTCTCTCCTACTTCTGTTGGGCTGCCTAATGGAAAAAAAAACCATCGCTACTAAGGCTGGCACGATAACTTTGAGCCACAATATGGTGCTATATAATGTATTATATGTTCCAGACCTTACTTGTAATTTGCTGTCGGTGTCTAACTTGCTTGCCGATTTATATTATTCTGTCACGTTTACTGATAAGCTTTACATCATACAGGACCGCACTTTGAGGACTCTGATTGGAGCGGGTGAACAATGTGATGGAGTTTACTGGTTTCGGCTTCTGCGACAACTTCGAGCTTATCAAGCAACTGTGGAGGACAAACGAGAATTGTGGCATCAAAGGCTGGGACACCCCTCTCGGCAAGTAGAATTTCTTTTGCCTGATATTATTAGGAGTAATGGAAATAATGATGTTAGTGTTGTCCATGAACCTTGTGGTATTTGTTTAATAGCCAAACAAACTAGAAGCATGTTTCCTTTGAGTAATAATAAAGCCAAAGATGTTTTTGATTTAATCCATTGTGATATTTGGGGTGCGTATACTTTGCATGCTAGTTGTGGTGCTTGTTATTTTTTAACCATTGTTGATGACTGTTCTCGAGCCGTATGGGTTTATTTGATGGCTAAAAAATCTGAGGTGCCTCAACTTATTCAGGATTTTTGTAGAATGGTTTCCACCTAATTTGATAAGCATGTTAAAATCCTAAGAAGTGATAACGGAAGGGAATTTACATGTCTTCATCGATTTTATGCTGACAATGGTATTCTTCATCAAACCTCTTGTGTAGACACTCCCCAACAAAATGAGAGGGTAGAACGTAAACATAGGCATATTCTTAATGTGGCTCGGGCATTACTTTTTCAAGCTAATCTTCCCATTTCTTTTTGGGGGGAGAGTATCATGACGGCTGCCTATGTAATAAACCGAACCCCTACCCCATTGCTAAATAAAAAAAAACCCTCACGAGATTCTCTTTGGTTCCCCTCCTAAGTATGATGCCCTTCGTGTATTCGGTTGTCTCTGTTTTGTCAAAAATCAACCGCGTGTGAAGGACAAGTTTGGTCCTCGCTCTAGTCGATGTGTATTTGTGGGGTATCCTTTTGGTAAAAAGGGGTGGCGTTTGTATGACTTAGAGAAAAATGTGTTCTTTATATTTCGAGATGTTGTCTTTTGCAAACAACAATTCCCTTTTGCTTGTGAAATCAAGTTGAACAATATTGATGTTGTGCTTGAAAATGAGGAGTATTATGACACTGTGACTTCTTTTGAGGATACTCCCTTAGCAAGGGGGAGTGAGGAGCACTCGGTTGTGGCGGGTGGCGGTGATGGCGGGGCTGAGGCAGTTGAGCAGCCCGTCAGATTACCAGCACCTAGTGGCAGGGCTGTGGAAGTTGTACAACACGTCATACCATCAGTCGGTGGCGACTTGGAGGCTGTCCAGCAGCTTGGTGTTGGTGAAACTTTGGATAATGGGGAGGTTGTGATTAATGAAGCAAATGTTCCGCAAGACACTGGTCGAGGTCATCGAATAAAGAAACTGTCACGCCCCGATTTTCGAAGAAAAAGAAAATTCTAAAATCCACGTAGGATTATCCGTTTCAGCCAAAACTCGGGACGTGAAAATTCAATAACAACAGAAACAAATAGCAGCAACAACTAAACATGATTTAAATTAAATAAAACTCTAACCCGAAAAGATTCTGACGTTGCTAGCTCCACTAATGGAACTCCAGTAACGCTGCTCAAAAGTCTCTAAACCTGAAAGGCTAATCGGCTACATTCCAAAAGGAATGTACCTAAGAAGCAAAAGCTCACTTGGGTCAGCAATAAAGCTGGTGTGAGAAATCTTCATCCCAAAGTCAATAAATCTGCACATGACAACATCAAAATAAACAAAACAATAAACAACCACATCATCAGGTAGTTCCTCAATGAGGCAAAGGTGTTGTCATCCTAATAAATAAATATGCATTATTTATTACTAATAAATAAAATTTATGAGTTATCAATCCTCATAAATGCAACAACAATACAATTCATAATCATATTAGACTATTATTGAAATATTAACAAAACACATTTTTCTACCTTTAGGAAGACATGTAGTTCTCATTCAATGGTTGAATGAGTATTTAGTTTCTTCCTTTAAGGTAATCATGCACATACACAAAAAAAGAAATCTCGCTTCTTTTCCACAATCGCACTATCCTCCATGTGCCGAACACACCTCACCCAAGTGTGTCTCCCTTGCCATCAAAACCACTCGGAGCGTACATGTTCCAAGTGGGGTGCCACCTCGAGGAACATGTCATCTCATCCGAAGTTCGATCACTGGCAAGTATTCTTCCTAAATCTACACGTACAACCGAACTCACATGGAACGGTGCACCGATATGCAAGCAAGTCTGCATACCCATAATAATATCACACGTATACAAGCAAGTCTGTATACACAAATTTCTTTTCTTTTCACATTTTTTTTTCTTCGGAGTTGTGGAAAAGCGCATAAAAAAAATATCAACTAAAACTCAAACTCTTTTATGGTGACACTTTGTCAACCATAAGTAAATCAACCACAGTATCCACCATAAAAACTGCATAAATTAACCAACCAACCCAAAAGCTACATCCCCTTGAACACACCAAATAAACATAACATAGGTTGCATATACCATGTCATCCATGAATTAAAGATGTAAAGAGATACACTCGGACAGTCACTTAACTATTTATCCATGCAGCACATCCTTTTTAAATAAGAGAAATTTCAAAATTCAAATGGATATGAGCCTTCTCATATCTTACAATTAGAAATATTTGAGGACACCTTTCTAGAAGACCTATCACAGATAAATATTAGTAGAATTCCCATGAGGCATATCTCGAAATAGGCTTCTAACACCCAAGGAAATATGCACCTACAAATGATGCTCAAATGGTTTCATTCCATACTAAAATGAAGAGAACTCAAGACACTAATGATCAAAGAACAGAGAACATGAACAGATCAAATAACTGCAAAAGCAAAGAGGAATTGTTCTGATAACTAAAAGATCACAAGCTGATGTGATAAATTCTATAGTTAGTCCTGGAAAACAAAGTCTAAGGGAAATGGGAAAACATCAAGGAGAACTTCTAGTTAAATGTCCTTGAAGAAAAATATTTAGTTGTCAAAAAGAATATCCAAATCATCTAATCAAAGGTTAGCTAGAGAATAAACAACATATATTTATCTTTTGAGACTGAAAAGAACAGTAATCTATCCAACCCCATTCTAAAATCATTGAAATAGTAGCTAACACATAATGAATTTTGCTAGCATTAATAAAAAGAAAGACCACGAGGCATTAGATAAAAGCAATGTTAGAAATGATGAAAGACAACTCAATTGTAGATTCTACGAAGGGCCCAATTTTAATCCATCCAAACCTCCCTGAGATGACAATACCAATCACAACATCAAACCCCTAAACACACTAAATCGCCAGTAAGCCATCAAACACACCACAATCAACAAACAAATATATGGGTATTTCAAAAAGAGGAACTCGTATAAAGAATGAAAGAAGACTCACAAATTTCAAATGTAATCAACAAACTCAACCTTCTTAAATTCACATACAAAATAGAATGAAGAAAACTCACCAAAATCGAAAAGGATTGCGCAGCCATCGCAAGCATCCCAAATCGTCTCCTCTCCTACTCGTAATCTCCCTGAACCAACTTCGAATCAGGTCTGAAACAGACCCTAAACCATCCCTGCAACACGCCCTGATTCAGTCCTTGAAAACGCCATTGAACCACCCTTCAAACAGCTTCGAATCAGCATTGTATGGGACCTTGAAACAACCTAAAACAGACTCTGATTTAACCCTGAAACCAACCTCGATTCAGCCCTGAAACTCGCTCTGAAAACCTCATGTTTCAGCCCATACACACACCTAAATCAACCCTGAATCAGCTCTCAAAACCACTGCAACAACACCTCCAACAACCCCTCTCTGCTCGTTATCTCATCGTAACCTCCCACTGCCCTCGTACAGACACAACATCACCACCACGCAGAGAAAAAAACACTCACGCATAAAAAGCCCTCTCTCGCCGATCCATTGTTGCCCTTCACGCCATTACTTCCCCCCTCGAGCTCTCTTTCTTTCTCTCTCATTTTCTGTTCTTTCTTTTCTATACAAAGAAGAAAAGTTCCCTTCTTCATCCCTGTTTCTCTCATCTTCCTTTCTTTTATCTCTTTGTCTATCAAAGCAAAGCCAATCTACTATTTCTTTAGCAAACCTTACTCAATATCAAACCCAATGAAGACCTAGCTCAAGTCCAAAATATAAAAATCAACCCAAGCCCAAAAGAACAATAACACCAATTTATCGACTACCCCCACATTTTTATTCTATTTAGCAAGTGCAAACAAAACAAATTTTTTTTTTACACATTATATAAAATTTTAGTATATATCACAAATTAATAAATTAGTAATATTTATATTTATTTAATTAGACGGGTATTACAATATATACAACTCAAAATAATCTCGTCCCGAGATTCGGTAGAGGAAGGTAAGTAGTAAATTAATTCTTAAATAAACAAACTACACATCACATGGACAAACAAATAGCTCATACGTATGCCCATAACTTAATGAAGACAATCACACAAAAATATAAAAAAAATTCAGTAATGACAAAAATTACGAGGTACTACAATATATATAACTCAAAAGAATCTTGTCCCAAGATTCGATAGAGGAAAGAAAGTTAAGCGAATTTCGAAAAAATATAACTTGTCAAACGAAATAAGATTTTTAAAACAAAATTTCAATTGAATTTTTAGTTGCATAAATTTTAATTGTCATTGAAAAAGTAGAGGTGTTACAGAAACCTTCTAGTAAACTCAAGGGCTTCATCACCAACACTGTTCGAGTTATAAACCCTTTCACATCACCTACACCTACTCCGTCAAAGTCCTCAGGTACTCCTTTTCCCATTGCTTATTATGTAAATTGTGACAAGTTTTCTGTGAGACACACCCGTTTTCTGGCAGCAATTACTGCAGGCACTGAACCCTCATCCTTTAAAGAAGCTGTTAAGGATCCTGGTTGGCGGAAAGCCATGCAAGAAGAAATTGATGTCCTTGAGAGGAACGACACTTGGACTTTAGAGGACCTTCCACCCGGGAAGAAGCCAATCGGGTGTAAGTGGGTCTATAAAGTCAAGTATCGATCTGATGGTACGGTTGAACGATTGAAGGGGCGCCTAGTAGTGTACGAAAATCGGCAAGTTGCAGGGATTGACTTCAATGAAACATTTGCCCCTGTAGTTAAAATGGTCACGGTTCGAACATTTTTGGCTATAGTAGTGGCAAGAAAGTGGGAACTGCACCAGATGGATGTGCATAACGCCTTCCTACATGGAGATCTTGATGAGGAGGTATATATGCAATTACCTCATGGCTTTAATTCTGCTGCTTCGGGTAAGGTGTGTCGATTACGTAAGTCATTGTATGGACTCCGTCAAGCGCCTCAGAATTGGTTTACTAAGCTCTCGACTGCTTTGAAGGATCTTGGTTTTAAACAATCTTATGCTGATTACTCCTTGTTTAGTTATTCCAAGGGTGATGTTGTTTTACATGTCCTTGTGTATGTGGATGACATTATAATCACAGGATCTTCTTCTTTGGCAATCGAAAAATTCAAGCAACAACTAAGTGAGAGATTTCATATGAAAGACTTGGGCGTTCTCAAGTACTTTCTTGGCATTGAAGTAGCACGTGGGAAGGATGGTTTGTTTCTTTCACAACGCAAATATGTTCTTGACATTGTAAGTGAGGCCGGATTACTTGGAGCACGCCCTGCTTCTACACCCATGGAACAAAACCACCATCTTGCCACCACCAATGGCACCATCTTTGATGACCCAGAAAAATACCGGCGACTTGTAGGGTGCCTAATCTACTTGACGATTACACGGCCTGAGTTGTGTTACTCCGTACATATATTAGCTCAGTTTATGGGTGATCCTTGTGTTGAACATTGGGACGCTGCTTTGAGAGTTTTGCGGTATTTGAAAGGATGTCCTAGACAGGGTATTTTGCTGCGCGGGGAAAGTACTTTTCAACTCTATGCATTCTGTGATAGTGACTGGGCAAGTTGTCCTTTGACTCGGAGATCATTGACTGGTTACTTTGTTTTATTAGGCTCCTCTCCTGTCTCTTGGAAAACGAAAAAACAACCAATTGTTTCCCGATCTTCTGCGGAGGCTGAGTATAGGTCTATGGCCACTACTACATGTGATTTAAAGTGGTTGAAATCCCTTTTGGCTTGTTTTGGGATACAACATGTGCGTCCAATGCGATTGTTTTGTGATAGTCAAGCTGCTCTCTATATAGCGGCTAATCCGGTTTTTCATGAAAGAACGAAACATATAGAAATGGATTGTAACTTTGTTCGTGATGCCTTGCAAGATGGAACAATTTCTACGTCTCATATTCGGACTGGTGCACAGCTAGCAGATATTTTGACGAAGGCTCTTGGTAAATCACAGTTTTATTTACTCCTTCGCAAGTTGGGCATTTGCAATCTCCATGCTCCTACTTGAGGGGGAGTATTAGTGGAAAGATTGTGTATGATATTCTCTAGGATTATTCTCTAGGATTATTTTGTAAATATTCTCTAGGATTATTCTGTAGATATTCTCTAGGATTATTCTGTAAATATTCTCTAGGATAGTCTTTGGTAAGCTGAGTTGTATCTTTCCTAGCTTAGCTTATTTGCTACCTAGTTTAGTATTGCTAGCTTTGTATATATATCCCAAGACTGTGGCCACTATCAATAACAAGAAATACAGTAATACAAAATCTTTACATACACCAATCATTGATTTGATGGAATTGGTAGAAAATGTATTACTGAGTTCTAAAGAGCAATCCTGAATCGATTCAGAAGTTTGAGTTCTCAACGTCATGAGATGAGTAGTGCAATTATTTCATTATACTCATTGTAGACATTAATTCTTTGAACAGAACTTACTGATATTTTCAGCAAATGAAATATAAGGATTTACTAGGATATGGAATATTGAGACATATTTTTAGGGTCTTGTATACCACGTTAATCCCAATGAAATTTTTACGATATTTTGTTCAAGACATTAGTAAATATTGGGATGATCAAATCAAGGCATTATCCAAATATGAATCTCATTATAAATTTTGTATCAAATTAAAGAAACAGTTATTTAAGTGGATTGCATCAAAATGAGTATTTGTAATTCTAGCTGCAGTAAGCAAATGTGCTTGCGTACATATTTATGTTCAAGTGCAATTTTGAAATAAACTAGCATCACGGGCACTCCTTTTTAATATAATTTATGATATTTCTTTCTTTTTTTTATAGATGTACAAATGAGAAATGTATTGTAAATATAATTATTGTTTGAGTTTTGAGGGTATTAACATTTTTATTTAAAATTTATAGTTTCTAAAAACATTAGTAGTATGAATTAGTGAGATTTGCGTTGAAGTATTATTGAATAAATTGAAAGTTGTTTTTATTTACTGGCATTATATTATTAATGCTTACATCGACTCACCGTTCAAATTATAGCATCCTGTTTATAATCAAGTAGATACATAAAAATATTTTTTTATTGGTTTATCATGATCATCTTCCAAACTCGCTTTTGGAAGGCATCTCTAGATAGTTTTCTATTTTTCATGCTACTAATATTTTCCTAAATGCATAGCTCTAAGATTTTTCACAATACTTGTAAGAATATTTATTCTTGTATTAAAGTGACCTTCACGTGACACTATGAAGTACACTTAAACATTCCAATCTAAAACTTAATAGAAACAAATCAATAAACTCAAACTGAGCTGTATCTTTCTATCACACTATCATCGTGCTTACCATTTGGTCTTTCTCCTTCCAACCCCTCATATTCCCACAACTCTCTTCATTTTTTTTATCCTTTTTCCTTCTTGCCTTTTATCATAATCACCAAAAAATTTCATACTTTTTACCTTCATTTAAGGTGCAGGCTCCCTAATTTTATTTTGTTGTTTTTTGCTGTCTCTAAACTACAAAGTAATTTTTTCCATTCCAAAATCCACCTAATCCCTACCCCATTGCCACCTTCAAATATGGTATCTGCTCACACATCTATCAAGAACACCATTGTTATTTCTCATTGTTAATGGATTCCTTGGGTATCTGTGTTACAACACTTCCCATCCAAAATATTATCAACTATATTCAGTTCTCTCCATACCCAAGCCAAGCCCCTTGGTTTTACCTCACATATACATATACTTTCCATCCCCCACTCATCTATCTCTCCATCATTGATCTCATATTACCAACATCACACACCTCTTACCTTTTCTTCCATGAAATTCCACTCATGTATCTTCCTCTTCGCAGTTTTACTGAGATACAACCAACCCTGACAATGTGCCAACTCATCCCTGGCAGACACCAAGCCCTTCACGGACATAATTCCGACCATGAGGTTATCCGGGGATACACTCAACTCAGACAGAGGAAGAGGTGCTCCACATAAGAGGGTAACTAGGTCCATTACTAAACAGAGACTTCCTTCGTTACATCAAATATATATATATATATATATAATGGGTTAATTTACATCTACACTTTGATTATCATCAGTTCACCCTCATGGTATCTTTGGTTATGGGGGAAAAGATATCAAGACGAGAATCGCCTAGACACCTACAGAGTAGGATATTGAATATTGTAAAAATCACAGGATCTCACGTATGCCATATGCTACTTTGTGAAATGTTTCTCTGCGCTAAGCAGAAATTATAACTAGGTGAACTTTTTTGGCAGAAGTGAAACAGGAAGGTAGAAATAATAGTGGAAGCCTTGAATCTTGTCAACGATCCACTATTGGTGATACATCACCCGTTCAATTCATTATATGTGCGTGAAATTTCATGCATGTATAGTGAGAATCATCTGCTTGTCACGATGGTTAGAAGTAGTTGAATAATTTATCATCAGGATAATCGTGGGGATGCCAATCCTCCCTGCATAAACTCAAATATGAGATGCATCTATTAGTGAAAACAATATGGTGCCTACAAAAGTTGTATTATTTTCATTGCAGAGGCCAGAGGGTATGCACTACTATAACATCATTTTGTTACATCCCATTCCTTTCATTTTATTTTTGATGTATGAATATCACGGCAGCAACCGAACCAGCAAATGCAAAAGACTGTCGATTGTGTAGACGCCCAATGAAGATGCAAGCAGCGCTGCAGCCGGCCCCAGATCAGGGCTTCGCGCAAATTGCACTGTGTTCACCTGTGGGATGGGTGTGATTCTTCGGACTGCACAGGAACCACAAGCAACAAGAAAACGTGAAATACAGACATGAAAAATTGGCATTCTTATGGTGATGTAGATCAACTATACCAGAAGAAGCTATTTCACTACAAAAAAAAGGCCTTTAGGGACGTAGTCAAAATTGTCGCTATAAACAACATTTCGTCGCCATAAATATTGGGCGACAAAATATTTGTCTCGCAAAGGTTGTCGCCACAGCTCTGTCTCGCAAGCGTTTGTGCGACGAAAATAAATCTTCGTCGCTACAAAGTCCTTTTGAGCGATGACAACAAAGATTGTTGCGAAAAGGTGCGTCGCGTAATACTGTTTTGGGCGACGCTCATGGTTCTTCGTGCAAAATATACTTACCCGATTAACCATTTCATCGCATTAAACTTTGTCGGCATAACTCAATCGTGACGAACCCTTTCGTCGCGTTAGACTTTGTCGGTTTAACTCAATGGTGACAAACCTTTCATCGCGCAAGATTTTATTTACGCGACAACAATATTCATCACTCTAATGTTGTCACACAGGTTCCGTCGATCCAGACACGCTTGATCTATTCTTATGTGACGAAAATTGTTGTCGCTTAAAGTTCTGTTTAATAATTTTGAAATCTTTTAATTCAAATATTTATTTTAATTAAATTTGAAATATTTATTAATTGAATCGTCTCACGCATAGAAAGGTTTTGCTAATTTAGTTAAATACTATTAACTTTACAAATTAATAATGTAAAATCGTAATGTATCCATTACAAATTAAAATTTTTAAACCGTACTGTATCAGTTACAAATTAAAAAAACACATCAGTACATTTTTTAGGGATGTGGTGGCTGATGATGGTTTGTCGACAGTAGCGGGAGGCTTGACAAATTAATCCCCGACTGCTGGAGAGCCCCTAATAACATACTCCACCTAGTTGCCTCTTGTGCTTGTTGTTCCCCCTCCCGGGCCTCCCTCTCCGCCTGTCGGGCCTGTCGCTCTGCCTCACGCACTTTGGTAGCATTTAACTCATTCTATAATTCCTCCACTTTCGACTATAATGATGAAACGGTTCCGACTGACCGCTGTGAAGCTGAAGATGAGGTGTTGACCTCACGAACTTTAGCTTTCCCCATCCCCCGAACAATCTTTCCGGGTCTCGGACCTAGCGATTCCAATGTCTCCGTCAAAATATGTAATCCTGCATCGAGATCGTCCATTGTGAGCTGCTCCAACGGAGTTTCCGGAGGATGCTGCGAGGTCACTCGCTCCATGTAGGCATCCCGCCTCTCCACCATCGTTTCCTTGATTAAAAAAATATTAAAAATTAATAACTTTTAAAACAACAGAAGTGAAAACATGCAAAAAATGTAAAGAATAAAACTTACATGCAACTTCACAGCCACCTCATTGCCAGGTAGTGCATAAACATCCTTGAACATGTCGATTTCCGGGAATTTTGAACCCTCCTACAAAACATTGTTAAAATAATAAACCAACTAATATAAACATTTAATTGAATGTATTGACTAAAAATAAAATAATGAAATGAAACATATGAGTTCACTTACTAGACGTCGTTCCTCCACCCTGTAAGAGAAGGGCAATGAACCAGAGTGATGTAGAATTTTGTTTTGACGTCGGTTCACTTTGTTCACCTCAGATCTTTTATGTATAATTATTCAAAATATATATTAAACATATGCATTATTACATATATATAAATAAATATGTTTATTTTAATTAAATAAAAACGTTAATGCTTACCATAAATGTGGGAGTTCGAAAATGATTGCACAACCACACCCACTCATCAGGCCTATGCTCCAATTCGATTGGGGGTTGTGCCTTAGCACTATCCACATCAAAAAACATTTGGAAGTATCGGTGGAAATCATACTTCCAATTCCTATTCGATCCATGCACATACCGATGATATATTCATGAATGTTTGGATCATTTATGTCAAACTCAAAGTTAACCTGAAATTTTAAATAATATTTATTAGAGAATATTAAGGCCCAAAGAGATAAGTTATACCAAATCATGTAAAACTACAAGCATAAACATGCAAAACCTTCAAAACTTTCTGCATTATAAAGATTTTAATTATTAAAGGTTTAGATGAATGGCTAAAACTTACTATGAGCGTGTCCAACACCTCCGCCTGATTTCGGGCTTGACCTCACTCCAAGATGAGGATGTCATCGGGCAATGGTTGCGAATGATTGCACCGATGTCATGCACCAACAAGCTATTAATCTTCGCCGATTGCGAGCGACGATGATTAAGATCCCACACTACGGGAATGCGTGTGTTAGTGGTTCATGTGATCCTTTGGGATTTAAGTTATCTACAAGGCCCCCTCATTTTCTTTGTTGTAAAAAAAAATCAATTTTCCAAATATGATGAGGAAAACTTAAGTTTATTACCTCTAGGTAGCTCTCCATCTCCTTGGGGGGAGGAGTTTACATCCTCGATCATGGTTACAGTCTCGAGTGCAATCTCAGGATCCGTTGATCGACGGTTTGTTCGTCTGGCGCTTCATCGAGTGAGAACTTGAGGAACTGATCCAGACGATGAAGATTGATCAACGACCGGAACATTTGATCCATGTGCTAGTGGATTACTGATAGAAACAGCCCTTGTAGTGGGAGCATTAATGGCGAAATGAGCCTTACGTTGGGCGGAGGAGCGACGACCGAACTACTATTAACAACAATTATGGGCCTACGTTTTCTTGATATCAAAGAAGCCATCTGAACCAAAATAATAAAAACACAACACAACAATTACAAAGTAACATGAAGACAAAGTAAATAGATGCAATCAGTGGAAGATCGTTTTAAATAATACATTAACTATACAATGTATAATGAAGGAGAAAACTTGATTTTCATAAGGTTCGGGAAGATAACTGGATAAATGGGCAGGAATAGACCATGGCAAGCAAATACTGCAGGCCAGGATAATATTGACTAACACTTTTTTCATTGAGTGTTTGCAGGATTAAATCAGGTGTAGGAGCATCAACAACAAACTACTGCAACACTGCATGGGGTTGACTAGCTAAGTATTGTTGTCGCAAACAAATAGAAGGAAGGGGTGGGGGTGGTGGTGGTTGGGTTATTGTGTTCCAGTCAGCCCTGTAAGGTGGAGGTTTTGCTATTTTGTTGATTAGCAACATGAAGGCAAGGGTTTTGGGAAGGTTTCAACCAAAGTTTAAGAGTTCAACAACAATCTGCAACAACTTCTCTTGGTTGGAAAAAAAAAAGATAAACTTGTACCTTAAAAAAAACCCAATCTGAACTTAAAGCCTTTCTTCAATGGCTGCGAGTTCCTTTTTTCGAACTATACAACAGGAGTGGAATAAGTTGTATGATGGAAGCTTTCTTACAGGTTTCCATCAGACTTTTTTGTTGTCCTGATAACACAAATGTATGGAAATAATGATCGTATAATTAATGACTACCAATAGACTACTCAAGAGATCTTGTAATTTCCATAACTCTATAATAAAAGAAACTAAAGCCCTAAGGACGTATCCATAAGGCCATAATGGTTCCATAATTGTTGCAGCTTGCTTACAGTCTGATCCTAAGACTCTGCTTGGTACACCGTAAAAGAATGCATTTACATTCCTTTATGCCAGTTCCACAATTTAGGGACTCGCTTGGCGATCCCAACTCAGCAGTGGTATAAATCTGAACCACCTCAGACCAACAGGCTCTCCAGACCCCAAATATTTGGTGTAATCTGGTGGTTTTTGGAGTATGATGACCCTAAAATAATGCTCTAAATGCAAAATCAGAGGTACTACTTATAGTAATCACTTTGGCATACTAGTGTACCCTAAAATAATGCACTAAATATTTGATTAACATGCAGGTTTAACCTGCTCAGATGAATCACTAACCAATCACTAACCCTGGATGCATATGCTTGATTAACATGCAGAATTAACCTGCTTGCTTACCATGTTAGTATGAGAAAAACCCACTGAAATGATATTGTGCACAGAACCAGAAAAATCCACCTTGTTGTATTGGTTTGTATGGTGAATGAAGAATAGAGTGGGTGTGTGCAAAGACATGAAACTAAATCCAAGGACAAAACATAATGACATCAGAGATGGTATTGACCTGTAAAACGTTGTAGATCACATCTTGTGCACGTGTATAATTCCCTTGAGAATACCCACTTGCAAGAAGGGCCTGTACAAGAAACATGGTTAAGAATAAATTAGAACACACATTTTGACAAGTTTCAAGCATAAAGTTCAGTCAGTTTCTACGCTAGAAAAAAATTGTATACAACTGGGGCCTGGATATAAGGTTTTCAAAACCAAAACCAAAACCAATTCTGATGGTTTTCACTCCCATACAATTCATCGAACAGACTATCAATATGTCACATCCCCCTTGACATGCTTTACACATTGTGAGCTTAAGTAAGAACTCAATGAATAACTAAAGAAACCATACCTTCCAGTGGAAAATGTCCCAATTTTAAAGCTAATAACCAAACTCAAGGTTCCCAGTCAGATTTGATTCTCATTGCCTATGTAGAAAAATAATTTAGCAATCAAAAATAATTTACCTACACATAAAAATAACCCATAGGCTTCCAAGCTAATGACTCAGATCTTCCATATAGCAATAACTGAAATCATATAGCAATCATATAGCAATAACTGAAATCATATAACAATAACTAAATATTGCTCTGTATAAGACCAGAGAGAGTGAATAAAGAACAATCATTGAAGCAGAGATAGTTATCCATGACCTTTATAACACCAGCAGCAACATCAACGAAAATAATAAAACCAAAATAAAAATAATAGTAATAGAAAGATTTTATCCATAACATTTTATCCCTGGTTGAAATCGAGCTCAATTCAATAAAAACTTATACTATTTGACAAAAGGAACCAATTTTAAATGAAAATGTCTGCAAATGAAAATTGTAAGTGAACTATTTCAGTATTCAACTCATAATCAACTCAAAATGTTCAGTCTCAGACTCATAATCAACTCAAAATGTTCAGTCCATTAATAACTATTTTAGTCCATTAATAACTCATAATTCTAAGTGAACTATTTCAGTATTTAAGAGGCTACATACAATGTTCAGTCGCAGACTCATAATCAACTCAAACATTAGCTAAGCTAAACTCTTACGTTATCCAAAAGAATCCCTATTATCAGTTATACAAATGAAACCAACCTGCTGAAACTTAGAAAAGTTTACTACCCACCTACCAATACCATTCATGAAAGGAAAATACTTCCATGAAACTAGAACGAACTCCTGCTTGATGCCAAAAGATTCATCAAAAGAAAAGATAGAAACTCATAGGATTTAATGAAAGGCCCCACAAACTGTATTCCTAAACTTTGATTTGCGAATACAAAGTGCAACGCGAAAAACACAAAGCTTCAGTACTGTTTAAGACCACTTAGAGAACACACTAGAAAAAATTGTATACAACTGCTGAGTTTCAGATAATGCATTATACTGAAAGTGAAAGATGTCTTCCAGATAAAACAACAACCCCCACATAGACAAAAAAAATTAGAATAACATAATCAAGATTTTTGCATGGATCATCACCAGCAAGCAAAACCTTTACAACATGATAGTAACACACACCATCTCTATAAACAAAAATCATAGCCAATTTCAACATATAACAATTCCAAATGACAGGAGCTTGATAGGAGTATATAACAGTCTCCCCCTTTATATAAAAATCAAGTTCTTCAACAAAAATCAGTCATTGTGGTAACTGAGACAGAGTATGAAAAATGCCACTCCCTAAACCCAATCTTTTTCTCAAACAACGATGACACGATTTTTGTTATAGATCTCCAATCATCAAATTAGCCAATACCCATATCTTTGGAAATACCCAAAAATCATCAAAGAGGGATTCGATCGTACCTTGAGTTTCTTCTCTTTGGTTGAGCATAGATGAATTTCAATATGAAGTTTAGAGAATTCAAAATTTCACCTTGAAGTGTAATTCAGCGGCAACATCATCATCCCTATCTGGGGAAATCAAGCATGAAATCGCCTCAAACACGGCTTTCTCATAGGAAGTCCCTTGTTGCTGCTCAAATTAGAAACCTTTGTAATTAAATAAAAAAATCAAATGAATTGAAACAAAAGAAGCAATAAGAAAACAAATCTCCCTTACCTGTTGAGCCTTCGCGGAGGCAGGAAAAGCTTGAGCTTTGCTATGATTACCGGAGGAGACAAAATGAGCAGCTAAGAAACAGAAATGCCATCCTCTCAAGCCATTGCCATTTCATCTACTAAGCCAGCCTAACAATAATCGTAGGGTAATACAAGATATCCATATACAATAAAATCTACAACATCACTAAACGAAACTTGATTACACCCAATATAATCAAACTTAATCCTTCGATACTTGGCACAATTATCATTAATCAAACAAAACACACCCACAAAACCATGCCCTTTTCAGAATTACGAATACCTCAACTAAAGCTTTCATTTTTCCAATAACACCTCCCATCAGTCGACATTTTACTCATTTAATTTTCATTGATCTATTTTATCACCCCCACAAACCCCCCACACCCATCTCCTCTAGAACAGAAACCCAAAATCATAACTAAACAACAAAACTTCAAATACTATCAAAACCCAATCCATCAAATAAACATAAATTACCAATCTAATTAACGTAACCCACACAGATCCTTCCCATTCATACCACCTCCCACCTCAAATAAACCCAATATCTTGATTAGCCAACCAAACAATCAAAGCTTCAAGTTTTATGACCCATTGTAGAAACAATGTAAATCACAAAACTCCATGAAACAATAGAGGAAATGAGATCTTACCTTCTCTGCCAAGAGAGAAACTCAGAGATCGATGAGAAGCAATCACAAAATTCAAAGAGAAAAACTCAAAGATGTTGCATCTGAGATCGATGAGAAGCAATCACGAACTCAGAGATCTGATCGTTTGTAACAAGAGAGATTGAATGAAGAGAAAAGCAGCGAAACAAGAGAGGAAATGAGATCTTACCTTCTCTGCCAACTACCTTCAACCAGTGATTTGGGGACGACAGACTGAGAGGAGACGATGGGTTTGAGTTTTGATAAAATGGGTTTGAGTTTGTGCGACGAACCCTTTGTCGCTATATATCAGATAATTCGTCGCATTAGGTTTCAAAATTTCACGCCAATTGTTTTGCCGCCAGAAGCACGCGCCATGATTTTTAAGGGGGAGCATTTTTTGCGACGAAATATTCTAATTTCGTCGCACAAACATCAAATTTGTTTATTTTAGGGAAAACTTTCATATCATTATTTAATTAATTAATTGAACTTCGACATTCATTTAACAAATTTATGGTAAAAAAATTCATAGTACATTAACAAATTTAATTAAATAAACTAACAAAATACATAATATTATTAACATTTTGTAAACGACCTAACAAATTATATCCTTCAAATGTATTTAATCTGAATCAGTAGAGTAATCATTTTCGACTTCTTCTTCAAGTTCATCTGACATGGTTGCCTCAAATTCTCCAAAAACTCTATCTTTTGCAGGTGATATCTCAACATCATATTCGTCATTAATCGGAGGAAGTTCGACAAATAACTCAAATGGTTGTTGGATAATAGGAATGCTTGAAGATGAATTCTCTTGATCAACGGTGTCATCATCACTATGGTCATCAGAAGCCTTTTCAGGAATGTCCCATATACTTCTGTGTTGGATCGTCTGGACTACTTTCCATCCACCACCAGCTTTAGGATCATCTAGATAAAAAAATTTGTTTTTCCATAGTTGCCAAAATAAAAGGATCATGCTCGTACCAAAGTGTGTTCGTGTTCACACTTACTAGACCATATTCTCGTTTAATACTCTCGGCTTTATGTGGGTTTGTATCAAACCAACGACACTTGAATAAAATCACTTGGCAACAGTCTTTGTACAGTAATTGAATTACAGATGTCAGTTTACCATAGAAATCAACATCGGCGGTATCGCCGTCCCCAGGTACTGATACGCTGCTATTTTTAGTGCTCAAATTGTTATCTCGCTTGATAACCAGGAACTTAACACCATTCACATAACAACCCGAAAATGTTTCAAATCAAATAGGACCTCTCGCCAGTTTTGATAATTCATCATCGTAAAGAGACGAATTTACTTCCTTCAATTATAACATCTATTAAAATAAAATAAATATATACATATTCAGAATATGTTGAATACCAATTATAAAAAAAAATAATGCAATATTATCAAATTTTCTTATAGTTATCAACTTACGTGTTTTCGAAACCATTCAGGAAACAATTGACGGTGCTTCTTGGCCCGTAAATGTGCAGGATACTTACACCTAAGTAGTTCTTCATGCTCCTCCAAAAATTGCAAGACCTCATCACAATTGTTGAGTATGAACCAATGCGCAACTTCCATGTCGTTATTGCTAAACTGATCATTTATTGGTGGCTCGCCAAAAGGTCGTGGGAGTTGCGCAAAAACAACAAGTGTCTCACCTCTAGTATCACTGTCATTATTTCATTGAGTTCGGTTGAAGGACATCTCAACATTATGGAGATACATTGCACAATAAGTAAGTAATTCATTTGCAATATATGCCTCCACTTTGGATCCTTCGGATCTTGCCCTGTTCCGTACGTATCTTTTATATGTGCCTAGTATTCTGCAAAATATAAAAGATGTCAGACTCGTTATAATAAATGAAGAATAGTTAGAAAACAAGCATATGAGTTACCTTTCTATTGGGTACATCCACCGATAATTGACCAGTCCACCAAGCTTTACCTCACCCGGTAAATGTATCATCAAGTGAATCATGCAAGTAAAAAATGTCGGAGGAAATATCTGTTCGAATTTGCATAAGATGTTCATAATATCGTCTTGCAACCTTTCTATATCCGATTTGCGCATAAACTTTGCGCATAGCTGCTGGAAGAATCTCGACAATTCTGTAAAAGGGCCAACAACACCCGATGGGAAAAATCCTCGAATAGCGACCGAAAGAAGACGTTGCAGTAGTACATGACAGTCATGGCTCTTCAATCCCGACATTTTCCCATCACTCATTTTCATACAACGGGCAATATTAGATGCGTACCTATCTGGAAACTTCACAGAAGAAAAAAACTTAAGTTTTTTTTATCTTTACTGGCGGTTTAACTGCAAAATAGGGATGTCCTTTTACCCATTTGTCACCGACTTTCTTAAGCCATAACTGTTTCTTTATACCCATGTTCATACAATCTTACCTCGCTTTCACAGTGTCCTTCGATTTTCCTTCGATGCCAAGAATTGTCCCAACCACACTATCACACACATTCTTTTCAATATGCATCACATCTAGGTTGTACCTGATCTTTAATTTCGACCAGTACGGAAGCTCAAAGAATATACTCTTCTTCGTACAGTTCAGATGTGTAGCTGACCTGTGCAAATTAGTATCACGATTATCGGGATGTTTGCCAATCTAACCAAATTCCAAGCTATTAAACTTAGCCAAAATGTCATCCCCCGACCATTCTCTAGGTCTAGTGTCGTTATCCATTTTTCCATCAAAGTCCACCTTATTTGTTCGCTACTCGTGATCCTGGGGCAACCATCTACGGTGACCCATATAACAAACCTTTCCCGCATGCCAATCAGACGTTACATCATCGTTGCATATCGGACATGCCTTATAGCCCTGAGTACTCCAACCTGAAATATTTCCATAAGCGGGAAAATCATGTATAGTCCACATCACTGTTGCTCTCAACATAAACATTGTGTTGGTAGACTTATCAAATGTATGTACACCATTTTCCCATAAGTCTTTTAACTCATCAACCAACGGCCGCAAATAAACATCAATGTCTTTTTCCGGGATGACCGGGAATTAATAAAGTCATCATTGTAAATTATTTTTTCATACTCATCCAAGGGGGAAAGTTATAAGGAACAACAACGACGGGTCAGGTGTTGTGAGTAGAGCTCATATTCCAGAACGGATTAAATCCATCAGTTGCAAGCCCCAATCTGACATTGCGCGGATCTTCTGCAAAATCGGGATACATAGTATCGAATTCTTTCCAAGCCTCTCCATCAGTAGGATGTCTCAAAAAATCATTATCAACCCTTCCTTCCTTGTGCCATCTCATATGACTAGCAGTGTGCATCGACATGTACAGTCGCTACAATCTGGGCTTCAGTGGAAAATAACGCAAAACCTTTTGTGGAATTTTCTTCGTTTTATTACCAGAATTAGGCTTATATCTTGGCTCATTGCACACGGGGCATGCATCCATCCCTTCAATTTCCTTATAAAATAATGCACAGTTGTATTTGCAAGCATGAATCTTTTGATACCCCAAACCGAGATCATTCAACAATTTCTGCGCGTTACGATAATCCTCGGGCAAAGCATTTTCCTTCGGAAGCATCCGCTTCATAATTCCCATTAAATGAGAAAAACACTTATTTGACATATGATGTTTCACTTTGTAATGCATCAACTCCACAATGGCAGTAAGCAGGGAGAACTCTATGCAACCGGGGTATAATGCTTGTTGGGCTTGTTTCAACAGTCTTTCATAGTTTTCTAATTCTTCACTTTGCAGCATGTTGGGAGGTACGGTATCTCCTACCATATCATCAATGCAATCTTCGTTCATCGATGCATATGGATAAGCGTCATTTATTATACCCATAACTTGGTCATTATCATTCATGAACGTTTCATCAATGTGAGGCATAAGTGGCTGGGAATTCGATGAAGTCGAACCAAATTCTCATTGCTCCCCGTGATAAATCCACCTCGTATAATTATGAATCATCCCATACCTCGCCAAATGATATCGAACCATATTGAATGTCTGCCACAAACAATTGTTACAACATTGACACGGACACTTGATATGATTCGTCGTACCAGTGACATGTGCCCTTGCAAACTCAATGAAGCTCTCGATCCCATTTAAATAGTCATCACAACATTTGTCCTGATTTTGTATCCACTGTCTTTCCATTACACCCATTTTCAGTTTATAAACAAAACATGAGAATTCAAGAGAGTTAACGACACTAATGCGATTAGGTTTCAATGTGGAAAATTTTCGGCAGCATCTCAATTACAATTCTTCAAGTGGACGATGTAGATATTATTAATTAATAAATATCTAGTATGCACTCGAAAAACAATGTGAGACACTCCCAAAAATCAACATGATAGCAACCTAATTTCATGAAATTTCAAAAAATAAAAAAAAAATTAGCAATTTCCTCACCGTTCTCCAAGTGAAAGAGAGAGACGATTGGAGGTGTGGCCGGCGCCGGCGACGCAGAGAGAGGACGAAGCCTAATTAACTGCTGGAAGCTTGGAGTATATAGTGAGAGAAATCAATCGAGCAGAGAAAATGAATAAAACGAGAGGAGAAAATAGTGAAAAACGCATATTTGATTATTCTAATTCGTGGAGAAGATGAACAGGTCAGAGCTTGTGTGACGACACCGTTCGTCTCCTTGGGATGTTTTAGGCGATGAACCTGCTGGCTTTAAGCGACGATTCTTTGTCGTGAATACTTTATGCGACGAAGGTTTCCAGTTCGTCGCGTAAAATATATTTAGGCGACGACAAAGTTTGTCGCCCTAGGATGTTCAAGTTGGTCGTTCAAAGTGGCCGACACATAGCCATAGGTATTTTAGGGCGACAAAATATTTGGGTTTAAGCGACAATACTTTGTCGCATATTATTTATGCGACGAAGGCTTCCAGTTCGTCGCGTAAGCTATATATAGGCGACGAAACAGTTTGTCACCCGAGGATGTTCAAGTTGGTCGTTCAAAATAGTCGACACGTAGCCCTAGGTATTTTAGGGTGACAAAATATTTGGTTTTAAGCGACGACATGTTGTCACATATTAGTTATGCGACGAAGGCTTCAAGTTCGTCGTGTAAGAGGTTGTTAAGCGACGAAACAGTGCGTCGCGTTAAATAGTTAGCTATTTTTTGTAATAGCGTGACGATATTAAATATGTCGTCGCACCAAGTTAATTTTGAGCGACAAAACTTGCCTCGTCGCGCTACGAGTCGTCGCAAAAGGGATTTTTTTAGTAGTGTTTATACATAGCTATGGGATGATAACAACACCTATAGAACCTCCTGACTATTATGCTAGTCACTTAAGTCATGGAATCAACCAAGTTAATTTTGGCTTCTCCGATTAGGGGGTTTATCCTTTGTAGGGAGATGACTTTTCTTATTGCCGTGGCACCCTGCTTCTGTTGAGTCTCCTCAGAACCATCTTGATGTCTAAACAAATAGAAATTCAGGATCCGACTCACTAAACTAATAACACTTGCAAGTTTAAATATTAAAGATACAGTACTTGCTCTTAGAATCTTAACAACATGGGTTCAAAATGAATCTCCTAACTTAAACTTTTCTTTCTTTCTAAAACAAACTCTCTCACACACAATTAGTTCACCATTGCCATGGAGGAGAGTTCTGACAAACCATCTATGCTGGAATCTGATGACATCTCGGTAATCAAGCAAGTAGCACTCACAGTGCCGACCACCGATGATCCCACACTACCCGTCGTAACTTTCAGAATGTGGGTGCTAGGAACCATCTCATGCGTGTTGTTGTCATTTGTGAACCAGTTCTTATGGTACAGAGAATAACCCATCTCCATAGACTCTACAGCAGCTATGATAGCTGCAGTTTCACTATAGGCCATCTGATGGCCAAAACCATCACAAAACGCGTCTTCTTTCAAGGCACTCCATGGTCCTTCACTTTGAATCCTGGACCTTTCAATGTGAAAGAACATGTTCTGATTGTCATATTTGCCAATTCTGGAGCTGGAAGTGTTTACACAATGCACATTGTGAGTGCTGTAAAGCTATTCTATAAGAGAAACCTCACATTCTTTGTGTCTCATCCTCATCATGACCACTCAGGTATATCAGTCTCTTCTATTTGTTTTTCCAGGCTTCCTTCTTTTGTTCATTTATGGGGAATATGTTAGATTTTATTTATTTCGTCAATATGTAAACTGATGTAATGAAACCATGGATGCACCTTCTTTTTGTATCCTCTACTACCCACCAACTCTTCATTTTCTTAAAAACCCAGAGAACACACTCAAGGAGATAGTTGAATTATGTTATTATGTGTATATCTTGAAAGCACATCTTAAGAAATAAATTTATTCTGAGGTCTCTCAGGTCTTATAACATTTTAAAATTGCACGTTTACTTTCAATATGTAAAAATATATAGCATCCTTTGTAAAGAATTGAACTTTAATATGATTGTATTATTGTTGAATGAAATACAAGTTTATAAAGTAAACTCTAACTTAACATTGTAGAGATAGAAAACCTAAGACTTTATTTTATTCTGACTTTCCTAACATATTCTGTAACACTTTCCTATTCTGTAACATAAGTAAACTTTTATTCTTTAACACTCCCCCTCAAGTTGGAGTATATGTTTGTAATACCCAACTTGCTAAGAAGATTATCAAATTGATAAGTGCTCAAAGCATTAGTGAACAAATCTGCCCGTTGATGTAGTGTTCCAACATGCTCAGTCTGAATAGTACTCTCTTGTATCTTTTCTCTAATCAAATGACAATCAATCTCTATATGCTTCGTTCGCTCATGAAAAGTCGGATTAGATGCAATATGGAGTGCAGCCTTGTTGTCACAAAATAAGAGAGTTTCCTGAGGATGATTAATGTGCAAATCATTAAGAATGTACATCAACCAAGTTAAGTCACAGCATGTAGAAGCCATGGCCCTATATTCTGCTTCAGCTGTAGATCTTGCCACTGTAGTTTGTTTCTTAGCTTTCCAAGAAATTGGTGAATCGCCAAGCATGACACAATAACCTGTAATGGATCTAGTATCTCTGCATCTAGCCCAATCTGCATCACAATAAGCTTTCAACTGTAATGAGCTGGTAGAAAAGAAAAAAATACATTGTTCTGGTGAAGCCTCGATGTACCTCAAGACCTTGTGTGCAACATCCAAATGTGGTATTCTGGGTTTGTCCATAAATTGACTTAGGAAATGTACTCAATAAACCAAATCTGGTCTCGTAATCGTTAAGTAAATCAACCTTCCAACAAGTCTGCGGTATGTTGCGGGATTTGGTAGTAAATCTTCATCATCCTGTGTGAGCACCAAGTTTTGATCCATAGGATAACGTGAAGGCTTTGCGCCAAGATACCCCGTGTCCTCCAATATTTCAAGTGTATATTTTCGTTGAGATAAAACAATCCCTTTGGATGACCTCACGACTTCAATGCCAAGGAAATATTTCAATTTTCCTAAATCTTTGAGCTTGAACTTTGCAGCCAGAAATTTCTAGGTCTCTTCAATGTATTGGAGATCATTACCTGTCAATATTACATCATCAACATATACGAGAATTGCAGTAAAGTTGTTACCCTTAGATCGGACGAATAATGAGTAATCAGCCTTAGACTGATTGTAGTCGACTGATATGAGAACAGAGGATAACTTAAGGAACCATTGTCTCAAGGCTTGTTTGAGACCATATAAGGACTTGTTCAACTTGCATACTCGAGTCTCCCCCTTTCGGCCGAATCCAGAAGGAAGACTCATGTACACATCCTCAAAAAGATCACCATAAAGAAAAACATTGTTGACATCAAGTTGACATAAATGCCAACCCTGTGTGGCTGCAAGAGCAAGGAGAATACGAACAGTAGTCAATTTAGCAACAAGAGCAAATGTCTCTTTATAATCAATATCTTAAACTTGATTGTATCCTTTAGCCACAAGAAGGACTTTGTAGCGCTCAACACTACCATCTGGATTAAGTTTGATTTTATAGACCCATTTACAACCAACTAGATGCTTGCCAGTAGGAAGAGGTTGTAGAGTCCAAGTGGTATTGGTTTCTAGAGCATCAATCTCACTTCTCATGGCTTGACGCCACTTTGGATCCTGCATAGCCTGCATAAAACTGGTGGGTTCTTTGACTAAAGAAAGGGAAGTGATGTAAGCCTTGTGAAAGGTGGATAAATGGTCATAGGAAAGAAAATCAGATAGGGGGTAAACAATACCTGTAGAAAGCCCAACGTTCGAAGTAGATGAGTGAGACGATCGAAAAGGCAATCGAGCATCAAGATGATATTGTTGAAGATAAGATGGCTCACGGGTGGCACAAGTGGAGGTGCGAGGTGGGAGAGGGGGTCTTCTAATGGTGGAACAGGGGCGCTTGGGTTTCGGTTTCCAGGGTTTCCACCCAGTTGGTGACTGAGACATCAGATTGGGCGACCGGTCGGTGGGAGTGGTCCGACTGGTAAAAAAAATGGCATTGTTGGAGGAGCAAAAAGTGGAGCATTAGTACCTGGTCGGGGAAGTATGTCGGGCCGATCAGTGAGGTGATTATGCATTTTGTCAGAAAAATAAGGAAAAGTCTCCTCATGAAAGATGACGTCACGAGAAACAATGATCTTTTTATGAGTGGGATCATAGACTTTGTATCCTTTTTGCCCGTGAGGGTATCCAAGAAAGACACATTGACTGGAACGAGCATCAAATTTGCTAGGACGTTGAGCATTTGTGGAAGCGAAACATAGACAACCAAAAACTCGAAGGTGAGAATAGTTGGGTTGTTTGTTAAAGAGAAGTTCAAAAGGCGTTTTTTCTTTAAGAGCAGAGGACGGTGTGCGATTAATGAGATAGGCAGCGGTAAGAATTGCTTCTCCCCAAAAATGTTAAGGGAGATGTGCTTGAAACAAAAGAGCACGAGCGACATTCAAAATATGTCTATGTTTGCGTTCCGCTACCCCATTTTGTTGGGGCGTAGAGACACAAAAAGTTTGATGAGTAATGCCTTTTGAAGCATAAAAATCAGTGAGGAAAAATTCAAGTCCATTATCACTGCGAATGGTTTGAATTTTGGAAGAAAATTGGTTTTCAACATAATTAATGAATGAAATTAAGAGTGTGCGTGTGTCAGACTTGTGTTTCATGAGATAAATCCAAGTACATCGTGTATAATCATCAACAATGGTGAGAAAATAACGCGCTCCAGAAAGGGAAGGAACGTGATATCCTCCCCAAATGTCGACATGTAATAAGGAAAAAGGAGTAGTACTCGAAATATGGGATGAAGGAAATTTATTCCTAATTTGTTTGGCCAAAGGACAAATAACACATTTATTGGAAACACAAGTACTAGCATCACGAAAAGAGACAGGAAGAAGATAGAGAATTTTGTTTGAAAGGTGACCTAGGCAGTTGTGCCATAACACGGGGTTATTATCTTGAGTGATGTGACAAGTGGTGGAAGTTGTGGTGGTGTCGTCCAGGTAGTACAAACCATCAAGCTCAGTTGTTGTCCCAATCATCTTCCCCGAACGAAGGTCTTGTATGAGACAAGAATTGTTGAGAAAAATGGTGACAGAAAGATAATGTTTTGTGAGTTTGCTAATGGAAATTAAATTGAGATTAAAATAGGGAACACAAAGAACATCATGCAAGGTAAAAACAGAAGAGAAAGTCATGGTGCCAATGTGTGTAACAACAGCAAGTGTACCATAAGGAAGCTCAACGGTTCGATTGTGGACGGGTATGGAAAATGTGAGTAAATGAGGGTTATGAAATATGTGATCAGTGGCACCGCTAAGGATCCAAAATGAACGAGAGCCATGAGATTTGAGAGAGGGTATTTTACCTGTCAACTCTGTAATAGAAAATTCATTACCAATATTGTGAGCCTTGGATTTGTTGTGTGGTGATGTGTTGGTGTTGAAACTACTGCTTGTATTGTCTCCCATGTTGGTCGCGGCTATGTAGTGTTCAGCAGATTACGTAGTGTACCGGTGGCTCTAACTGAATCTTGGAGTGCAAATAGCCACAAGTAGTAATAACATCGGGTGATAAGAACCCTTTTTTGTGTGTGGTAGTATTGAATAAAGCTTAGGGTGCAAATAGCCAAAGCTTTAAAACAGTTTGATGAAATTTCTTTCCCCTTCTTTCTCCTCACGATTAGTCTTTGTTGATGGAGATCTGTGAGAGAAAGCTTTCTCTGTTGAAAGTCTGATCTTCTTCTGATGACGATGGTGTTGTGGATCTGAAAACGATCTGATGATGGACGTGATGATCTGGTGATCGGAGATGATCTTAAGTCGATCTGATGATGGATACGATTTCGCTGATTTGAAGATCTATGTTTGAAGAGATGATGACGATCACGTTGATCTGAGACGCTGATCAAGATGAAGAGGCCTTTTTTTTGTTGATGATGGACTGCGGTTATGCGAAATAGGGTGAGGAGGTGGCTGGTAGTGGACGGTGATGTTGTTTGTCGGTTGATGATGGATTTCTGATGATGTGTTTGTATGATGATTTTTGTTGATCTCTGTTAATCGAGATTGTGTGGATTTCTGTTGATCTCTATTGAGATGATGGATCACTGTTGATGTGTTTGTATGTTGATGATGCGTGGAGAAGCTGAGGTGGTGAGATTGCGTGGCTGCGTGAGGCGGTTGCTAACAAGCGAGAAGGAGTATCGGTGCGGCGGCTCGAATTTGGTTAACTAGAGAAACCTTGCTCTGATACCATGTAAATAATTGAATTGTAATATGATTGTATTATTGTTGAATGGAATACAAGCTTATAAAGCAAACTCTAACCTAACATTGTAGAGATAGGAAACCTAAGACTTATATTCTATTCTGTAACACTTTCTTATTATGTAACATAAGTAAATTTTTATTCTTTAACATCCTTGCCTACTTGACTTATTATACACATATCCTTGTTTCAAGAAAGAGTCACCCATAATCCAAGGCGTTGAAACGAAATTAATTTGAAATAAATTTAAATAATCATATTTTCCCATTGTTTTTTGGTGTGTTGGGGAGAAGAGGGGGTTGATTGAGTTTCGAAAAATTGAAATATGAAGATTGAAAAACTCTTTATTTCTTGTCCAACTTCGAACATATTTCAGTCACTAAATAACTTAATCTTGTCGTTGATTTTTTTTTCTTGTCTAACTTTGTCGGACTTAATGTCATTTGGAAAATTTGTAGAGTTACTAAATTTACAACCATGCATGCACATAATCTGCAAACTTACTAAATATTTGTAAGCATTGTTCAATGAAATGCAAGTTTTAGGATTTGGTATAGCTGGAATTTTTCGACGTTATTTGTTTGATCCTGCAGATCCCCTATTACTGCCTGCAGAGGCGACCGGATTTTCTTCATTCAGCTTTCAAATGAAAACCTCTTCTTTTTATACTTTTGATACAACTGGCCGGACTCACAGGATATTTTCTCCGGCGGAATGGATATTAATTTTATTGTCACCGGTGGCAGCTTACCAAAATAAAGTTAAATTACGAAAGAAAACATGTTTAGTATAACAAAAGAATTATTAAAAAAAAAAAAGCTAAAGATAAATGAAACCATTGAAAAATATTAATAATATAAATAGAAAGACAAAAGGACAATTAAGGAATTATAAAAAAAAAAAACCATTAAACAACAAACAACAATTGAGGGAAAAAAATCAAAATCCTTGAACCATTAAACAACAATTTCATCTATGAAAAGATGAAAACCCAATAAAATTCACACATTTTCATTCAACTAATAATAATTAAAAGAAATCTAAAAAACTAATGATACATGCACAACTACAAAGACCAAGTAACAAGGATGATCTTGGAATAAATAGATTGAGACCTTGAGATGAATTTATATGTTTTTTTCATTATGGTTACAAATTGAGGAGAAGAAAGAGCTCAGAGAATTCGGGTAAATCAAAATAACTTTTTATTAGTTATGGCTGGGTTGTGGGGTTTAATTACGAAACATGCATTTAGTAGGATTAGACATGTGTTCAAATGAATGTTGCTAGAATTTAAGAGACTCCACAACTTAATTAAAATTAAAATAAATAATATTTTAATAACTATGGTATGAAAAAACATTCTAAATTTGGTAAGGATTGAATTTCCTCTCTTTGTTGATTTTCCTCCTTTTTCTTGAATAGCGAGACACGTCTCACAGCTATCCACGATACTCATAAGCCCTCTTCGAGCAAGTATCTCGAGGATCGGCTTTGAATGAGCAACTACAGCTGCTCTCTGCTTCCAACTAGGAAGCAAACTCCAGAGTATCTTCCACACAGGGAAACTCCCTTCTACGAATTGCTTTTGGATTGTGAACTATCTCCCGCGTATCTAGGAGTGCAGAGTTACAGGAAACTTCTCTCCTACAACACGACTCTTAGTTAGAGAGGGATCTCCATAAAAGATCTCTTTTCTAAACTACGCCTACGATGGCCTGGTTGAAGCAGAACTCCTTGCACTATAAATAAAACATGAGGTTGGTAAGTTAAGGTACGCTACAAATTTCCTATTACAACATTACACATTCCTCAGATCCTTGTCTGACTTTAGCATCGGAGTTCCATCGGCCACCCCACGGTGGTCCGTGGCTCACATGCGTTATTTATGCAGGTCAACAGGAACAAAGTCAAAGCACGGAACGAAAATTGATTGCATCAATTTGACGTCGTCCGTGGGGACAACATAGTTCTTGACTTTACACTAAGCATCGTCTCCTACCATATTCCAGAGAGATGGTGACCACCAGGTCATGCAACATCGGAAAATTAGAATATATGTCCAGTGCTCAGGCCATCCCTGTGGTTTCTATTGAGCGCGGGTAGCACAATCGCACCCCCATGCACATGGCAACACTGTTGAATCCCAAGCCGGATGTATGATCTCTTCCCACACACCTGGACCAGTTAATGATTCAGACGTTCATATCGTTGAAGCGAAGTTCCGACAAGACACAAGAGTAGGTTGAACAAAAAACTGACTGAACCGATCCAAATCGACACAACCAAACCGACTATATATATATATATATTTTATATAAAAATAATATAATATGTTTAAAATAGTCGATCAGTTCGGTTCAGATACGGTTTGCATAAATTAGAATCGGTTTTGTTTTGTTAATGGTCGGTTCGGTTTCGGTTTGAAAATTTTAAAACTGACCAAAGTCGGTTCGATTCACGATTTAGGTGAAAATCGAACCGTCAATTCAATTTTCAACCCTACGTAAGAGACGTATTTAACCCAATTCACCAATGAGTTAAACACCGTCTGCTCATGCGACGACGCAACGGTCGTCTTAACCTTCATTAACGGTATGCGAAAAGGAGAGTTTGACAACCTTCTGAAACCAGATCCTGCGGCAAACACAGCAGATTCGATAAATAAAGAACAAAGCTTCATCATCCAGAGAAAAGAACGGGAAATGACCAAACCTGGGGAGCATTCGGTCAAGAGGATACATGCGCTTTATGAAGCACATTCTGAGTTTGAACTGTCCAACAAGTCAAGAAAAAGGGCTCTACGAGGCTTCAAGATTCAAGCTATATGCGATGGGCAACCGACACCACATGGTCAGAAACAGGGCTCATCCACACCGCTGACATTCACACAGAAGAACCTCCAAGGCATACAAATCCCGCCGATGACGCCCTGGTGGTGACAGTTTCCCTTGCGGGATGGGAGGTAAGAAGATCCCTGGTTGATATTGGGAACTCAATGGACACCATGTTCCTTTGCACACTCCACAGCATGCAACTGGATGAAGCAACCTTAATCCTTGATAGTCGTCCAATGACTGACTTTAGTTGTGAGAAACAGTTCCCAATAGGAAAGGTACAACTAACGATAATAGCGGGAAAGCAGTCGACTCATAAAACCCTGTTCCAAGAGTTCATAGTGATCGACATGCCTTCGGCATACAATGTGGTTCTCGACAAACCCTGGTAACATCAGATGGGGGCGATGGTCTCCACCCTGCACCAGTGTGTCAAGTATCTTATGAACAAAGCGATCGATACATTGAGAGGAGACCAATTAGCGGCCAGGGAATGCCAATACATGACGACTTCGCCATCCGGTGGTCCTCAACTGGCAGTCAACCCAAAGGCCAAGGCTATCCTTCGCCCAACTCGAGGTCTAAGGAAGGAACAACCGACACTAGGCGACGAGGCACCGATAAGCCCTCAGAGCAGGCCCAAGGTAAGATAGCCAGAAGAAGAAACCATAATGATCTACCTCGACAACCCTCGGATTAGTAGAGCCATCCAGATCGGCTCCTGCTTAAACAAGGAAGTGGCGAAGCAACTTACGGAGCTATTGCAGCGTAACCAGGACATCTTCGCCTGGACTATCCAGGATATGGAGGGGATTAATCCATCAATAATCACCCATCGCCTCAAAATAGATCCCTCGAAGAAAACTGTCAGGCAGAAAAAAGGGTCGTGGCACCCGAAAGAAATGCTATCACAAACGATGAGGTACAACGTTTACTCGACGTGGACATGATCAAGGAAGCACGATACCCCCACTGGCTGGCAAACACCTTTCTCGTAAAAAAAATGGGAAGTGAAGAGTGTGCGTAGACTACATCGATCTAAACAAAGTCTGCCCCAAGGACAACTTCACACTCCTCCAGATCGATCAGATCGTAAACGCCATATCTAGACACAGCCTCCTCAACTTTATGGACACATATTCTGGCTACAATCAAATATTAATGCACCCCCCTCAATCAAAAGAAAACATCTTTCGTGATGGAAATGGTAATATACTGTTATAGGGTGATGCCATTCGGATTAAAGAATGTTAGGGTTACTTATCAACGATTGGTTAACCGAATGTTCAAACAATAGATCGGTAGAAATATAGAAGTATACATCGATGACGTGCTAGTCAAAAGCCTTCGTAGCCCTGACCACGTACGAGACCTTGCCGAAGCATTCGACCAACTCAGAAAGTACCGAATGAAGCTCAACCCACAAAAGTGCACGTTCGGAGTCAAGTCTGGGAAATTCCTAGGCTATATAGTAAATAAAAGGGGAATCGAGGCCGATCCGAAACAGATTCAGGCTCCTCTCGACATGAAGCCCGCATCTAATATTAGAGAAGTTCAAAGCCTCACTGGGAGGGTAGCAGCACTAAACAGATTTATATCAAAGTCGTCCGAGAAATGCCTCCCCTTCTTCAAAATACTAAATGGGAGAAAAGGACTTTCATGGAACGAGGAATTCAAACAAGTATTTCAGAACTTGAAAACATACATGGGGAGTCCGGAGCTACACTCGAAGCCTGCGATAGGTGAAACACTATACTTGAACCTGTCGGTTTCCAAACACGCTGTCAGTTCAGCCCTCGTACGTGACGACCATGGAACCCAGAGGCCAGTATACTATACCAGCAAAACTTTCGTAGAAGTAGAAGCACACTATCCACTGAAAAAAGTTGGCTCTGGCAATAGTCGTATCCTCCAGGAAATTGAGGCTATATTTTAATGGTCCTGACCAAATATCCACTCCGCTCAGTATTACATAAACCTGAGCTATCTGGCAGGATGGTGAAATGTTCAGTAGAACTCGGGCAGTTTGAGATAAACTACGCTCCAAGAACCACCATCAAAGCCCAGGCGCTCGCGGATTTCATTATTGAATTCACCGGTGGAGAAGAAACGAAAGTAGGCTACCAACTCATAGAATTCGATGTCCAAGCTTGGACCCTGCGCTGAGACGGGTCTTCAACTGATGAGGCGAGCAGAGCGGTGATCACTCTCTGCTCCCCTAGTGGGTTCACCCTGAAAAATGTTGTCAGATTTGGTTTTCCCACTTCAAACAACGAGGCCGAATATGAAGCCTTCCTGTCAGGCCTAAAGCTAGCTTTGGTGATCAACATAGATCGCCTAACAACATACAACGACTCAAGACTAGTAGTCAACCAGGTAAAAGGATATTTCACTAGCAAAGATTCGCGCATGATAGCCTATCGCAACAAGGTACTTGGCGTAATGAGCAAGTTCAAGGACTATCAACTCACACAGTGCCTCCGAGACAACAACCACAAGGCTGACGAGCTAGTAAAAGAAGCCTTGGCCTCCAGCGACCTCATCAAATATCAGGAGAAATCAAGCCTCGACGAAGATGAACACGAAAATATCTGCGTCGCGGAGACACGGCCCAATTGGATGACTCCGATACTAGAATATATAACATCGGGAGCCTTACCAACGGATAAGGTCGAAGCACGGAAACTTAAAAATAGAGCAGCAGTGTATACTCTCCTAAACGACAAGTTATACAGGAGATCGGTAATAGGGCCACTACTCCGATGTCTAGCACCCTCGTAGGCTAGACAAGTCTTGGAAGCTATCCACAGCGGCATATGCGGGAATCACCCAGGCGGGAGAACCCTTGCCCACAAGGCCCTGACTTTAGGGTACTATTGGCCGACCATGCAGCGGGATGCCAAAGATACAATCCGCAAGAGCGACAAACGTCAAAGGTTTGCACCATACACCCACATGTCGTCCAGTCACTAACTCCGATGACTAGTCCATGGCCGTTTGCGCAATGGGGAATAGACATCGTCAAATCGCTTCCGACATCGGCTGGTAAAAAATTTCTTATTATCGCCGTCGACTACTTCACCAAGTGGGTCGAGGCTGAGCTCCTATCCAAAATAGGGCAGGTCCAGATCCAAAAATTCAAATAGGCCGCCATCGTCTGCAGATTTGGTATCCATAGAGTATTGGTCAATGACAACAGAACCCAGTTCGAAGATAGCAAGGTCAAATAACTGTGCAAAAGTCTGGGAGTGAGGCACACTTCTCCTCTCCAAGACATCCCCATGCCAATGGCTAGGCAAAAATTACCAACTGGACGATCCTAGAAGCCATCAAAAGAAAACTTGATGCAGCCAAAGGAAAATGGGTTCCAGAGCTATCAGGAATACTTTGGGCATATCAAACAACCAAAAGAATCCTTACCGGAGAGACGCCATTCGCCCTAGCATACGGGTAAAAGCTATGGTTCTGGTAGAGCTTGAGGTGCCAACCTTCCGGACTGAAGAATTCAGACTGGATGAGAATGATGAAGCATTACGCGTGGGACTAAACCTCCTCGACGAAAAGCGGGATCTAGCCTTTAACAAGATAGTCGCTACCAACAACGGACGACACAATACTACAACAAGAAGGTCAAGCCATGCGAATTCAAGGTGGGAGATTGGGTATTACGGAAGACCCAGCAAAACACCAAAGAAGCCATGGCAGGAAAGCTAAATCCGAATTGGTAAGGACCTTACAGAGTTGCTAAGGTTAACAGGCCAGGAACATACTGGCTGGAAGACGCCGATGGCAATGGGTTAAAACGACTATGGAATGTAGAACATCTCAAAAAGTATTATCAATAAAATATTTTTCTTTTACCAAAAATTCCACTGCTATCCGTTACAACCCTCATTAACCTTAGTTACGGCCAGACTCGGACATTTGCCCAAAGCCTAATCTGCTCCGCGAGGGTTGCGATGGTTGAGGAAGTGGGAGTCTACTCAGCGCTTATCCGCTAATGACGACGACTCGCCAAGGGATCATTGCTCTCAATGCAGACGATGAACGCAAAATTAGCCAGGTAAGCTTAGTCAATTCGAGACTAATGATGATGGCTTCTGGTGCCCAAAGCCTAATCCACTCTGCGCGGGTCACGATGGCTTAGGAAGTGGGAGTCTAGTCAGCGCTTGTCCGCTTATGACGACAACTCGCCAAAAGATCATTGCTCTCAATGCAGACGATGATCGCCGAAATAGCCAGGTAAGCTTAGTCAGTTCGCGACTAATGACGACGGCTTCTGGTGCCCTACTTGTAATACCGCAAGTGCATGACTGTCTAACTAGTAGACAGTGGAAAATATGGGTTGATCCCACGAGGATTGACGAGACGGTCGAATTCTAAGACTTATTTAAACTAATTTAGAGTTGGGGGTTACAGCAGATTGAAGTTACTAAATTAAGAGAACTAAATTGAATAACTAAAATTAAACTAGTGAGATGATAAGAGAGTAGACCGAGACATCGAATCCATCACAAGTTCTTCGAGATTCGTGTAATCTAAATCATTGTTTTCAAGAATCAACACGACTAATATAAAGATTAATCTACATTTGCAATTGATTTCAGCAAAGGCATAACCCCCTAGCATTACATGTCTTTCTACGGCTCAAACAATCACAGGTTTATTTTAACTAATTCTAAACCCTAGCATTGCATGTCTTGTTACGGCACACACAATCACAGATTCAAATTAATTAATTAAAACAGGCTTCGGATATCAACAAAGGGAACTTCTAACTACCGATTAGTCTAGATAATTATTCCGGATATAATCGGTGAAAGTAAATTATTGAAATTCATAAATCAAGTGTGTTTAACGTTCAAGTATATAGAAAACAATAAATTCAGATACGACAAACTCTAGGAAACCTTGTGGTTTCATCTTCGCCTCGGCGCGGGGACTAGAAGGTCATGGTGGATGACGTCACAGCACTGGTGTAGGTGGAATCCATCTCAGCACAAACACGCATCTCGAGAAAGAGTTGTTGGTGGACTGTGGTGGCTCAGACAGAAATTTAGGGTGTGAATAGCCTGATCTGAAATAGTGACTGTGCGGTGGTACAGAGGAAGTGGGAGTCTAGTCAGCGCTTGTCCGCTTATGATGACGACTCGCCAAGGGATCATTGCTCTCAATGCAAACGATGATCGCCGAATTAGCCAAGTAAGCTTAGTTAGTTCACGACGACTTCTGGTGCCCAAAGCCTAATCTGCTTTACGCAGGTCACGACGGCTGAGAAGTGGGAGTCTAGTCAGCGCTTGTCCGCTAATGACAACGACTCACCGAGGGATCATTTCTCTCAATGCAGACGATGATCGCCGAATTAGCCAAGTAAGCTTAGTAAGTTCGCAACTGATGACGATGGCTTCTAGTTCCCAAAGCCTAATCCGCTCCGTGCAGGTCGCGACGGCTGAGCTAATGAGAGTCTAGTCAGTGCTTGTCCAATGGTGATGACAACTCGCCAAGGGATCATTGCTCTTGATACAGACAATGGTCACCGAGCAAAGCTTAATAATTTCAAAACTGATAACAACAACTCCCGACACGCAAAGCCTAACCCGCTCTGCGCAGGTCACAACGACCGAAGGAATGGAGGCAAAAGTTAGCGCTAGTTCGCCAACACTAAGGGAGTCATTGCAAACAACGACTGAAAGAATTTGGTCAAATTTTGACCAACGACGACTCCCGCTGATCAACCCCTAATCTACTGCAACAGTAACACAACATAACAACATATTTGGACTGACAAAAAAATTCCGCCTGACAATACAAACCCTATAGTCTGCAAAGAAACAAAAGTAAATACGACGATGCAAGGCAGAATAGTACTTTCATTCAAAAGAGAAAACATATCTACATGATATTCGCCCAAGAAGGGACATTACAATCGAAGGAGAAGCATCATCCTCATCAGTTAGCCTCGCAACGCCAGAGCCTTCCCCTCGCTGAATCGGCCCAAAAACTGCTCTCCTATAGCGAGCGAAGTCGAGATCAATGTCGGAATACTCTCCCTTAATAAGTTCTAGGAGCTCCAGTTTGCCCAGAAATACCTCGGACGAGATTAGCGGCTTCCTGGCAGACACATCAAAATCTACCGCGCCCAACAACTCTTCAAAATGAGAACGTTCCTCGGACAACATTCGCTGCACCTCCAGAGCACGGTGAAGCCATTCATCTATCGCGGCTTCTAGCCGCTGCCTTTTGACGCCCCACTCCACCTTCAACTGCTTTTTCTCAGCTTCTTCAGCCCTTTGTTCATAGGCGCACCTGTCCATAGGAGTATCCAGGCACTCCAATTATGCCATGGTATGCTTCAACTCGGCACGAGTCGACACCAAGTCGGACTCGGTAACCCTCAGCTGAGCCCTCATTTCATCAACTACCGCGTTAGCAACAAGGGTCATGGACTTCACACCCACACGGTCCGCGACAGTGCTAGAACCCTCTGCCCAATAAAGGGCATCCGAGTATGACATCCACAGATCGGCAAAGGCCTTCTCCATAGCAAGGACCCTCCCACGGGCTTCAGGATGTAGTGAGACAGGAACATGCGGCTTTGAAGTACCGGCACCCAAGGGAGAGGTCGCCACTACATAAGACTGTTTCTTCCTCGGGGTAACCACATGATGCACGTTTGCCTCCAGCTCATCAAGCTTGGAGGGGCTGAGTGGGGCCAGACTCTTCTTTCTCACACAACGAGCAACCACCCCCTCAGCCGGGGAACCCGACACTAGGTGAGCCCCATAGAACACCACAACAGTTCGCTGCGTACGACATCTTCTGGCATTACTACCTCTTCAATGGAAATCAAAGGAAGCTCCAAAAACTTCTTCTCTAGTCACTTTTCTTCCTCACTAAGGGAAAAAATAACAAACTTCTCTGAAACAAAGGAAAAACATCAGGACCAACGTCACAAGAAGAACGCGCAAAGATATGCATGCACTAAAAAAGAACTCACCACGATCGAACTGAAAGTATCGGGACACTCTACGACTCCCGAGCTTGAAGTAGCAAGAATCCATCGAAGCCAATAACCATTGCTTTTCCCGGGATTTGGCGCTGCTCACCATCAAATGCAGACAAGGTGGACAAGTCAGTATACAGATACCCCTGGAATCCAGCCGAACATTGGTCAGACATGAATCACCGATGGAGAAAAATGAAGGCCAACTTCATGAGCCCTCAGGAGAATTGCTAGCAGTATCTTGAACCCGCTCGGCACCACCTGAGCGAGAGGCAAGCGAAAATGAGTAAAGAAGTGCTAGACGTCATCAGGCACTGGAAATCAATGTCCGGACTCAAACATACCTCGGTGTAAGCCTATAAACCCATGAGGAGGTACAGTCGGACCTGACACTCCAGATGCAGGAACAAGATACAAATCTTCAGGGATACGGTACAAATTACAAAGTCTGATCAACTCAGTTTCGACTATCACCAAAGATATTCATACAGATGAGAGATAACGGATCCTTGGAAGCAATTTTGACATTGTCTACCATTGGAAGAAAAAACAGATACTACGGTTCGAAAAGATAGCAAAGATAACAATGGATAAATAATTCTTAGAACAATAAATATTTATAGGGGAGGCAAACCAAATTTTCCCTCCTCGAGCTGTCGCGTACCTATTAAATGTCATGCCATTTCAACGCTTCAGGTCCAATCATCACAATGGTACAGATGCCATTTCAACGAGTCAGTGGACTGACGTAAACACCCCACTAACTCGAGGGGAGTAGCTGATGATAGATAAAAATGGTCACACTCCTGAGTCGAATACGTGTCAAGATGATCTCGAGGAACTACGGGCTCAAGCTTCGGCTCTATACAAATCCAACCCAAGCAGTTCTAAGCCCGCTCAACTGCGATCCTTCAAACGGACCCAAACTTCCATAACATGCTAGGCCCCATGTCTCACAGCTATCCACGATACTCATAAGCCCTCTTCAGGCAAGTATCTCGAGGATCGGCTTTGGACGGGAAACTACAAATGCTTTATGCTTCCAATTAGGAAGCAAACTCTAGAATATCTTCCACACAGGGAAACTCCCTTCTACGGATTGCTCTTGGATTGGGAACTATCTCCCGCGTATCTAGGGGTGCAGAGCTAACAGGAAACTTCTCTCCTACAACACAACTCTTAATTAGAGAGGGATCTCCACGAAAGATCTTCCTAAACTACGCCTACGATGGCTTGATTGAACCAGGACTCCTTGCACTATAAATATGACATGAGGTTGGTAAGCTAAGGTACGCTACAAATTCCTTGTTACAACATTACACCTTCCTCAGGTCTCTATCTGACTTTAGCATCGAGGTGTCATTGGTCACCCCACGGTGGTCTGTGGCTCATGTGCGATACTTGTGCATGTCAACAGGTCAGCATGAACAAGGTCAAAGCAGTGAGCAAAAATCGATTGCATCAGTACCCATACTATTTCTTCTATTTGTTTGAACAAGAGATTTGTGTTGCCAATAAGTCATTTTTCACCTTCAAGGATGCTGCCAAACAAATTGATAAATTCATGCTAATTTAAGACGCTTCCTAACACCTTATTGTTGTAACGTATAGCTAACCCCACTCTCCCAACCATTGCAGAAAGTTGAATGTGAAAAGAGTATCACATTGCTTGACTTGGTATGTTACTCCATTCAAAGTCGAAAAGTTTTAATTGAAATTAGATCTCTAGACTTTCCCTATAACACCATCAATTAGCAATTTAGTGAGCAATTTGTGCCAAGGATTGTATATTGCCTTCATCTATAGGTTTCAATTTTCATTTTCGGCAATCACAGGGTTAAACAAGCTATCAAGTTAATAATCCATTTGACGGCCACCAATCCAGAAAACTAATGGAAATTTAGAGGCTGGTTCCCCAATAATAAGTTACTTCAAACTCTTTTTTTATCCCTTACCTTTCCAATCCCAAATGTCACCAGGACTCGAACCTTGAACATATGATACCATCCGCGACAGGCCTATCAACTGAGCTAATACCCAATTGGAAGTCAATTTAAACTTTGATTCCAAGTAATCGCACTATTTAGGTCATGGTTCCAAACTGTGAGTTGATTAATCAGTCCTAATTCAAAAGATAATGACATTATTTTTCGGCGTTATGGGCTTGCCAAGCGTTAGAATTGAGTCTAGAATGTATGCTTATTTTGAGAGAACATATGACTGGGTAGTCAACTCACAGTTTTAGACCATAACCTAAATAATGTAATTTTTGTTTAAAATGTTTTATTATTATGAGGCCAACCTCTAAAATTCTCAAAACTAAAATATGAACGAGGTCATTCATAGAATGACAATGATGTATGCTATCAATTTAGTTCCATGGTGATGACTTATACGAGGGACCATTCAATGGTCCACACCTCCATGGGGGACTATTAAGCATATTTGATGACCAATGTTGTGGCCACTTTGGATTTGCAATCCAAAGTCCATTCTCTTTATTATCAAGGGAAATATGATCATGTTGATTGAATCTTCCAACAACTTCAAGAATGATTCTGATAAGAGTTTTTTGGTTGTCTGAGTTTCAATTTCAACGAACTCAAACCGAACTCTATCTTTCTAACTTTTTATCAACTTTCAATACACCTCTTCCCTTCTGTTTCCTATCCTTTTCCTTCCTTTTATTATACTTCCATCATTTTTACTAAGATACTCTCATTCACCCTACTATTTCTACATCATCCTCTTCTTTCCATTATTGTGTGATTTCCCTGTTTTTATGATAGTTGTTTTACTGTTTTTCTGTTTGTTTATTTCCTGCAGATCTCGCGTAAGGTGTTTCCAGTCCCCATTCACCTGTTCTACCCCCCCCCCCTCCACACCAATCAACCGTCTCTTCCCTAATTCACTGCGTGTAAACCATCCTCACCCATTACCATGAACATTCAATCAACTCTTATATCCCATACCAGTAACACCACTCTACACAATACAACCTGCGAACCACCTCCTTCTCAACACCCACAACAATCCTATTCCATATCCTTCTTTATCTATGGTATAAGCTCATATATTTTTCAAGCGCACCACTGTTATTTCTACTTAATAATGAACTCCTCAGGTCCTTTTCTACTTTGGAATGAGGAGGTACTTCTTACCATGCCCATCTATTTCCTATTCCCCGGCGTTCACCAATCCCATTTCGAACTATCTTTCGGCATCCACCACCCCCATGAGGAAAAAGGATTCCTTCTCCATTCTAAAGATCAAAGTAAACCACACCACATATTATGGATGCAATCGGAATCCAAGGTTCATACTAAGTGCTATGATGAACAACGAGTTAACCATCTCCTTTTGGCCCCTTATGTTGGCTTAGAGAGGTGGACAGATCGCCTCCTTTCGAGAAATCATTTTGGCCCCTTATGCTAGCCAGAGAGATGGCTGGATCTCCCCCCCTCCCCCCCCCCCCCTCGAGCTTTCATTGTGTGGCAAGAATCTGGAACCCTGTTGCTAATCTTAATGGCGGAAAATCAATGGCTCACATCATCTTCATCGTCTAGAATAGTGGCTAGCTCCAGTTGGATCTATTGGGGCTTGATACCATCAAACGCGTTACCGTCTCTCCCTCACCGGTGAGAGCTCTGACTGGTACATGGATAATTACTTCTATTGTATGACACCCACAACATTTAAAGCGTTTAATGTCAACTTCAGAAACACTGTTGCGGAGCGTTATCACGGGAGTTATAACACCAGGTTTTAGACCCTTTCTCTTCTGTGGTAGTAGATGTCATACAGAGAGCTGTCTTCTTAGGCGTTTGGATAGCCCACAACTAGGGGTGGGCAAACGGGTCGACGATCCGCGGATTCAACTCGAACCGGACCGTTTTCCTCTAAACGGTCCGGATTTAAATTATAAGTTTTTAGATACGGTCCGGATCCGTTATAAAACGGTCCGGTCCCGGTTCCTAATTTTAAAAATGAAACGGTCCGGGTTGGACCCGTCCGGACCGTTTCAAATTGCATTTACTATAAAAACCAAAACCTAACCCTAAACCTAAACTCTCCTCTCTCAGTCTCTCTGTCTTTCCTCTCTTTGTCTCTGTCTCGAGAAGGGGAAGGAGATTTCCCTCTCCTCTCTCTGCCTTTGTCTCGAGAAGGAGATTTCCCTCTCCTCTCCTCTAGTCCTCTCCTCTCCTCTCTTCTATCTGTCGAAGATCAGCAGTGTCGAAGAAGCAGCAGCAGAGAAGAAGATAATAGAGATCAGCGAGATCAACACTCCTTTCTCTGTCGAAGAAACAGCAGAAGAGAAGAAATCAGCGAGATCAACACTCGATGATTAGGCCTATCCTCTCTGTCGAAGAAGCCCTATCCTCTCTGTCGAAGCAGCAAAACCCTAAGCAAGGAAAGATTGAAAGCAGGGAACTTGAGAGGGAAGACCTTGGCAGTGATTGGGGAGCAGAAGAGCGGAAGTCTGTTCCATTTGGGAGATAAGCCCTTTGTGTGGTCTGAGTGGAGGTGAGTCAGGAAGCAGGCTTGGCTCTCTTCGCTCCATCGATCCACTGATATCATTCCTATCTCCATTCTTCATCTTTGAGTTTCATCATTGATGAGGGTTTTTTTTTGTGGCCTCAAACTCAAACTCAAAATGGGTCTCTCAATCACAATCTCACCTTCTCTTCTCCTCATCTTCATCTTCCTCACAACCCCATTTCAGTTCATCTCAGGCGAAGCAAACCCAGATCTGGGTTCGATCTCAAAGGCCACCAAAGGGATTTGCTGGATGTTGATCGATCTCAAACCCAGAATGATGCACAACCCCATTTCTGTTGATGGATGATTTCTGGATGTTCTTAATGATGGATTGTGAGTTTCTAGGCCCCTTTACAATTTAGAACACCCTCTTTCAGAATGTTCTCACCTAATAGTAGATACAATGTTTTTGTTTACTACTAGTGGTTTGTTGAATGTTGTTGATTTCCAAACAGAGCAAAGTTCCCCGTTTCTGTAAATTAATATGTTGGTTTTTTTTAAATTTATTTTTTCTGTAGATCTCTTATGGATCTGTATGAAATGAATATGACAGGATAAATTTTTTGTATGATCTGTGTATGAATATGATTGGAAGTTTGGAACCGTTTGGAACCGTGGAACCGAACCGTTTAGAACGGTTCGAGTTAGGTTCGGTTCCAATTATCAAAATGAAGGGATCCGGACCGGACCGGACTGGATCCGTTAAAATGTAAACGGTTCGAGTCAGGTTCCTTCAAATTTGGAACCGATCCGGACCGTGCCCACCCCTACCCACAACCATCAATATCACTGCCAAGTCAGGGCCCACAGTCATCCTTAAGAACAGGAATTCTAGAGGGCGAGGGAAAGGGAGCAAGGGATGGGTGGTTACAATGGTTTTTTAATCTTTATCCTATTTACTCTCTTTTTAATCTTTATTGTTTTTTAATCTTTATCCTATTTACTCTCTTTTACAATGGTGACCTTTTCATATGGTATGACATTGCTATGTCGATTCAAGATTGACCTAGTCAAGTATGCTAAATCCTACTGTAGAACAAAATAGGTGCCAAACTTCAATTGAAATCCATATTATTTGCCTAATTGCTTAGTTTATTACAGTGTTCTTGAAAGTTGGAACACTTGGACCAGAATGGAGACTAATGTCAAAAGGAGGAATTTATTCTCTCTTTCATGGGGAGGTGGTTCAGGGCAAAAAGTATTTCATCATGTTGAGGAAGACATGAAGAAATGGGCAAAAAAATCAGTCTGTTTTATTTCATCATGTTGAGGAAGACATGAAGAAAACTCTTATTGCTTCTTTCTTGTGGTCACTTTTGGTTTTATATCCCATATCCAGAGGTGATGCTTGCATTTTTCTCCCTCTCCAATCTGTGAATTGGCTTGACTAAGATACTATCAAGACTGTTTTCTGAGTCCCACCCTGCATTTCCATTCAAACTTACATTTTCTTTATCAACTTGCTCTCCGCGTGCAAGGGATGAAGTACCATTCTCATCCATGTTTTCAGCATCTTGAAGTGAATCCACATCATTAGATGCATCCCTACTCTCCATGAGGTCATTTTTTCTTCTGTTCTTAGCTTCCTGGACTTCTCTTTCAAGTCTAGACACGTGCTTCACCAAACACTCATCTAGGCTTGAACCTTTTGGAACATCTTTTTGTCTTAGAGAATGCTTTGTGCCTTCTATATTGTCAAATGTGCTTCCTAAGCAAAACCATATGAGAGGACTGCTATCCTAAGCAAAGCATGAACAAACCACATATGAAAACCATATGAGAGGACTGTATCAGTGTTCTTGTAATTTGGTTCGTGAGTTCGTGATATGTTGAAACTGGTTCTATATTAAAACCAAGCAAAGCATGAACAAACCACATATGAAAAGCAGAGCATAGCATGAACATATCACTTTCAACCAAGAGCAAGGCAAAGTATGAAGGAACTACTATCTTCTTTTCACAAAACAGAGAGATCGGCGGAGAGAGATGGTTGAAAATGAAGGTGATTTAAGTGAGGTTTTGGGAAGAAAGAGAATGAAAAAAGTGAGGTTTTGGGAATAAAGAGAATGAACTGCTATCTCCTTTTTAAGTTTCTAAAGTTTAGTTTTCCCGTTTTTTTTTTTTTTTTTTTTGAAACTTCGGTCGGGCACGTGCGAGACACCCTCCTTGGCACGTGCCAAGGAGCGTCCAAGCAGCCACCCAGGCGCTCGACCCAGGCCAGCTAGAATCGTTCGTATTACTGACTATAATGTCGTCACGAGAGCCGACATGACTGACCCATTGTTAGTTTGGCTTAATGATCCAGCGCCCTCTTTATAACGACGACAAGCAACACTGACTTAACGGCACCTACGACGACATATGAAAGCAAAGTCAACACCGTTGATGACATAAACGTTGTTTTAACAAAATGTACATTGTACTCTAACAAGGACGTCAGTACCAATGCAGTTATGACGGGAAATGAAAAAAATGTTAGCGCTAGCAAGCACAAACTTCCATCAAAGACAACCCTCGGCCTTCTAATTCCAGATGTGATGATGGCCGTTATGACGGCTTTATTAGTGGCACACTTGAAAACTCCAGGCTATGTTCTGATGATCGCTTTATTGCTGACAACATTAACAGTCGGTGAATCCACAATTTTGTCAAAAGGCAAGCATTCGAATAGGTCAGTTGAGGTGACATTCAAACAAACTCCCATATTCGAATCTCAATCAGTCAAGGGTATTGGCGACCGCCGCTCAATCAGTCAAGGTATTGGTCGCTAATCTCTCAATGAATCTTGCATGAAACGCACGTGGAATAGGGTCCACCCGTGCGATCTGAAATCTAACGGTCATCTCCCATCAATCCAATCCAGACATCCCATTCTTATCTAAAACCAAAGCTACTGTTGCCAAAATGGATCACCTTCGTTGGAGACTAGGATATAAACATGGAGCTACAATACCGACTATTGGACAATCAGGTGGAATCGCCCTATATTGGAAAGAGGGTATCTCTCTAACAGTACTCTCTTATTGTAAATATTATTTTAACTACATTATTGAAGATTACTTTATTTCTACACCCTGGTCCATTTAATTTGTTTATGGTGAACCAGACCTTGATCTTAGAGCCCAGTTTTGGGCTTCTATGTCAGATGTATATAAACACCAAACTCTTCCTGGAATTGTTATAGGTGATCTTAATGCTATCTCGAACCCAGGAGAAAAAATTGGAGGAAGATCTCCTCCCTTTTCGGTCTTGTCCCTTCTACGTACCTTTAATAATCACCACATGATTGATCTCCCTTTAAATGGCTATCAATTTACCTGAAACAATAAAAGAAAAGACAAGAATGAGATCAAAGCTAAACTTGACCATATCTTAGCCACCACTGACTGGTTAAACCTCTTCCCTTCGGCTAACGCTAGCACTATCCATACAGCTGCCTATGACCACCGAGCTTTGTCTCTGCAGTTGATCTCCCAAACCCATAGTGGTCCCAAACCTTTAATTTTTTTCACATGTGGACTAGAGATCCCAACTACCGCCATTTGGTAAACTCTTTGTGGAACCAAAGACAACACATGTCTCCGGCACCAAATTTTACCCGTAAGATCAAGAAACTCAGCCATGGCTTATCTCGTTGGAACAAAAATGTTTTCCAAAATATTCAACTATGTATCTCGGAAACCCAAAAAACATTAGATGACCTCCAAAACAAACCTCCCTCTAAAGATAATGCTTTGGCCATTGTTTCCTTAGAAGATCGCCTCTCGGAATTGTTTGTTAGAGAAGAACTATTCAGGAGAAACAAATCAGGGAAAACTTGGCTCTCTAAGGAGATTGGAATACTAAATTCTTTCATCTAGCCTCCTTGTTCCACCTTAAAACAAATCTCATTCTTCGCCTTAAGAATGTAGATGATTCTTGGCACTCCGATCCGAGTTCAGTTGGCAATATCCTCAACAACTACTTCCAGAACATCTTTTCTTTTTCCCATCCTGAACTCGATCCAGATATCATCTCTCTATTCAATCTGGTTATCTCGGTTGAAGATAATGAATCCCTTACTGTTGTTCCATCTGACTCAGAGGTAGTCACAAGGCCCCTGGACCAGATGGTTTCCATGCTTTCTTCTTCCAGTACTATGAAATCTGATGTCCTTGAAGTTGTAACGAAATTTTTTATTACCCGTCAACTGGACCCCAAGCTCAAAGAGACTTTTGTTGCACTTATACCTAAGGTCAACAACCATGTCACTCCAAAAAAATTTCGCCCTATAGGGTTGTGCAATGTGATTTACAAAGTCATCTAAAAAATCCTTGCTAACCGCCTCAAACCCCTTCTAGAACAGATAACCTCTCCTAACTAATGAGTTTTTATACGTGGTCGCTCTATAGCAGATAATCTCAATCTTGCTCATGATACTTTCTTTCACATGAAGCACCACCATAGGAAAAAATAAGCCTGGATGGCGATAAAAATTGACATGGCTAAATTCTATGACAGAGTGGAACGAACGTTTCTAATCCAAATCTTAGCATAATTAGGATTCTCAGAGGACTGGATTCAATTGATCAATCAATGCATCTCCACGCATCAATGCATCTCCACGCCCACTCTTCAGGTTTTACTTAATGGGTTTCCCATCTCATCGATCAATCCCTCGAGAGGTCTCAGACAAGGAGATCCATTATCGCCATATCTTTTCATTCTTGTCTCGAAAGCCCTTTCTCGGCTTTTTGCTAGAGCCAAGTCCAAGGATCTTATCAAAGGCATTAAAATCAAACGACACTCCCCTTGTATCACTCACCTGCTCTATGCAGACGATCTCATGATTTTTTGCCGAGCATCATTAGCTGAGGCCCATGCGGTTAAAGATATTCTCCATCAATATTGTCTTGCTTCTGGCCAAGGGGTTAATTTTGATAAATCTTTTGTTTACTATGGTTCAAATGTTCATCCTAGACACTCTAAGATGATTCACAAGATTTTGGGCTCAAAATTTTATAATCCGAAGGACAAATATCTTGGAACCCCTCTATTTCTCTCAAAAAACAAAACTAGAGATTTCCAATTCCTTATTGACAAAGCTAACACAAAACTTTCAAGTTGGAAATCGAAAGTTCTCTTTCAAACGGGTAGAAATACGATGCTCAAGGTTGTCCTGAATACGATTCTTATTTATATTATGCAAACTTTTCTTTTACCGTGCGCTATTACCACAAAGCTTGACAACCTGGCTAGAAATTTTTGGTGGAATGGTAAGGTTGATAGCCACGCTAAGCATATGTGTACCTAGGATCGTATCTCAAAATTCAAAGTCCTTAGTGGTCTCAATATTCAACCAAGCATGAACAAAAACCTCGCCTTAATGGCAAAAAACATGTGGCGAGCACTTTCAGACCCTCACAATCCTCGTGTGCTTCAACTCAAAGCTCTCTATTTCAATAATAAGGACCTATTCCAATTATCCAAAGCCATTTATCTCACGTCCTTTAGCTAGAGGGGCAATCTTTCCGCCCTGGCAAAAATGAAAAACCATGTCTGGTGGCAAATTAGATCTGGTACTACTGCAAATATTTGGTACAATTGCTGGGTCAAACCAGGATTCATTCTTGCATAATGTTTTCCTGATACAGAAATTCCCAATTGGCCTATGTCTATTTGTGACCTCTGGAGTTCTCACCCAGACCAACAACCTCTATGACCTGGACCACTCGGATCAATTGACCTGGACCTTTGATAAAAATGGCACCTTTTCTGTCAAAAGTGTGACGGAAGCTTTACTATCTGACCTCTCAGAAAGTTCTACCTCTCTCCTTCCTTCTTCTTCCCTAGATAAAAAGATTCTCCGAGAGATGTGGAGAATTAAGGCTCCCCATCGTCCATGTTCCTTCTCTGAAAAATTGGTCAAGACATACTCTCCATCATGACCAATCTAGTCAGACTTCACACACCTATTGAGGACACCTGCATCTTTTGCAATAATCACACCGAGGATGTTGTGCATGTCTTCTTTAGGTGCTCGGTTATCAACCTTCTATGGAAAATTTTCCATATTCCCATAGATTGGCTCAATGAATACTTTGGGAGCCCCACTATCATTACTCTCCTTACCTTTATGTAAAAAATAGTAAAGGCACACCCCACTTCTAGAGAAGTCATGCTATCTCAGTTTATGGTTGTTCTCATGACCATTTGACAACTCCAAAATGATTGCATTTTCAAAAAATCCAAATTTGAAGCCAACCATTTTCTCCCTGCTTTTAACCTCATCTGGAATGTGTGGCACAAGCAATGATTTTGCACTCCTAGTAGTATGGCAAACCACAACTCTCACCAATTTACTCAAACTCTTTCTGTCCTTTCAATTATGGAACAAGCAATTAGTGATTCTCGATGTGCCCCATCATATAATAGGACATCCCCATCCTCATTTTGAACCCTACCACAGAAACCATAACTAGCAACAATCAATTGATCCAGTCCCAACTCTTCTCAATCAGATACCACAGCCTTAATACTAGATCTCTCCTTGCTAATCCCCTTCCTGACATTCTCGACCAAGATACTATTCTAGTCACCTACAATGCCATTTTTTGCCTATTCACAACAAGGAGCAGTAGGAGTTTTTGCAATTACCCTACAAGGTCAGGTGCTTGCGCGAGTGGTGGATCCTATTGCCTGTAAAGTTCTTGATAGCACAATGGCAGAATGTCATGCGGAGGCAACTTTGATTCTAATTCAGGCCCCGACAAGTCTTCTTCTAGGCGATTCGGGGACACTCCATGCTATCTTGCAAGATTCACACATGGACACAAGAACAATGATGAACTAGGCATGAAGGCCTATTATTACTAATATTAGAAGATTGTTGGCCTTAAACAAATTATTGTTTTGTAATTTTATTAACCAAGAACTCAACCATGAGGCTCACAACCTAGCTATTAATGCGAGCTACTAGCATTGTACTCAACAGTATTAATATTTATATATATGCTCTATGCTTTCATAAATTAAAAAAAAAAAAGCATGTTTGATGGCCTAACTCTATCACTTTCCTCACTGCTGAATTTTCAACCAAGTATATTTGATACTTTGTTGACAAAAACACAAGTACGGATGCTAAGAACTGGCCTCTACGACTGTTACTACTATTGTACTTCATTTTTTATTAGAGAACCCCATGAGAACATAATTGAAAGAAACATTTGGAAATGTAATGTGTGTATGTGCGCTTATATCATGGTTATCATAATTATTAAAGAATCAAAGATATTTAATTGAACAAGTGTTTAAAAATTGGTGTGATGATACTTGTTATTATATGTGATTAACATTAATCTGCCATGCAGTAATTGAGTGGTTTAAAATAACATAAAAATCAACACCCACGATCAGACATGCAGATGCATGTATAGAAATGATCATCTATTGGTGCAAGAGTTTGTCTAGACAACCAGGCTTTAAAGCCATTTTTTGGCCAGGCTTGGGTGTTTTTACACTTTTACCCATTTTCTTTAAAACACAACCACAAACATTATTTATAGAAGGGATAAAAGTGTAAAAACCCAAAACCTAGCTAAAAAGTGGCTATAAAGTCTGGTTGCCTAGAAATGGGAATTGGTGCAAACTTCGCATTATATCTTGTCCATTTTTCAAGATTATTTCACAAGAGATAACATGTAGTTTCTTGACAACTTTCTTCACCTTGACACTTTTTTTTTTACAAAAAAAATAAAATATAATTTGGGTCACACGAATTGTGACGAAATGATGATTACTTTGATCCCACAAAAAGAAGTTAGGGTTATTTTGAATTGGACCCCATTAGTATATATGCATCCTTGTTTAGCCCCCAAAATAAAGCCCAATAGAGTCTAACCTCCAAAACTAGACGAAATAATCAAGTCAACAACGTGGAATTGCCTTGACTAAATTTAGGACCAAATTCCCCTTACCCCAACTTAACTCCAAAAGCATTTGAAAATCTTTAGATATAAAAGAAAAATATCCCGATGCAAATTAATGGTGGAGATTAAAAAAGTTATATTGTCTTCTATGATGGACTTGATCATCTAACCTATCCCACCACCACCATCTTCCCAAATCCACCACCTACCCCTCACCCTCTTTGAACTAGCACCACCGCCTCTTCCCTCTCTCCCCTTTCCTATTTTTTTTTCTCCCTCCACCACTGAGAACCTCTCACCTTATATGATTGAACTTCTCATCTCTATAAATCAAATTCTAAAACAAACTCTCAAAATACTCTTCTTCTACCCTCATCAAACTTCGACTATTCTCGGACAACAACAATTCAATTTCTCCCCCTTTGTTCAATTAATATAGGTTTAGGTTGAATTTGTTTTGTGTTTGATCAAGATCCTACATGTCAATAAAAAAATATTAGTGTTTTATCAACGTTGTTTCTGCCTAAATTGTACTTTGGTACTCGTCTTCCTCAATGGAGACAAAAAGGAGATGAGAGCACCAAATGGTGGATTGCGTGGAAAAGAAAGCAGGGAGAAAGGGAGGCGGTGGTGGAGGTAGAGGTGTAATGAAGCTAGGTGAATGGCGCTAGTGGTGTTGGTTCAAAAATGGTGAGAGGCGTGTTGTAGATTAGGAAAGACGGTGGTAGTAGAGATGCATTAGAGGTTGTTCAAGTCCATCAGAGAAGACAATGCAACTTTTTAACCTCCATAGTTAGTGTGTCTCGAGAGTTAGTCTTGTAGATATTGCGGGCAGTTTTCTTATGCTTTGGGGCTTAAATTGGGGTAGCTAGGAGCAATTTGGTCCAGAGTTTAGTCAAAATGAGCCCACGTCCTTGACTTCAAGGACTTCGCAATTTCGTCAAATCTAGAGGGGTTAAATTCTATTCAGTTTTATTTCAGGGGCCAAATAGATATGCATATACACTAATGGGGTCAAATTCAAATAACCCAAAAAGATAAAAAGGCTCAACTTTAATTTGGTTTTGAATGTGGTGGGCATAGCTGTGCAAAATACACTTAAAAAGTTATTAAACCAGATTCATGCGTGTGGGACCATTTTATGTCCCACTTTGATTCCCTGGAGGGAACTTGAATACTGACAGGAACAGAAAAGTTTGTGTTCATTTAGTCTGATTGAATTGGGGATCGCCTGCACAAAAGTTTAAGGTTGAGGCTTCACGTTAAATTCACTTTAGCTAGGTTGAATGATGCAGCACAAGCTAGAACAATCTGGAGTTCACCAAAAAAAAAAAAAAGAACTTGAGTCCACCAGCAAAGATAAAACACAAAGTTCTTTGAATAATAATTGATTGAATAATTCTTTGAGTAATACATGAGAACTATTTAAATACCTAACTCAACCTTGAATTGTCCTAATAGGTTTTGGAAATCCAAGGTCTATCGGAAAATAACCTATAATCCTATTAGAAACAAAACTAAAATACTATTTGAAAACTATTTGCAAAATAGAAACTAAAAACCTATTTGAAAATAGAAACTAAAATCCTATTAGAAAATAGAAATTAAATTCCTATCGGAAAATTGAACTAAAATCCTATTTGGAATAGAATTTTAGTTTCTATTTGGAACTAAAATCCTGTCCTACATCAGTCTCTTCCACTTCGAAAGAACTCGACCTCGAGTTATTGTCAGAATAGATATCTTTATCATCACGGAACTCGTATAAATCAGCAACTGAAAGTGTTGGAAATTCTGATGGAATCAACCACTCGTACAACCCATCCTTGCTCCAGAAAACTGTTTTCCATTCGTCTCCAGGCTTGATTCAAAACTGGTGATATCCACTTTGCAAGTCTAGTTTTGTGAACACCTTCGAAGCCTCAAGCACATCCACCATACGCCAAGTATTATCCTTCTCTGTTCGTTTTCTTCTCTCCTTCAACTTCTTTTTTCTTGTTTTTGTTGGTGTATGTTTTTTCTTGATACCCATTTTATCACTCTTCACAGTAGATTTTTTCCTTGATTTTCAGTCCTCGCTTTCTCATAATCTAAATCATCATAGCATACAACCGAGTGTGTATCGACCCTTTTGGCTTCTTTAGATTCCCTTTTTAGCTCCAACTTCAAACTTATGGTCACCTCCAATAGATTTTGAAACTGAATCCTTGATCAACTTTTATTGGGTATGTTCATCCTGTGGTTTTATATGAAAGGAACAACACTAACCACAACAAAGTTCTCATTCTCTTTCATGTCCTTTACATGTTGTGATTCATTTGAAATGTTATATTGTGGACTAAAATTTTCAACCTGTATATCACAGATTTTAGTACTCTTGGGTAATTGTGTGTCATTCTAAGACAACAAAGCCGCAACGTTTGATTCCCTTTCACTTGTATGTTCTGAAGCATTGCAAGTAATTCATCTTTGACTAATACCTATGTTAGCTCTTTCATTGTTACCTCCGATATTGCCTCCGACAATTTGTCACAATAAATCACGAACCTCCCCGACTTGGTTGGTCAACGCATCTATGCTAGCATTCCAAGCATGCAAATCTGCTCGAGTAATAGGACCACTATCTCCGCCATGATCACTCATGGATACGAATCAATATAGCAAGAGGGGAGAAACCCGCTCTGATACCACTTAACACAATACAAGCTAGAACAATCTAGAATCCACAAAAAAAAAAAAAAAAAAAAAAAAAAAAAAAAAAAACTGGAGTCCACCAGCAAAGATAAAAAACAAATGTTCTTTGAATAATTCTTTGAGTAATACATGAGAACTATTTAAAGACCTAACTCAACCTTGGATTGTCCTAATAGGTTTTGGAAATCCAAGGTCTATTGGGAAATAATATATAATCCTATTAGAAACAAAACTAAAATTTTATTTATAAAATAGAAACTAAAACCCTATTGGAAAATAGAAACTAAAATCCTATTAGAAAATAGAAATTAAAATCCTATTTGAAATTAAATAGAACTAAAATCCTATTTGGAATAAAATTTTAGCTTCTATTTGGAACTAAAATCATGTCCTACATCAGTTACATCATTGAACCTTACCTTAAGATCGCTAGTTTTTACAAGAAACAACAAAACTCCCAAGTCCTAAACAACAAAAACTATCTTAAGCTTTTTAACAAAATGTCAGCGACCATTCTTAATGTTTTATTAATATGAGAATTAAATAATTTATACAAAGAGATAACCTTTGCCACGAGTCTATACTCGTGGGTAACTTCTGCTATCAGAGCCAAGTGTCCAGCATTTTTTCCAAGGGAATAGTGGTTAGCCAAAAGTAATGTTGGTAGACGAAAGTCTTTGAGATAAACCTTGTAATCTATACGTTGGTAGACGAAGTCATTTGATAGTCTCTAGGGAAACCCTTGCAGTCAAGTGTTGGTAGATGTCATAGCCTTGTAGCTAGCATTGGTCAGCCGTTGATGCCCTTTGTTGCCGTAGTTAGGCATTGTGATTGGGCGTAGGTGGTCTCGCTCAGTGGTCCCGTTTGATGGTCTCGTTTGAGGTGAACCCAATACACTTCCCTAATAACATGTTGTCCAAGTGTCTTTAGAGTCTAGGATAACCCATTCTCCATCCTTCAGGCAAAGAACATCAAATGCAATTTCTAATTTATATGCTAAGTATTTGAAATAGAACAGGAGTAGCAACAATAGCCAGATCCCTTAATTTCTTCAAAACGTCTTTTTTATCTAAATTTACTCGTTCTCCATCTTCTAGAAGCAAGGCAAAAGAATCAATTAATAGTTTAGAATGTCAAGTTTCATATATAGAACAAAATCTTCAACAATGGTCAATTCCAAAAGTTTTAAAAGACAAAGTTTATGAACCACCACCAATCTTTAAATAACAAACTGAACAAATAACCAAAGTAATAGAAAAAACATTACCCATAGAACAAACCCAATAACCAATCCAATTGTTCACCTTAGAAAAACTGAAACAACACATACAAGCTCAATTCACTTACATCCACATCGGATTAATCCAAGTGGGGGTCAAGCCTCTTACAAGAATATGTTTAGATGCCTATGCTCTAATCTGTCTCAGAGATTGAGAGCACAACAAATTCCAAGATTCTCTCCTAGGAATAGCGGAAACATCCCTAGGACTAGGACAAGTCTATTTCAATTGTTACCCCAATTTTTCAATCTCTTCATGACCCAAATATTTTAGAGACTTTAACCATCAATATACAAACCTCTGGATATGATATGCTATCTGGCTCAATACCATTAGCATTATCATATCGCATTACACACAGTTATGAGGATTGAAATCAGTTCTCAAGCGAAATTGCAAAGTCCAAAGGGATACACCCTTTTTTCCAATCTAACAAAGACAAAACCAATGTTATAGTCTCAAAGACTATTCGTTGGGATTAAGTTACCCTTCCAAATTCATGGCAAGTTCAAACTGAACCAAGGCCTCCTTCACCAAGTGAACTAATTCAAATTGTTTCCCATGATAATGGAATTATTGAATTACATTTTACATATACCAGGATAACAAAATTGTCAATAGCCGATCTTCAATCACCAAGAACTTCAACTTCTTCCTATAGGACAACTCCTTAGACTTTAGGAAGCCAATTGGTCACAGGCATAGACCTAACCATATTGAGACAAAATCTCCAATATCTTCAAATCCCTCAACCAATTTATAAAAATGATCAACAATCAGAAGTAGAACATCAAACAAATAAAAAATCACCAACTCAATCAGAAATAGGAGACTCCTCCCAAATTTACATATTAATAAGATAATTCAAATTAAACAAAGATTACATCAGACAAGAATATGAACAACCTTTCAATGAAAACAAAAGAAATCAATTTTTTCAAAAACATCAATCTCATGAAGAAAAAAAAGTACACTTAGGGGAACTCTTTTATCAATTCTGCAAAAAATCCAAGTTAATTACCATTTTTTTGAATGGTACAAAAACAATTATTCAAAAGGTTTAAATGTCATAACAAATACGAATACCTGGAAACTCAAAGACGATACAATCACAGAATCCAAAATACTTCATTTAGAACAAATATATTACAAAACTCAAGGCACAGAAGTTGTAGCCTCCCCAATCAAACATGTCAATCAAATCGCTTCAAGTCAAGCAAGAATACAATACAGAATAGAAAAATCATTGAACAAAACAATTACACAAATATACTTCTACACACAATAGGTCAACATGTAGTCAATGATAAACATTCAAATATTCATGAATCAATAATTCCTCCAAAATCAACTCTATATTTCAAACCAACAACAATTGACACAGGAGAAATTTCATCTCAAGCCAACCTTATTGACCAAATTAATAAAAAAAAAATTAGCACAATCAACACTTAATGGTCTCAAACCAACAAAATATTCTTCAAGTTCAAACAATATCAATGTTTTATCCCAATTATCAGATACTGAGGAAGAATCTGATTCACAACCCAAATGATTTCAAAATTAGCAAATAGGTCAATCCCTTCAACATCAAAAGCCACACCAATACTCTCTATAAGACACTATTATCCAAGATCTTCTTTCCCAGACCTTCAATTTGAAGAAAATGGACAAACAGTCGCATCTCACTATTCCACTGGTTCAATTTATGAGTGAAATATAGATGACCAAAGTGAACATCATGGACACAACTCTAGAAATGACAATATTAGCCTCGGCCCATAGGAATAAAGGCAAAAATAACAATCAAATAGCAAAAATAATCGTTGTCGATTTTATTGGCCAATTAAAAGGATGGTGGGATTACTATCTAAACCACGCAAAAATGCAATATTATCAATGTTGTCAAAGTAGATTATTTAGGCCAACAAATCAAAACTGAACACAATGAAACCATATATAATTTTGTTTCAACCCTCATCTTTGCAATACTCAAACACTTTATAGGTGATCCAACGCACTTTAAAAAAAATCAAAAGAAATCCTTATGAATTTAAGGTGTCCAACACTTCAAGATTTCAGATGGTACAAAAATAGATTCTTATCAAATGTCATGATTAGACCAGATGCCAATAGTTCATTTTGTAAAGAAAAATTCTTTTTGGACTCCCTTCAACCTTTACTGAAACAATTAGACACAATCTTAGACTTCAATACAATGGAACAATCCCATATGACAATCTCGCTTATGGTGATTTAATTGCAAAAACAAATGAAGTTGCATTAATAATTTGCAACGATCTCAATTTTAGAGCCCAATTAAAACATTAAAATCTAACAAAAAGAAAATAATTAGGTGACTTTTGTCAGCAATATGGATTTAAATCAATTAAAGCACCATCATTAAAAATAAAAACATCAAGTCACAAATACACAAATTAAAAACACACATACTCAAAACAACCTACATATTCAAAGACATCTTCTAATCCTAATCCTTGTTACAAAACAAATAAGAAACCACAAATAAAACAATCATACACCAACCACAAACAACTCAATCAACTTGTTTCAAATGTGGCAAAACATGATATTTTGCAAAAAATTGCAAATTAGAAAGAAAAATCAAAGAATTACAAGCGTTAGAAGAATAAAAAACAAACTTCACAAAATACTCATCGAATTTGATTCAGATCACGATGATCCTCAACTTTACAATATCCAAACATCATAATCTAATTCTTATTCATTTTCAAATGATCAAGTTAATGCATATAACTGCAATGAAGTTTCATGCATCAACATAATCTCAAAACAAAAAGAAGCAAGTCTTTTATTAGACTTTAATGACAAAATAGACAATCCTCAATTAAAACATGACTATTTAGTCAAAATCAAGGATTTGATAGGCAAACAATAACCAAATTTCACAGACAAACCTTATTATAATCTTCAAGAAATCATTGACAGATTCAAATCTCCAAATCAAAAGCCATTAACATTATCAGATCTCCAACAAGAAATTAACAATCTCAAAATATAAATTTCTCAATTATAACAAGAACATTTACAAATACAAGAATTCATATTTAACAATTTTCACAGACAAGACATCCTAAAAACATCAAACAAAGGCAAATAAATATTTCAAGAAGAAACTAAAAAATACAAAAAAAAATTCTCCAAATATTTTCACAAATCAAATTTTGCAAATGGTATGTCAATATCACCTTAACAATCAACAAAGAATTCAAAGTCAATATCACTGCATTAGTTGATTCTGGTGCAGATTTAAATTGTCTCTCAAAGATTAATCTCTTCAAAATATTTTCAACAAACAAATAACAAATTATACACTGCAAACAAAAATTACAAATCAATTACAAATTTACAAATGTTCAAATTTACCATCAACAATTTTATATTAATCAAATATTCACTATTGTCAAAATTCTAAGATAAGAAATCATTCTAGGAACTTTTTTTTGTCAAATATTTACCTATTTCAAACAAATGCGGAAGGAATATTTGCAAAAAATTAGGAGAAGTCTTCTTCCCATTCCACCTACAACAAGCATCCAATGATCTTACAATTTTCAAACTGTTTGTTTTGTAGCTCAATGGGACAATCTCAGTCGTTCAATACAAATTATACTCTCAACAAGTCGGAAAAAGATGTTGTTGATGATGTATGAACAACCTTCAAACTCAACAATGAAACCCAAATGAAAACCTCATTAAAAAGGTTATGGAAAAAATTGTCCAAAACCAAAGAAAAAAGACCTATCAAATTTGACAAATCCAAGGCTCGGTCCATTGTGACCAGTAAAACATTAACCGGCTCATCTCAGAGCAAAGCTCATGCTCAAGCAATATTGCTTCGTCTAATAGCAATGGCCATTTTAAATCAAATGGTCTAATCAATCAAATGGTCGGCCCAACAACATGACACTAAGGGGTGTAGATTACAACTTAGTTGATTATGTTGAATCCACCAAAATGATGTCTCACGAATGGACCATAGATAATTGGTTAACATCTAATGAGCTCATCAATGGCAAAACATTGTAAGAATCCAATGTAACAATTTTTACTAACTTTTATGGCAAAAATGTTTTATCTTTAGAAATCAATGCAGATCCAAAGTCAAAAGCATATTTTTATGAAATGGGGTTCGTTGGTAAAATCATGTCAAAGTCTTAGAGGACCTTCACTGGTGTCCTTCAATCCTCAATAACACAATCAGAAATCTTGTACATATGTTGTACCAAGACAATGACGAGATTGAAATCGGGATGGTTGCAATCCATCCTGAATGGATTCAAGAAAGCAATAAAATCTTTTTCTCTCAAGGATACAAGATTTTGACTCTAAAAAATTTCAAGGCTCAAATTTCAGATTTTTCTCATCAATATGAAGTTCTTCCTAGTTTAGATTCAATGAGCTAAATCAATTATGCATCTCAATACTCAAGCCCATCAAGACAAAAACATTTAAGTTCTTGTTGATGGATACACGACTTTAATTTGCAGTACCTGAAGCAATCCATATGTTGTAAAGAATTCATTTTTCTATCAACATTTGATAAAGAACAAAAATTGGGATTTGACATTCCAAACAACCAAGCATCTTGAAGATTTGGAACATCAAGGGTCCGTCCAAAATCATTATCAAAATCTCATCCAAAGAAATCTTCAATACGAAAAGCCAACTCACCAATTTCAATAATGGACACGCCCATTTTCCACCCACAAAACAATCTCTACAAACCCTCCATCACTTTCAATCAAGACTTTTAGTTCAATAATCAAAACCAACAAAACTTGTGTCCCAATCACGACCCACCAATAATATCATAACCTTGCAATTCCACCGAAAGCATTCTCCACCCAACCTCAATAATTCAACAACCATCCAAAGTGTGTCATCCTCTTTTAACCCACAAGTCAATAATTCCATGAAAGACAAACCCCAGTACCACAATAATTTCAAAGGTCACAATAATATTGTCTCTCAATTATGAAAGTATTCAATGTTCCGCCAAGGCTATAAAAGCAAGAAGACTCAAGAGTTCAAGGAATCTTTCAAATCACATCTTTCAATAATCACAGCCTTTCTGATCCTCAGTCCTTTGTATCTCCTATTCAAAGCTGCTGTAATTTCAAGTTGGATTTTCAAGTTTCAAGTTTCAATTTCAAGAATCATGTAAGTCTTTACAGTTTCTTTCAATATTTTGTACTTCAAGTTTTATCAATAAATTGCATGCTTTCAACCATCATGTATCTATGCTAAATTTTTCAGAGTAGTCAAAGCCATGGCTTTTCATCGCTTAAATCCAAAAGCCATGACATCTCGCTTCGCTTCGGTCAAAGCCAAGCTACTACTTTGAAGCCACAAAAGCCATGGCTTTTGCCTTTTTTTATTGATTCCTGGAGCGCCCAAAAAGGTGGCTTCATGTTACAAGGCGTCTCTAATTTTTTTATTTTTTTGAATTCTCTTACTAATTATGGTCAGAAAAAAGAATGGAAAGGGAGAAGGAAGGAAGAGGAATAGAAATGAAGAATAAAGGAGAAGATTTTAGGCGAAGAAAACAATCGAATTGCTAGGACGCAAGAGGAGGGGGAGGAGGAAGATGATTAACAAATACAATTATCTTACTAATTTTGGTCGAAAAAAAACGGAAAGGGAGAGGGAAGGAATAGAAAGGAAGAAGAGAGGAAATGATTTTAGGCGGAGAAACCCCCGGATAACTTGGACGCAGGCGGAAGAAGACGATGAACAGTACACATGAGAGGAAGAAGACGATGAACAGTACGCGCAGGGGGAGGGAAATATGTTTTAAACTTGGGTGGATATTCACACCCACTGCATTTCTGAGGGCACCCCACCTAACAAATTCAAAAAAAAAGAAATAAATTAACTTTTAAATTCAATTAACATTAACACTATGTAATTACAATAAAATTAAGAAAATCATGGTTTTAATTTTTCAGAGCACATACTTCCATTATGCCTTTTTTTAAGTACAATATGAATTTTTTAAGGGCCGCTTCACTTGCGTAAAGCAGTGGCTTTACGCTTCGCTTTTTAAAAAAAAAGCCAAGCCATCGGATTTCGCTTCACGTTTTGACTACCTTGAAATTTTCATTAAGGGATTAGGCGTTGTTGTTACTGTTTCTCTATCTCAGACACTTATATTATAAGTTATTAATTATCTTTAATAATCTTTACCACAAGTCTATAGTCCTGGATAACTTCTGGTATTAGACTCCTAGGCATTTTTATCTAAATAAACCCCAGGTCGTTCAAAAGAAAACACCAATGTGAGGGCCAAAAGACAGGAGGACCACTTGTCTTTCATATGCGTGTAACTCTAACCAAATTTACATTTTTTATATTCAACCATTCCTACATCGCATCACATCACATCACTTCATAACTAAGTGACACTACTTATGTAGAACAGACACATGCCCATGGATCCAGCGGGCTCATGTGCACTGTGCGCATGAGGGGCTCATGCACAGTAATTGGAGCCGTCAGATTTATCCAACGGCTGAAACTTATGGACTAAAAAAAATTATATTTCAATTGATTCAGACTAAAGTACCAAAAGTAAAGCAAAGTAAAGTACACCATTTTCTCTGGTTCCTCCCTCTCCTCTCTCTAAACTAAACTAAACTAAACACTCGCCCCTTCTCACTTTTTATCTTCTCTAGTGTGCAAAAGAAAAGATGGCTTATTCTCCATTGTTCTTCTTCCTCCTCCTCCACCTCCCCGCCCTGCCCGAACCCGAGCCGGCCTCGATCCAGCCCTTCCTCCCAACTCTTTTTTCACATTTGTTGTAAAATTTTATTTAATGCATTTGAATGGGCTGATTCAAATGAAGGAACCCAACCAGGCTCAAATTTACTTCATTTGAATGGGCTGATTCAAATTAAGGAACCCAACCGGGCACTTCATGATCAATTATACTACTACTATGTTCAATCTTCTTCATTTACTAATTCTAGGAATACTCATTAACTACTAATCCAAAATACAACAATCTCTACTGAGCAAATACAAAATGTAAGAAACAGCTTAATTGATGATTTTAAGCCTTAATATGAACTTCCAAACTAAGAATAATAAATAGCCGTAATGGAAGAAAGAATCAAGTAATCACTCATAATAAATTGTCCTAATAATGGAGTAAAAGAATCATCAACTAATAATCAATCATATAGACATGTGGGGTTGATTTGAAGTCTGTTTGTCTATTAATTGACAGTAAAGATGTTCTTAAAAACATCTTCTAGATTGGCAGAAAAAGGAAAAAAGTTGTGCATTGAGGTGATCGACCCACCCAACTTAGAAGAAGTGGAGGAAGGAACTCGTCTGCGCTTCTTCATTGGTGTTGGAGGACAGTCTCTGACCTCTAATATCCTGTACTATTTGGCAGTAGGCTTTTTGCAGTTGTTGTTCTCGATTGATCTCCAGAGCTCTTCCTCCTATCTAATCTCCATCGCAGTAACAGTAACACTAATGCCGCCGCACTTGCTATCTTTTTTTAAGTTGCCATTAAGCTTTGCCTCAGAGGCAGAGGATGATACTGCTCTGCATCTCCTCCTTGTCATTGTCATTGTCATTGTTGTTGATGATGATTGTGGAAGAAAGATTGCAGTTTCAAGTTCCACGCACAACACAGATCTATCTATAGAGAAACAAGATGTGGTTGTTGTTTAAATCAGGAAGGTTTTGAGTCTCAGGGAATTTATGCAAGCAAGGTAAGGGAATAGAAAGCTTGGGTTTCTTAAACTTTGGGGGAATGTATGTTTTTTGAATATTTATAGGAGGGAAGTCCATTGTGTTTGAATTTGGAACCAATACTGACTCACAAATAGAATAGAGTGCAATGTATAACCGTGGAGGTGGAAGAAGAAGAGCAATGGTGAATAAGCCATATTTTCTTTTGCAAACTAGAGAAGATAAAAAGAGAAAAGAGGCGGGGGTTTAGTTTAGTTTAGAGAGAGGAGAGAGGGAGGATCCAGAGAAAAGAGTGCACTTTACTTTGCTTTACTTTTAACAGAAATTCTACTTTTTCAATTGAAATATAACACAAGAATAGAATGAGTGACCAGACCCTTTGTTCTCATCAAGATGGATGTAGAGAAGAAGATGGAAGTTTCTTCTTCTGACCATCCAATGGAGGTAGCAACCCCTTCTTCGTCTGAAGAACCAAGGGTGGTCTTATAACCATGCCTTATCATAGGTAATTTTTCTTATCTTCGATCCCCCAACTTCACTTGTGGTACTTTTCAATGGATTGGATTTTGGATTTATACAAGTCTTGCCAAGTTTTTAGGAGTTTCGCAAAGCTAAAATCTATACTAAAGTCCTTTGACATTACTCCGAATTCTAGTAATGTTTGATTGATTTGATATAGTATGTTGTTCTAACTGTATTCATTTTTCTTGTTGATATAGCCAATGAGTCATTTGAAAAGGTTGCTAGTTATGGGCTCGTGCCAATTATGATCTTCTACTTAATGAAAGGATACAAAATGAGTAGCGCGAATGGATCAAGTGTTCTCTTATTATGGTCAGCCATGTCACATTTTGCACCTATATTAGGAGCTTTTTATGTCTGTTTCTTACTTAGGACAGTTTCAAGTTATTGTCTTAGGCTCCATGTCTAGTCTTCTTGTAAGTTGCTTTGCTTTCTCTCATTTTCATGTTTATTAGTAATTTTCCATATAGTTTAGTTAGACTAACCTAACCTATGGGGCAATTTTCTTTCTTGTAAGGAATGATTTTACTGTGGTTAACAGCTATGATTCCCCAATCAAAACCCCACTTAGGTGAATTCCCAAGTACGCGCCATCTTGCACTTTTGTTCATCTCTTTCAGTCTCATGTCTATTGGAGCTGGTGGGATTAGACCATGTTCCATAGCCTTTGGTGCTGATCAATTGGTGAGGATGATAACAACCCCAAAAACCAGAGGATCTTACAGAGTTACTTCAATTGGTATTATGCATCAATTGGAATTTCTACAATGGCTGCTCTAACTGTCATAGTTTACATTCAAGATCACTTGGGTTGGAGAATTGGATTTGGTATTCCAACAATACTTATGTCATTGTTTGTTCTCATGTTCATTTTGGGGTCTCCACTTTATACCAAAGTCAAGCCTAGTAAGAGTATGTTAACTGGTCTTGCTCAAGTCATCACTGCTGCTATTAGAAATAGATCAATGCTTATCCCAAGAACGGTGAACGGTACCATTCCAGCAAGGACTCCGTTCTTGTGACACCATCAAATAAATTAAGGTACCAATATCATCATCATCATTCATATTATCATCATGACAGATACTCTGCTTATTATAAAAATGACCAAACGGTACCATTACCAAAGCCTGTACTGCATGATTGCGAATCTATCTTCTTGTTTTTTAGTAAAATCGAAACTGTGCTATAGCCTATAAGTTAAATGTGGTTGTGTTCTTTCTATAGCTTATAACATTAATATTTATGGAGGTTACTGAAAAATAACAATTAGTCAATTTTGGCTCTATTAAGTCTGTCATGTTTAAGCTCCAAGGAATCTTATTGATAGACCTTTAGGCAAAGGTGGCTCATGCATGTAGATAGTAGATATAGAAGAACGCGTATGGAAGCTTAAAATAGCTAGTGGCAGCCAATTGGCAGTTAAATCCAACTATACAGGGATGCAACTTGAGGGACTGAATGCAATTAGAGGTTTGGCTTTGAGGAAATATATAGCATAATTATCAACAAATTAAGACCTCTAACTAGATTGGACCACCAAACCCCCTCTTAAAGCTACTTAACCCCACTTTGGTTGAATTAAAAGACTTATTGTTTCATCTCATCTCATTTCAAAACATTGGTTTTTGATTCAATGGAGGTTCATGAACAAGGCTTGTATTGTCAGAGATCCTGAAAATGACCTAAACTCAGATGGTACAATTGCAAAACCATGGAGCCTATGCACTGTGGATCAATTGAAAATTCTGATGAGTGTTTTTATGCCTTGAAAACACTCATCAGAATTTTCCTTATTTGGTCTACTGGCATCATCATCTACATGACCCTCACTCAAAGGCACCTTGACGGTAATCCAAGCTAACAGCATGGACAAACATCTCACTGCGAATTTCAAAATCCCAACAGGCACATTCAGTGTGTTCATTATCATCTCCTTGACCATATGGGTAAGCATTCTATGATCGAGTAGGTGTTGGAGAACAATCAGAACACTATATAAATGTATTTGAAATAAATAATGTAACAGTACAAATACAATTTGTATTATAAATTGATTACAATGAAATCAAATAAAATAAATAAATCTACTAACTTGTATTGCAGATAAAGGCTTGTGAAATCACTATTTTGAATTGGCGGAGTTGGTACGTCTTGATTTGTAGATAGAGGCTAGCGGATATGCTATGTCCTATTGACATATTTCGCCCATACTCAGTGTTGTAGTCCGTTAGGCGTCTGACTACCAGGATTCAACTATCTAATACCAACACCCTAGCACAAGGGTGTTGGTTCCTGTGAATTTACCAAATGTCTTTCACTCTCAAATATGAAGGAATGAATGAACAACTCTGGAAAAAATTATTGTGTTGATCGAAGAACCTTTTTATTTCTCTTAAATATATAGAGTTATCTTCTGGAGAGAAACTGCTTAGACATGAACCTTCTCTTAACATTGGGAGGGGTGTCTTTTGGACTTGAACCTTCCTTAGTGAATACTTATCGGATTTACCGGTGACGTAGTGTGTATAAGAGACATTGAACTGTTCACCATATTTAGTAAATCAAGACAATGAGTATCTCACATATCATATCTTCACATTTTTCAGTTCATATGGTTGTGTTCATTTTGGCCTTGAAAAAAATCCCAGATTCATGAGAGCTTTAAAGAATTCAGCCATATCATTCCCATAAATGCGACCCCACATTTACTCCCATATAGGTGACACTTAGATTATTAATACCCTATTGTATTCATCTTATCTCTCAAGCGATTAATGTCATTAAGAATAAAATAATATTAACCCTATCACAGGTAGTATATATTTCTTATCATAGGAATGAGTGTGTAAACTCTATTCTTTGAGTTTCACCTAACTAGTTTGCCTTTTTGAACCTAGGGCTTGGAATTTCATTTGGCTAGATTAGGTTTCCGCCATGTATACTCCTCATTGGATTGGCTTTAAGCCCATTCCCCTCGATAATTTTAATACTTGCTCTTTTGGTATACCCTTTGTAAGTTGATCTGCAATATTCTCATTTGACTTCACATAGTCAATGAAAATGATCCCAGTTTTGAGCAATTGTTTTATAGTATTATGTCGTCGTCGTATGTGCTTAGACTTGCCATTGTAATGTTATTTTTTTCGCTCGTGCAATGGTTGCCATGCGGTCATAGTGAATACATATAGCAATCACGGGTTGAGGCCATAACGAAATATCTTCTAGAAAATTTCTAAGTCAATCTACTTCTTCAGCAGTCTGATCTAAGGCTATAAATTCATATTACATTGTGGAACGTGTTATACACGCTTTTTTATTTCTACAACACTACTGCCCCACCAAGTGTAAATACATATCCACTTGCGGATTTTGCAGTTTTACTGGATATCCAATTAGCATCAGTATATCCTTCCAAAACTGGAGGATATTTTGTATAATGCAATCTATAGTTAATTGTGAACTTCAAGTATCGCAATACTCTGACCAGAGCTACCTAATGATCATTGGATGGTTTGATAGTATATCTAGCAAATCTATTTACTGAGTAAGCAATATTTGGTCTAGTACAATTTGTAATAGATTGAAGTGTCCCAATGATATGTGAGTATTCCAATTGAGACACACTTTCTCCCTATTCTTCTTGAGATGGCAACTTGGATCATAAGGTGTTTTAGCTGGATTTTCAAAATGACCAAATTTTTCGCAAAATTGTTTCCACATAATGTGATTGGGTAAGTATGCAGCCATCATTACTTCTTAGAATTCGTATTCCCAAAATGACATCAGCTTTACCCATATATTTCATATCAAAACTCGAATTCAGTATTTTCGTAGTTGAGTTAATGATATCTAAGTTTAGTCCCATGATGAGCATGTCATCAACATACAAACATACAATGACAATAGAACCATTGTCAAATTGCTTGATGGATACACATTTATCACATTTATTGATCAGAAATCCATGTGATATCATTGTATGATCGAACTTTTCATGTCATTGTTTAGGTCCTTGTTTAAGTCCATAAAGAGACTTTACAAGCTTACAAAAAAAAAATTTCTTGACCTTTTGCCACAAAACCTTCGGGCTGCTCTATATAGATTTCTTCATCTAATTCACCATTTAAAAATGTTGTTTTTACATCCATTTGAAGTATCTCCAAATTGTAAACAGAAGCAATTGCAATTAGCATCCTAATGGATGTCATTCTAGTCACTGGTAAGTAAGTGTCAAATAAATCTAGCCATTGTTTTTTACAGTACCCTTTGGCTACTAAACCAGCCTTGTATTTTTTTTATTGTATCATCAGGCTTCAACTTTCTTTTAAAAATCCATGTGTAACCAATTAGCATACAACCTGAAGATAAATCTATTAATTCCCACGTATGGTTTTGTAAGATAGAATCAATTTTACTATTTATTGCTTATTTCCAATAAATAGAGTCAGGGGAAGTGATACCTGCTTTGTAGGTTTATGGGTTCACCCTCAGTGAGAAGTTTTAAAAAGTCGGGTCTAAAATCTTTAGCAATCTTGACTCTTGTCCCTCTCCTTGACTCTACTTGTTGTTCTTGGACAACCGGTATAGGCTCATTCGGTTCCAAGTTTTTTTTCTTGAACACCGGATGATGAAGCGCCATTAACATGATTAAATTCATGTATTTTTCTTTTATTTTCAGTAAGGCTATCATTGTAGGGAAAGATATTCTAAAAAAAAATCAGCATCATTGCACTCAATGATAGTATTTGTATGAATATCTGAAATACCCGATTTAATGACTAGAAATCGGTATGCTGCACTATTATTGCCATATCCAATAAAAACACAGTCAACCATTTTAGGTCAAAGTTTAACCCTTTTTGGAAGTGGCCCTTGAACCTTTGCTAGACAACCCCACACTTTCAAAATTTTATAAGTTGGTTGTCTTTTGTTCTATTTTTCATATGGAGTTTGATCTATTTTCTTTGGTGGGATTCTATTAAAGATGGTGTTTGCAGTAAGCAAGGCTTCACCCCACATTTTTAATTGCAACCCAGAACATTTCAACAAGGAAATAATCATGTTTTTCAAAGTTCTCTTTTTACACTTTGCAACCCCATTCTATTGAGGAGTGTAAGGTGCAGTCTTTAGATGAATAATTCCATGTGAAGAACAAAATTCTATAAAGGCATTAAAGTCATATTCTCCTCCTCTATCTGATCTTAGAATTTTGATTTTCATGTTTAATTGATTTCGACTTCAGTTTTATGTCTTGAACATATTCAAAGCCTCATATTTGGTATGTAGTAATAAACATAACAATATTTACTGTAATCATCTATGAAAGTAATATAGTAATTCTTTCCTCCACGAGTTAGGTTTGATTTGAAATCACCCAAATCTGTATGAATTAATCCCAACAATTCATTTGATTTTTCAATTACAAACTTGTAAGATTTATTACCAAATTTCGATTCTACACAAGTTTCACAGTTATGGAAATTGCCAATTGTACATTTAGTTGGTAAACCAAGATTAACCATTCTACGCAAAGATCCAACCTCAACAACATTGACTTTGGCTTTTAACTCAGAAGCATTCATTCCTTCACTTTTGCGGTGATCTTCATGAACCCTTAATTTGAGCACCAGATCCTCTATTGTCATATCAGTCTTCTTTTGTTTGAGATGAATCTTGAAATCATTCCAAGATGGAGGCAACATCTCAATGACAGCCCCGACTGCAAATTGGTGTGGCAATTTCATTCCCTTTGCAACAAGTTCTAGGATCATAATCTGGAGTTCCTCCATTTGGTTCATAACAGTCTTCGAGTCTATCATTTGGTACTTTAAGAATTTCCCAATGATAAACTTTTTTGAACCAGCATCTTCAATTTTATATTTATTCTCCAAGGATTCCCAGAGTTCTTTTGTTGTTTTGTATGATTTATACACATCATACAATGTATCATCGAGAATGTTTAGGATATAGTTCCTGCATAAAAACTCACTGTGTTTCCATGCGTCAATTGCATTAAACTGATCTGCGGAAATATCATCTCCTTTAGTAACATTAACATCTTCCATGACAATATGAGCAAGGTTTAGGGTTTGACGTCATTCACTGATTGTTCCATTATTCTGTCTATAGATTGTTGGAGAATAATCATAACAATATATAAATTTATTTGAAATAAATAATGTAACAATACAAATACTATTTGTATTATAAATTGATTACAATGAAATCAAATAAAATAAATAAATTTACTAACTTGTATTGCAGATAAAGACTTGCGAAATCACTATCTCGAATTGGCGGAGTTGGTACGTCTTGATTTGTAGATAGAGGCTAGCGTATATGTTATGTCCTATAGACAAATTTCGCCCCTACTCGGTGTTGTAGTTCGTTAGGCGTCTGACTAGCAGAATTCAACTATCTAATACCAACGCCCTAGCAAAAGGGTGTTGGTTCTGGCAAATTTACCAAATGTCTTTCTCTATCAAATATGAAGGGATGAATGAACAACTCTAGAAAAAATTTATTGTGTTGAAGAACATGTTTCTTTTCTCTTCAATATATAGAGAACAAAACGGTTTTTGTCTGTTGAATTCAAAGGGTTTGTTGATCAGACACATCCGTTCTTAATTCAAAATATTAAGTTTGAAGTTCAAAAAGGCTTATATTCAACAGAGCCCCAAGGCCCATCTTTTGATTTATAAATATATATATATATATAAAGGCCCAATACTTCTTCATAATTTATTGTGTTGAAAATCAACACTTGTAAATACATTATGATGACTTCACACAATAGATGTGGGACTATTTGTTATTTGCTATACAAACTCCAACAATACCCCATATTTGTATAGTAAATATATAGAGTTGTCTTCTGGAGAGAAACTTAGACATGATATGCTTGGGCGAGGTGTCTTTTGACTTGAACATTCCTTAGTGAATACTTATCGGATTTAACGATGACGCAGTGTGTATAGAGACATTGAACTGTTAACCATGTTTAGTAAATCAAGACAAGAGTATCTCACATATCATATCTTCACATTTTTCAATTCATACGGTTGCTTTCATTTTGGTCTTGAACAAATCCCAGATTCATGAGAGATTTAAAAAATTTAGCAATGTCATTCTCATAAATGCGACCCCGCATTTACTCCCATACAGGTGACACTTAGAATATTAATACCCTGTTGTATTCATCTTATCTCTCAAGAGATTAGTGTCATTAAGAATAAAATAATATTCACCCAGATCATCACATGTAGTATACATTTCTTATCATAGGAATGAGTAAGTGTGTACACTCTATTCTTTGAGTTTCACCTAACTAGTTTGCCTTTTTGAACTTAGGCCTTGAAATTCCATTTGGCTAGGTAAGGTTTCCGCCAGGTATACTCCTCATTGGATTGGCTTTAAGCATAACACTTGCTCTTTTGGAATACCCTTTGTAAGTTGATCTGCAATATTCTCCTTTGACTTCACATAGTCAATGAAAATGATCCCAGTTTTGAGCAATTGTTTTATAGTGTTATTTTTCACCATTGTAAATGTTATTTTTCGCTCGTACAATGGCTTTCATGTTGTCACAGTGAATACATATAGCAGTCACAGGTTGAGACCATAACAGAATATCTTCTAGAAAATTTCTAAGCCAATATTCTTCTTTAGCAGTCTGATCTAAGGCTATAAATTCATATTGCATTGTGGAATGTGATATACACGTTTGTTTTTGTGATTTCCACGACATTGATCCTCCACCAAGTGTAAATACATATCCACATGTGGATTTTGGAATTTTACTGGATATCCAATTAGCATCAGTATATCCTTCCAAAACTAGGGGATATTTTGTATAATGTAATCCGTAGTTGATTGTGAAATTTAAGTATCGCAATACTCTGACCAGAACTACCCAATGATCCTTGGATAGTTTGATAGTATATCTAGCCAATCTATTTATTAAGTAAGTAATATCTGGTTTAGTACAATTTGTAAAATATTGCACTGCCCCAATGATACGTGAATATTCCAATTGAGAGACATTTTCTTTCTTACTCTTCTTGAGATGGCAACTTGGATCATAAGGTGTTTTAGCCGGATTGCTATCAAAATGATCAAATTTTCGCAAAATTGTTGCCACATAATGTGATTGGGTAAGTATGTAGCCATCATTACTTCTTAGAATTTGTATTCCAAAATTACATCAGTTTTACCCATATCTATCATAACAAAACTCGAATTCAGTATTTTCTTAGTTGAGTTTATGACATCTAAGTTTGGTCCCATGATGAGCATGTCATCAACATACAAACATACAATGACAATAGAACCATTGTCAAATTGTTTGATGTATACACATAGATCACATTCATTGATCCGAAATCCATGTGATATCATTGTATGATCAAACTTTTCATGCCATTGTTTAAGTCTATAAAGAGACTTTACAAGCTTACAAACATTTTTCTCTCTACCTTATGCCACAAAACCTTCAGGCTGCTCCATATAGATTTTTTCATCTACTTCATCATTTAAACATGTTGTTTATATATCCATTTGTTGTATCTCCAAATTGTAAACAGAAGCAATTGCAATTAGCATCCTAATGGATGTAATTCTAGTCACTGGTTAGTAAGTGTCAAAGAAATCTAGCCTTTGTTTTTTACGGTATCCTTTGGCTACTAGACGAGCCTTTTATATTTCTATTGTACCATCAAGCTTCAACTTTCTTTTAAAAATTCATCTGTAACCAATTGGCTTACAACCTGGAGGTAAATCTATTAATTCCCACGTATGGTTTTGTAAGATAGAATCAATTTTACTATTTATTACTTCTTTCCAATAAATAGAGTCAGGGGAAGTGATAGTTGCTTTGTAGGTTGTGGTTCACCCTCAGTGAGAAATTTAAAAAAGTCAAGTTGTGTTCATACGGCTGTGTTCATTTTGGTCTTGAACAAATCCCGAATTCATGAGAGCTCTAGAGAATTCAGCAATATCATTCTCATAAATGCGACCCCACATTTACTCCCATATAGGTGACACTTTGATTATTAATACCCTGTTGTATTCATTTTATCTCTCAAGATATTAGTGTCATTAAGAATAAAATAGTATTCACCCTGATCATCACAGGTAGTATACATTTCTTATCATAGGAATGAGTAAGTGTGTACACTCTATTATTTGAGTTTCACCTAACTAGTTTGCCTTTTTGAACCTAGGCCTTGGAATTCCATTTGGCTAGTTTAGGTTTCCACCAGGTATAGTCCTCATTGGTTTGGCTTTAATCTCATTCCCTTCAATACTTTTAACACTTGTTCTTTTGGAATACCCTTTGTAAGTTGATCTGCAATATTTTCCTTTGACTTTACATAGTCAATGAAAATGATCACAGTTTTGAGCAATTGTTTAATAGTGTTATGTCGTCGTCTAATGTGCTTAGACTTGACATTGTAAATGTTATTTTTCGCCCGTGCAATGGCTGCCATGCAGTCACAGTGAATACATATAGCAGTCACAGCTTGAGGCCATAATGGAATATCTTCTAGAAATTCTCTAAGCCAATCTGCTTCTTCAACAATCATATCTAATGTTATAAATTCAAATTGTATTGTGGAACGTGCTATACACGTTTGTTGTTTAGATTTCCACGACACTGCTGCCCCATCAAGTGTAAATACATATCCACATGTGTATTTCGCAGTTATACTGGATATCCAATTAGCATCAGTATATCCTTCCAAAAAACTGGAGGATATTTTGTATAATAAAATTCATAGTTGATTGCGAACTTTAAGTATCGCAATACTCTGGCCAGAGCTACCCAACGATCCTTGGATGGTTTGATAGTATATTTATCCAATCTATTTACTGAGTAAGCAATATTCGGTCAAGTAAAATTTGTATTGTATTGTAGTGTCCCAATGATACGTGAGTATTCCAATTGAGAGACACTTTCTCCCTTATTCTTCTTGATATGGAAACTTGGATCATAAGGTGTTTTAGCCGAATTGCCAACAAAATGACCAAATTTTTGCAAAATTGTTTCAACATAATGTGATTGGGTAACTATGTAGCCATCATTACTTCTTAGAATTCGTATTTCCAAAATTACATCAGCTTTACCCATATCTTTTCTATCAAAACTCGAATTCAGTATTTTCTTAATTGAGTTTATGATATCTAAGTTTGGTCCCATGATGAGCATGTCGTCAACATACAAACATACAATGACAATAGAACCATTTTCAAATTGCTTGATGTATACACATTTATCACATTCATTGATCCAAATTCCATGTGATATCATTGTATGATTGAACATTTCATGCCATTGTTTAGGTGTTTTTTAAAGTCCATAAAGAGACTTTACAAGCTTGCAAACATTTTTCCCTTGACTTTTTGCCACAAAACCTTCAGGCTGCTCCATATAGATTTCTTCATCTAATTCACCATTTAAAAATGTTGTTTTTACATCCATTTTGGTGTATCTCCAAATTGTAAACAAAAGCAACTGCAATTAGCATCCTAGTGTCAAAGAAATCTAGCCCTTGTATTTGACGGTATCCTTTGGCTACTAGACGAGTCTTATATTTTTCTATTGTACCATCAGGCTTCAACTTTCTTTTTAAAATCCATTTGTCACCAATTGGCTTACAACCTGGAGGTAAATTTATTAATTCCCACTTATGGTTTTGTAAGATAGAATCAATTTCACTATTTATTGCTTCTTTCCAATAAATAGAGTCAGGGGAAGTGATAACTACTTTGTAGGTTTGTGGTTCACCCTCAGTGAGAAATGTTAAAAAGTCGGGTCCAAAATCTTTAGCAATCTTGACTCTTTTCCCTCTCCATGGCTCTACTTGTTGTTCTTGGACAACTAATGTAAACTCATTCGGTTCCAAGTCTTGTCTTGAACACCAGATGATGAAATACCATTAACATGATTAAAATCATGTATTTTTCTTTTATTTCCAGTAAGACTACCATTGTAGGGAAAGATATTCTCAAAAAATTCAGCATCATTGGACTCAATGATAGTATTTGTATGAATATCTGAAATACCTGATTTAACGACTAGAAACCGATATGCTGCAATATTATTGGCATATCCAATAAACACACAGTCAACAGTTTTAAGTCCAAGTTTAACCCTTTTTTGGAAGTGCCACTTGAACCTTTGCTAGACAACCCCACACTTTCAGTATTTTATAAGTTGGTTGTCTTTTGTTCCATTTTTCATATGGAGTTTGATCACTTTTCTTTTGTGGGATTCTATTCAAGATGGTGTTTGCAGTAAGCAAGGCTTCACCCCACATTTTTAATGACAACCTAGAACCATTCAACATGGAAATAATCATGTTTTTCAAAGTTATTTTTTTACGCTCTGCAACCCCATTATGCTGGGGAGTGTAAGTTGCAGTCGTTTGATGAATAATTACATGTGAAGCACGAAATTTTATAAATTGGTGTCATATTCTCTTCCTCTATCTGATCTTAGAATTTTGATTTTCTTGTTTAATTGATTTTTGACTTCAGCTTTATATGTCTTGAACATATTCAAAGCTTCGTCTTTTGTATGTAGTAAATAAACATTACAATATTTATTGTATTTATCTATGAAAGTAATGTAGTAATTCTTTCCTCCACGAGTTGGGTTTGATTTGAAATCACCCAAATCTGTATGAATTAATCCCAACAATTCATTTGATTTTTCAATTACAGACTTTTAAGATTTACTAGCAAATTTTGATTCTACACAAGTTTCACACTTATAGAAATTGTCAATTGTACATTTAGGTAGTAAACCAAGATTAACCATTATACGCAAAGATCTTATCTAAAATTAACATGTCCTAATCTATCATGCCATAATGTAGAAGACTCGAGCAAATAAGTAGTAGCATTATTTATATTATTACTTACATCCAAGACTAGTACATTGAGTTTGAAAAGCCCTTCAACCAAGTTGCATTTCTCAACAAATGTTCCCCCTTTAGTGAGAATGAACTTGTTAGATTCAAATACAAGTTTAAAACCTTTTTGGCTTAGAACAGGACCAGATACAAGATTTTTAGTAATTTCAGGAACATGCAACACATCCATCAGGGTAAGTTCCTTGACAGATGTAAATTTCAGTACCACTTTCCTTTTTCTAGCAACACTTGCAGTAGATGCATTGCCCATGAACAATTTTTCTTCACCATTGATAGGAGTGTAGGTGACAAACATATTTCGGTTTCCACATATGTGTCTTGTTGCACCAGTGTCAACCCACCCATCCTTACTGCCTGTCATCATATTGACTTCAGAAACAACACCAACAAAGTTTCAGCAATATTGGCTTGTGTTTTATTATTCGTAGTAGGAGTCTCCTTGTGGCGGTAGTCTTGTGCCTTGTGTCCAGGCTTTCCATACCCAACATGCACCTTTAATTTGTTTGAAATTCTTCCCTTTTGGAACAAGTGCATGTGAGTGTGGACGTTTTTCATCATACTTATTGCTTTTCTTTTTCTGAATTTTGTACTTAGGCTTGGACTTGTTTCCATCCTCAACAACATTGGCTTTGGTGTCGAACTCAAAAGCATTCATTCCCTCAAACTTGCGGTGATCTTCTTGAACCTTTAATTTGAGCACCAGATCCTCCATTGCCATATCAGTCTTCTTATGTTTAAGATGAATCTTGAAATCATTCCAAGATGGAGGCAACTTCTCAATGACAGCCCCGACTGCAAATTGGTGTGGCAATTCCATTCCCTCTGCAACAAGTTATAGGATCATAATCTGGAGTTCCTCCACTTGGTTCACAACAGTCTTCGAGTCTATCATTTGGTACTTTAGGAATTTCCCAATGATAAACTTCTTTGAACCTGCATCTTCAATTTTATATTTATTCTCCAGGGATTCCAGAGTTCTTTTCTTGTTTTGTATGATCTATATACATCATACAATGTATCATCGAGACTGTTTAGGATATAGTTCTTGCATTAAAAACTCATTGTGTTTTCATGCATCAATTGCATTAACTGATCTGCAGAAATATCATTTCCTTCAGTAACAGGAACATCTTCCTTGACAATATGAGCAAGGTTCAAAGTTGTTAGATATAACAACATCTTCTGTTGCTAGCATTTGAAATCCATAATCCTTAAACTTGTCTGGTTTTTCAACATGGGGTTTGACATCATTCGCTGATTATTCCATTATTTTGTCTATAGATTGTTGGAGAACTACCAGAACAATATATAAATTTATTTGAAATAAATAATGTAACATTACAAATAATATCTGTATTATAAATTGATAACAACGAAATCAAATAAAATAAATAAATCTACTAACTTGTATTGCAGATAGAGGCTTGCAAAATCAGTATCTTGAATTGGCTGAGTTGGTACGTCTTGATTTATAGATAGAAGCTAGCGGATAAGCTATGTCTTATAGACAGATTTTGTCCCTACTCGGTGCTATAGTTCGGTAGGCGTTTGACTACCAAGATTCAACTATCTAATACAAACACCCTAGCACAAGGGTGTTGGTTCTAGCGAATTTACCAAATGTCTTTCTCTCTCAAATATGAAGGGATGAATGAACAACTCTGGAAAAAATTATTGTGTTGGAGAACCTTTTTTTTCTCTTCAATATATAGATAACAAACCGATTTTTGCTTGTTGAATTGAAAGGGTGTGTCGATCAGACACATCCTTTCTTAATTCAAAACATTAAGTTTGAAGTCCGAAAGGCTTGTAATCAACATAGCCCCAAGGCCCATCTTTTGATTAATATATTAATCAGCTCAAGGCTCAATGCTTCTTCATAATTTATAAAATGTTGAAAATCAACACTCATAATACATTATGATGACTTCACACAATAGATGTGGGACTATTTGTTATTTGTTATACAAACTCCAACAATAGGTATATCCTTCCTAACTAAGTACATGGGACGCCCCCGTGGACTTAGTAACCAAGTACGGATGGGGATTGAACTAGCACTCTCATGTCTTGCAATGGTGGCAGCAACATTTTTTTAGATTATTCGGCAAAGTATCGCCATTCGAGAAGGGCTAGCAGATAAGCCCGACATTGTTAAGATGTTTGCCCTATGGCTAATACCACAATTTTGTATTGGTGGTCTAGCTGAATGATTTAATGGAGTTGGGCAAATAAAAGTCTATTACTCTCAACTTCCCAAAAACATGGGAAGTCTTGCAATGGCTTTGTTCTCACTTGTAAATGCATTTTCAGGATTGTTGGGTAGTTTCTTGATTAAGACTGTCGACAGAAATATAAGCAAGGATGGGACGATAAGCTGGGTGACTAGTAATCCTAACAAGGGTCACTACCATTACTATTATTGGTTTTTTTTGCCATATTGTGTCTTGGTAATTTCTTGTATTATCTACTTTGTTGTTGGGCTTATGGGCCTTCTGAGGATGCACAACCTAAGATTATTGATGAGAAGGACGTTAGGGAAGATGATGATGCATCTGACGGCAAGTTGAATCCGACCTCCTCTTGATCTTCATGTCTTTGGCGGGACAGTTTGTGCGACAAACGAACATGGTTGTTGCGAACGAACAAGAACTACATTGCTAATGTTATAGGGGTGTCGTTTTATCTTTCTTTCTACTGTGAGTGATGAATTTAAAAGCTCGAACTCGTATCTAACCATATATCAAGCAGAAGTTAGGGCGGAGGCGTACAACCAACATACATCAGTGGATACAAATACATAGCAATAATGCGATACTACCGTGAATAAACACATGAGAAATTTAGGCCCATGAATAAATGAAATAGGCTTAATATTCCAATAGTGACCATTTCATATTAAACATCGTTGAAACCACATGTTTTTCCCCATACTTTCTCCTCCCCGTAAAGACGACCTCCTCTCTATTCTGCAAGATTGAATCTAGGGTTGTTGTTGTTAAAAAGCTTTCCTCATCCCCAAGGTAAAAAACAACCCAAACCTTATTTCTCTTCCTCCGATATTTTTTTTTGGGTTCTGATTGATGTTTTCTTGACCGATTAGCAAACTAATTATAGAAAATTGATACAAATTTGTCAACATAAAGAAGGGAAAGTTGCGCCAAATAGGCTGCTAACAAGTTTTAATACTTTTTTAAAAAAATTATAATTCAAGGATTTTGTTTGTGCCAGGGCATCATAATAGATTATTCATTGGTTGAATTGGTTTATGTAAAAAAAAAATTAAAATTTTTATAGCGGACAGTGATATTCATCGCCAAATATCACATTTAAGTATGGCCTTCTTTGTGGATGTCACCCCCGCAAAAGACTATTTTGTGGATGTTACGACGACTTTCATGTGACACCTCATACATTTTTTTAGTAGTACCCTAATATTCACTACAAACTATATATTCTTCTACTCCAACTTCTAAGTTTTGAATAATTTGTACATTAACTTGTAATACCAGACCATTTGACATAGTATCAATGTATTATATCCATAATCTCCACATATGTTTTCGTACATATACGAAGTGGTGAAAGTCGTCAAAAACGTATAGTCCCTGTGGAGAGGTGTCGACCATTATGATGTCCATCATATAAGGCTTCGTCGTGGAACTCAATTGCTTGATCGCATCATGTGACTCCGTTGTATTCAACCGGTATGTTTTAGTTTTATGTGTAGTGATTGATTAATCCTTGAAAGTGATTGATGCATTGAGAATATTTTGGATTGGGTTGGCTTGGGTCTAGATAATTAATTCACAATATGTGGTGAGCTAGGGGTCCACCAATTATACCTCAGTTAGTGGGGCATCTACTATCCCGGAGAGGTCGCGGGTTTTGATATTCACCATTGGATTTGTTGAGTATTCACCTGATTATTTGGAGTACATGTGTTTTGTCGTTGATTAGACTTCGGGTATAGAATGTAGCTACTTTGATGGACCGAAGCGAAAGTCATTATTCGTGCGAGGTGGAGGCGACATGGATGCTAGGTGACAACAATGATGTAGCATTCGAACATGGCTTGGTTAGCTTCTGACATTGTTTCAATTACACTTTTGGGAGACTGCATTATAGCCTTGGGCGTCAATTAAATAAGTAAAAAACGTCAATCATCAAATTAATTAAATAATAATAATAATAATAATAACTAGTTACCTTCTGTTAGGGTTCGAACTAGTTACCTTAAGACTTTCATTTATATTCTCAGTGTAAAAATAGTTGAACATATTTCTTCGAACCCTATATGTGACAGCCTCCTACGAACCTCACATACCCGCATCTCCTTTTTTTGGGGAAAGAGATAAGCTGGGTTAGGGCCATACCCTTTTATTGATAAGTAAATGAATAAAATAAAAAAGGAATACAAGCAAAACTCTCTCATAGAAGAGAGAGAGCCAAAAGAACAAGAACAAAAACATACTCATACATAAAAACACACACATACAAACTAAAGCTCACTTACCTCTGTCTATTGTAGATTTTTTGTAACTTGTTTTCATTTACTATCTTCATGAGCTCATCCTCAAGAGGGTGGAATGAAGCTAATTGTTCCTGGACTTCCCTGCCTCACTGCTAACCAGTTACCAGCTCTATTACACTTTTTGAAGACATATTGATTGTGAACTCATCAAAATTGTTGGACAACTCCTTGATCTCGTGAACCGATGATGTATGTTTCTAGGGAACTATCCAAACACCTTTGATTAAATACTCTATCTGCTTGTTATTACCTCAACTTAGACCTTCTTGATATTAGATTTAGTCAGCATACATAATCATTCTCGCAAAGCCAACAATTCCAACGAAAGAATGTCCATTTTCCTCATAGTTCTGGTAAATATGCACAGAACATTTCCATTATTATATCTAGCAATACCACCAATACCCGCATCTCCTACGAGCCCGATATAAAAGTATCTTGGTCATACAACAATTTTGGAACTTTCCACACTGCCCTCAAAAGCTTTTCCTTGTTACAATCTCATCCAATATTTGTCTTAGCCAAATATTTTCAAATGACATGCTTAAAAAAATAATAATAATAATAACACATGAAAAGAAAAGACCTTTAATACATGCTTAAAAGGTGACAATGACTTCAGGTATGAGTTACAATAATTAGTGGTGGACGCGCTCTACATGTGCGGATATTCAATACTTTTTTAAGGGCTTATGTATAGTATATAAATAATTATAGACTTGAAATAAATAATTATAAAGTTAGTTTAAGTATTTTTTTTTTATAATTTATAGATAATTGGGGTCTTGAGATAATTATGTTAGGGGCTTAGATATGATATCTCAATGTTTAATAGGGGCTAATTTGGGTTGTTTGGGTTGTAAAAATTATGAAATATGAAAGACAAAATGGAAAATTAAAAAATTAATGTAAGAGCTTATTTATAATTTATAATTTATAAATAAGGAAATATAAGATACTAGTAATCCAGCTAGAAGTCAAAGCTGAAGGTCCAAGGTTTGGGGATTATACCGGTTATACTTAGTTTCATATAGCAATGTCATAGAAATAGGCCAAAGGGGTCGTGGTCGAGTGGTTAAGGACGTGTGGATTTGATCCCCACGTCCTTGCTTCAAGACCCGCCGGCTGCGGCATTTGTTTCGGGGTGATGTTAGACCCGTTAGGTCGCATCTCGGACGCAGGTTACGGACCCTGTGCTAAAAAACACCGGCTCAATTTCCAAAAAAAAAAAAAAAAAAAAAAAAAAAAAAAAAATGTCATAGAAATAGATGGTGGGAGGAAAGATAAGTTTAAGCTTTTCTTAGGTGGTAATTCTAGTTGATTCATTACGTGCATTACACAAGAAAATTGTATTAGCCTTCTTTGTTCGACTTTGGATGTTATTTAGATTCCTATTGTCAACTAGCTACTTTAGCCTGCACTGAGTGGGCATTTTTTAATAATCATATTTTTAATAAGATCACAAGTTCACAACCATAATACTTTAGTTAAAAATCAAAGTTTAGGATTACCTACTAAAATTAAGATCTATGAATAACTTGGCGCCTCTTGCTTTCATGATGTTATTTTTATATGAATAATTGTTAAAAAGGGTCATGTTTATTATTTTTATATGAATAAGTCTAGGCAGTCAATTTCATGTCAGGCCTGGCTGTTTTTACAATTTTACCCCTCATCTTTAAAACACAACCACAAAAGAAGGGGTAAAATTGTAAAAATAGCTTGGCCTAGCATGAAACTAGCTGCCTAGAATTAGGGTTTTTATATAAAAGCACGCTTTTTATTGGTACATCTTAAAAAAAAATTGGATTTGAATTTACATTTAAGCTCCTCTTGGTACACTGTAAAATAATGCATTTTGTAAATTAACACAGATGCATTAGTTTGCATTGCATTGGTTTGCAATGCATTACTTTACGGGCGCTTGGTATAATTAAATAAAATTGATGCAATTGGACAAGTGATTGTTGGTGGTGGTGATGATGGCAGTAGTTGTGGTTGTGGTCGTGTTGATGGTGATTACAAATGTAGGCGATGATGGTTGTGGGGGTGGTGGAAATGGCGGTAATTTTAAAATGGTGGTGGTTGTGGTGGCTAAGTTATGGTGGTTCGGTGAATATAAAGGTGGTGGTGGTTGCGGCAGTGGTAGTAGTGAAAATGGTGATGGTTGTGGTGATTATGTTATACTGGTGGTGATGGTGGTCGTGGTGATTATGCTATAGTAGTGGTGATGGTGGTTGTGTTATGGTAGTTGTGGTGGTGGTGGTCGTCGTGGTGGCGGAGAGGACAGTTATGGTGGTGGTCGTGGTATGTTATGGTATCGGTGATCTTGGAGGTGGTGGTAATGGTGGTAGTGGCGGTGGGATGGTGGTGGCTATGGTGGTTGTGGTAGTGGTGGTGGTGGCAATGACGGAAATGGTGGTGGTTGTGGTGGCTAAGCTATGGTGGTTCGGTGAATATAATGGTGGTAGTGGTGATGGTTGTGGTGGTTGCGACAGTGGTAGTAATGAAGGTGGTGGTGGTTGTGGTGATTATTCTATAGTGGTGGTGATGGTGGTCGTGGGGATTATGCTATAGTAGTGGTGATGGTGGTTGTGTTATGGTAGTGGTGTACGTGGTGGTGGTGGTGGTGGTGGTGGTGGTGGTGGTGGTGGTGGTGGTGGTGGTGGTGGTGGTGGTGACGGAGAGGACAGTTATGGTGGTACTAGTGAAGTTGGTGGTGGTTGTGGTATGTTATGGTATCGGTGATCTTGGAGGTGGTGGTGGTGATGGTGGTAGTGGTGGTGGGATGGTGGTGGCTATGGTGGTTGTGGTGGTGGTGGTGGTGGTGGCAATGACGGTGATTTTAAAATGGTGGTGGTTGTGGTGGCTAAGCTATGGTGGTTCGGTGAATATAATGGTGGTAGTGGTGATGGTTGTGGTGGTTGCGACAGTGGCAGTAATGAAGGTGGTGGTGGTGGTTGTGGTGATTATGCTATAGTGGTGGTGATGGTGGTCGTGGTGATTATGCTATAGTGGTGGTGATGGTAGTTGTAGTGGTGACAATGGTGGCAGAGAGGACGGTTATGGTGGTACTAGTGACGTTGGTGGTGGTTGGGTATGTTATGGTATCGGTGATCTTGGAGGTGGTGGTGATAGTGGTAATGGCAGTGGAGTGGTGGTTGTGATGGTTTTGTTATAGTAGCGGCGCCGATTATATATGGTGGTAGTAGTAAAGGTGGTGTTGGTTGTGGGTGATTATGCTATGGTAGTGGTATTGGTGGAGGTGGTGGTGGTAGTAGTAGTAGTGGGGTTGGCAGTGGTTGTGGTAGTGGCAATGACAGTGGTTGTTATGGTTATATAATGGTGGTTGTGGCGGTGGAACACGATGACAGAGCGGGTGGTGGTGATATGGTTACGGTATGGTGGTGGTGGTGGTGGTGATGGCGGTAGTTGTGAAGGTGGTGGTGGTTGGGGTGTTTACGAAGGAGTTGAGATAGAATTCGAGTAAGATGAGATGATGAGAGTTTTGCAAAGTAATGCGGAAGATTTTATCTCGCAAAGTTTTGCAGAATTTTATAACTAAGAGATACGGAGGTCCTGAATTCAAATTCCAATAACTATTTTTCGTAAAGTAAACAAAGCACCTAAGTTTATGTAACCACCGTAAACTTTTGCATTTTCATATTTTTACCGTACACCAAGCGTAGCCTTAGAATTATTCTTTTGTTGGATTATTTTTTGCATTTGATAGAAGTTAGCAATATTTATATATGATTTCGACTTCCATCACTCAACACATATAAGAATCAAAGTGAATAAATCTTTCGGTTAATTATTTTTTTGTATCTCTTGAATATTATAAGGGTTAGTACTTGGTCAACTCTCTTTTTTCTTTTGTTGAAAATTAGGAGAAATGAACCTAAAATCAGTAAAATCAAGAATAGGATTTATATCAAGGAAAAAAGAGAAGACGAATTAGCATTACAAATATATATATATATACATGGAAGATTACATAATAATTATGAAGCGGTATAAAATATGGAATATAATGAAGTTCATAAAAAATAAAATACAATAAAAAGTTGTAAATAAGATGGTATAAAGAATACCTTGAAAAAAAAAACATAACTTTTCTCATTATCTCTAACTCAAGGAGAACTTGAATATAAGGAAAAGAATAAAACACAAATATATTTTGTTTGTAGATAGTAGGGGTGGGTACGGGACGGGATGTGACGAGATATATCCATCCCTATCCCATCCCGTTCATACGGGATCGGGACGGGATCAGCATGCTGCCTGTGACTGCTGCGAAGATTATCATCATATAAGAGCGTGAAAAATAATTTTCTTATAATTAGATATAGATGTGACATGCAAATATAAGGGTAGCCACTAAATCCCCTAACAATGAAGTCGAGTGGGCTGACTTTTAGAAAATGACATGATAAATGGGACCCACTAAGAGTATTGTGTCGCTGTGATGGCCTCCCAACTGATTTTACAATTTCATTACTGTGGGAAACAAAATTCATGGTTCCTTGACAAAATGACAATTCATCTTTTGTTAGGGAAGAAATATAGACCTATTGGGGATGCTCTAACAATTCATAATGGTTTACCACTGCAAACACCATGCGTTTATGTCAGTCATCTCTAAGTTTATATGAATAAAAATAAATAAATAAATAAAAATATTAATAATAAATATTAAAAAATTAGCTCGGGACGAGGCGGGATTGAAAATCTTCATCCCATCCCATCCCATTCTAGATCGAGATGGGACGGGATCGGGATGAAATTATTCAATCGCATTAAGACCCGGAAAAATCGGGACGGGATCGGGATCGCGGGATGGGATGCCCACCCCTAGTAGATAGTAGAAAAATTCAAAAAAAAAAATAATAATAACAGAAGAATGAAACAAATAATTGGTTCTCATTCCATGCTTTTCCATGGTCTCTACCTCTCTAATCATATGTAAAATACTACGAAAATCATATTTTTCAAAAACGAAAATTCATAAATCAGTAATTTTACGTTATTCTAGATAAGAAAAAATTCAAAATCAAACACAACAATTTAGAAAAGAGATGTTGGCAAGGTGAGAGATCAAGGATAAATTTTGAAAGGAAAGATTTATTTTTGGATGAATTAGAGGGATTTGAAAGTGTAGAAAATGGCTTGTATATACCAATGTCAAACAATATTGAAATGAGAAAATCAGAGGAACCTAACTAAAGAAACATAGGCTCTGTTTGGTACACTGTAAACTAATGCATTTTGCAAATCGATACAGATGCATTGCATTAGTTTGGAATGCATTATTTTACGGACGCTTGGTAGTAATTAAAAAAAATCAATACAAATCAGACATGTGATTGTGGGTGGTGTTGATGATGGTAGTAGTTGTAATTGTGGCATGGTCATAGTGACGGTGATTGTGGGTGATGACGGTGGTGGTGGTGGCAATGGCAATGGTTGTTAAAATGGTGGTGATGTTGGTGGCGGTCATGGTGGTTGTTGTGGTGGTGGTGACGGTTGTATGGCTATGGTGGTTGTGGCGGTGGTAATAGTGAAGGTGGTAGTGATTATGCTTGATAGTTGTGGTGGTGGTAATAGTAATAGTGATGGTGGCGGCAATAATGGTTGTGGTGGCACTAGTGAAGTTGGTGGTAGTTGTGGTGAGTATGCTATGGTAGTGGTGATCATGGAGGTGGTGGCAGTTGTGGTGGTGGTAGCGGTAATAACAACGATGGTAGTGGTGTCAGTAGTGGTTGTGTTGATGACGACGATGGTGGTGATGGTTGTTATGTTACGGTGGTACATGACGGGTTATGGTGGTAACAGTGAGGTGGTGTTAGTTGTGGTGATTATGCTATAGTAGTAGTGGTAGTATAGGTGGCGATGGTGGTGGTGGTTATGGAGGTGGCAGTGGTGGTGGTGGTAGTAGTGGCGTGGTGGTGGTGGTGGTGGTGGTGGTGGTGGTGGTGGTGGTGGTGGTGGTGGTGGTGGTGATAGTGATGGTGGTTGTGATGGTTTTGGTGTGGTGGGGGAAAGAGTTGGGAATACTCTAGTAGTGTGAAGGTGGTGGTGATTGGGGTATTTATGAAAGAGTTGGAAATACTCGAGGAGATGATAAAAGTGTTGCAAACTAATGCGGAAGATTTTGTCCCGCAAAGTTTTGCATAATTTTATAACTAAGAGAGGGAGGTCTTGAATTCAAATTCCAATAATTATTTATCGTAAAGTCAACCAAACACCAAGTTTATGTAACCGCCACAAACTTTTGCATTATGCATTCTTTTATCATGTACCAAGCGGAACCATAATACAAAATCATAAAAATAGAAAGAAAAAAAAAAAAAAAAAAAAAAAGGAAGCATAACTATACAAAAGTGATTGAGAACATTAGAAAAATTTGATGGGAGAAATTATTAAAAACTATAGGAAATAGATTGGCAAAAAAAATATATAATAAATCAACAAAAAATGACAATAGTAGGAAAAAAAAAAGTTAGCGACTACTCCACACCATCATATATACTCTCTCACACCACCATTCAGGTTTTTTTTTTTTTTACTTACCCACACCACCCAAATAATTTGGAAAACCTAAACCCCCAAAATCGCAAAAACCTCAATCTTCTCACTCTCTTTGCCGCGTCTCGTCCAAAGCTCGGCGAGCAAACTATTCATCCTCGCAGCTTCCTCGTCCTGCTCCTGCTTCCCTCCCCTATCTCTCCCTCCTTGGTTGCATTCACATATCTCTTCCTCGCATTCCACTACATTCCCCTTGGAGGAACTTAGATTGATTTTATTAGATGGAAATGAATAGGTTTAGTGAAGTTGATGATGTTAGAAATGAAGATTTTAAGGGTGAACATGAAGGTGAAGAAGATGATCAATTTAAAGAGCAAGAACAATCTATTGTTGCACAATCTTATTGTTTTCTATATTTTTGAACTTGAAGTACATGTTAATCTTGCTTTGGTCAGAGTTTTGTAAAATATTTCTCTTAAACCATCCTTGTAGCTTTGTACTGTACGCAATGGACATGATGGTAATTTGGGAAATGTTTTAATACAAGATCCTATAGCAATACTACTTTTAATCTTACATATCACATCTTGGCCCTGAATTTTACTCTTCATAAGTGTTTAAAATATCTGAAAATGTGGATATATTCTTGAAATAAATTTAGAATATATATATCCGATTTAGCCAGGGATAGTTGAACTTTTTTTAATAGTTTTATATAACAAAATATTGTGGATACTTGAAGATATAATAAGAAATATCAACCGGCCTTCAACCAAATATCTGAATTTTCGATTAAAAATTTTCAATCCAATACAGAGTTTTTTAAAATTAAATTATGGAATAATTAGTTAAACGTTAACCTTGTGCAAGTAATATGTAATTAGTGAAATGGTTTCTATGCTGCGGAATTAAAATCTCTTGAAAAATCAATCATAACGAGAGAAAAAATAGAAATATTAGTCATTAGCATAAAAATATTGAAAATCGGTAATATTGTTCGTAGACTTAGAACTTAGTAACTTACAACTGAAAAAAAAAAAAAAAAAAAAAAAAAGTAATTATGACTATTCTCGTACATATTGTAAGGTATGTTACCTACATATTGACAATTGTTCCCACGACATTTTGTTGGCAAATAGATCATGCAAATATTCTCAAATACATGAAGACTCACACATGATAGGAGTCAAATTGGTCATTATCGCCAATGGAAGATAGGACTTCAAATTGTCCTCCTCCCCCCTATTTTCCCCCACATTTCTAACTACAATGCCCTTTACAAATTTGATGATTTTTTTGCAATTACATTTTACGCGTGTCTAAAAAATGTAATAAAAAAACACTACTATCGACTTTTAAATTTAAATTTAAAAGATTCAAAAAAATATTATCAGATCCTATATATATAACCATTATTATTATTACTATAGCCCTTTACGCATGCCATAATTGCTTTTTTTATTGTCATATTTTATACCGTATAAATGAGGTTACAACGTAATGCAAGATCTGATAAAAAATTTAAATTTTTTTTTAATTTGATCGTTTTTTTGTTGTCATTATTATTATTACTATCCATTATTATATCGATAGTGTTTGTCGCCCTTTACTTTCCCTATTCCTTTGTTTTGTTGATAAAAATATAAAATAATGTTGTAAATCTTACATTTAAAATTTGTCGAGTAAGATGATGGAAGATATAAGTTTTTTATTTTATTTTTATTATTCAAATAAGTCGGATGTGTCATGTGTCGCCAAATTGTTGGTTACCCAATATTTGACAGAGAGGTAAATCTGGAATAATTCGAATATATTCGAGAGGAAAAAATCCAAAATATTTACAATTATTAGTATCCCAAACTTATCCCCAACACAATCCATGAGTAAATCATATTGGTGCATCAAAATTCAAATATATATATAGAAATAAATAAGGATATATCTTAGACTTTTTAAACCCTAGTTTTCATCCATTGTCGTGCCAGTTGGATGGTTTCAAGTTGAAGTCGATGCATCTTATTTACAATCTTCTAGAAAAGCTGGATGATTTAGTATGATGGTGTGATCAAACATGTCAAGACTCTTTGGAAGGCTATACTGCAAAGCAGCTTAGAGAATGAAGTTAAGGATGAAAATTGGTTTATTTTGTGTGGGATGCTCTTCTGGTCATGTGTTTTAAAAGTCAGCCTCATGCAAAATGCAAATGGATGTCCCGGTGGCATGCCAATGTGGTGTAAAAAAGAAAGTGTAATTTCGGAAAATATTTTGATCAAGGGTGTTTAAAGCATGTAAACACGCAAGTATGGAACCAACTTGCTCATTTTGTTGCTTTGTCTGTTTAGGCAAGTTGCTAAATTTATGGGTATTAGTATACTCAAGTCCATAATGTAATGAAATTTAGTTAGAGAAAAAAAAGTAATGTATCTTACGATTTTTTTTTTTAAATATGGATTTCATATATGTAGGGAATATACAATAGTATCACATGCATACAAAGAAAAATGGAACAAATTCCATAAAGTCCTCTTAAATTACACTCTCAACATTGTAACATGAATTGAATATACATTTTCAAATAAATCATAATTTACCTATTTTATCCATTTTCTTAATATTAGCACGGGGAATTTCATTAAGGTTAAATACTCATGAACAAACAAGAAAATAAAGAATTTGCAACTTCAAAAACTCACATCAACAGACAAGTAATAAAGAACAGGTAACTTCAAAAACTCACATGATCATCATATTACAAAGGATGCGATGGAACGACATAGAGTTGGAATAGTACGGTATACAATGAAATTAAAGAGCCAGTTTGGGGTTCATATGAAAAATGAAACATGGAAAGGAGTCAAAACTATAAAGTTCTAGGAGACACAAAGTATGCTTTGAACTCATAATTCAAAGCGGTCTTGGGTTGAGAACAAGAATTGAACCCTATGAAAATCTATTTTCCCGATGGAACAACAAATATCCATCCGTGCAATCTTTAAACTCAAAGAATAGAATTTTAGATAGTTGCATAATGAATTCAAAAGGTGCAAGAACAAGAATGAAGAAAAATATGAAGCATGTATCAAAGTATATAATTTACCATTGGTTTGATGTAGTTGGCATTGGCAATCAAGCAATCCAGTTGTCCAAGGTTGGCCAATTGAACTCTGAACCATCTCACCTCTTCTTGATTGGCGCAGTCGCGCTTGGTTTGTTATTCTCCATTTCCATCAACAAACGATCAATCAATATTCTTCTTCTTCTTCTCTTTGTGCTTATGAAAACTTCATTTGTAGTGGGCTTTTTATGACTGTGTTTATCAAGAAAATGAGTTGGAATTAGAGAATTTTAAGCTAATGGAATGAGTTTGACCATTGTAATGTTATTTTAAACTATTTTTGTGTTTGGTTTGACATAAAAATGACGTAATGGGAATGACTATTATAAATTTAATTGTAATGGACGTTCTTTCTCAAAACCTTATGAATACCCATTGTAATGGTCAACACTTCATTTATCTTATTTGCCCTCCTTATGGCATCTCCAAGGATAAAAGCTAAAAGCATCCCCCATTTTAACCAAAGCTAATTTTACGGGTCCCTTTTTTCTTCATTACTCCAACCACATTTCTCATTTTAACTTTTTCATCATTATTTAAACATATATTTCCCTAGTTTTAGAAATTCTCTATTTAAATTTTAGGGTTTATTTGGTTAGTCATTTTCCTTGGGAAATGGAATATGTTTCCATTCTTATGCAGATTTGTGTTGTTTGGTTGTCTATTTACTGACAAGAAATCGATTATTCATAAGACTGTTTTCCCACTACTCAGGGGAATGCAAGTCTGAGAGTGAGGCATCGGAATCGGTTCACGGTAACCGTTTAAATTTCCATGTCTATTTTTTTGTGCAACCAAACAAACCATTAATGATTGGAAGAGAGAGAAGAAAGAAAAGTGACTTTTTTTTTTAATATTTATTAAAACTTGGGGGATGGAATGGATGCCCCCAAATATAGGGGGAAGGAATATGCAAAGTTAAAATGGGGGTTTAGATAGGGAATCCCTTGGAGCAAGGTTTTTTCCCATGAGACCCCCAAAATAGCTTTTTGGCTAATTTAGGGGATCCCTTTGAGATGCTCCTACCTAACTTAGATGTTTCCTTACCTACCATAAATTCAAAATCCATATTTAATAATTGGGCATAACGGTAAAGACACAAATCATTCTCATTCTCATTCTATTAATGTTCCCATTTATATTCCTATTACCATTCCCATTCTCATTCCATTGAATAACCAAACATGCCCTAAAAGTCAGTGTATCAATGAAAATGTTTGTGTTTAAGGGTGATTTAGTGGCACCTCTTACTAAAATGGCCTAATTAGGATCACATCCCATATTGTTCAAAAATTAGGGAACCCCCTCCCCTCTATTTTTTGGTCAGTGCAAGTCATGTCGTATTGACTGTTATAAAATGGCCCATGCACATGCGCCATCGAATTTTTCATGTCTTGAGCTACCTATCCCATGTGACTTGCATGTGTTATTATCAGAATCCACTTCACTGAACATTCTTTCAATATCTTCTAACACACCTATTCATCAAAACCTCTAGGATCTAAAACCAACTCTTCAAATTCCAACAATGTGGTTGTCCATGATGACCAAGCAGGAAGAGACATCTGAATCCCATTACTGCACCCACAAAATCTTCCTCACACTCTCCCTCCGCATTTTCCCTTATCTATGTGGTTGCTTTTTAATCCTTCTCCATGTTTCAACAAATTTTTTATTTGAAAGGGGGGGCAGTGACTTATAAATGGTATTGCGCACACATGGTGATCATTGTCCTCATCGGGGACTTCTAAATAGTAGGATGCACATATGGTGATCACTTCATATTTCTCAATATCCCTCACTATGTTTCCTTCCCTCCATCACCACCGCCAATGATCCCTTCGACTGCTCACACTGCCACCATATTGCGGCTTCTCTCTCCCACTTTCTTCTTTATCTTTCCTCATTCCTTTTCCTTCTCATTCCATTGTATACCAAACAAATACAACTAGATCTGATTGCTAATTCTAATGTGTTTTCAAAAACACTCAATGTTGCACCTGAAGGGAGAGATTTTTACAGTGGCAACAATGTAAAGAAGAAGAAGAAACCCACGACCCCTTGTTCGTTCAATCGAAGCGAGTAAAGCGTACAAAGTAGAACTTGTAGAAATTATGTTATCGAAGTGAAAACAAGTTGAAAGAAGCGGAAACTTTTAGAGTTGAACGAATTTTGTCATGACTTCATCGGTAGTAGTTCATTACAAATACAGGTTTAAAGCGAGTGTATGTTGAAGAAGACAATTTTGGTTAAGGAAGAAGATGAAAAAACATAGGGGTGGGCAAAAGCGGTTCGGTTTTAGGCCCAAACCGTTTTCGGACCGAATTCATTTGGTTGGCTCAAATCACAAACCGAAAGCAAAATTTTAAATTGTAAACCGAGGAAATCGATTGGGCCGAATTTTAGATCGGTCCGGTTCAGTTGGGCCGAAATTTCGGGCTCAAGTAATTTTTTTATAGGCCCATTTTCAGCCCAAATTGATCCATCTTCTTACTCAAACCAACAAATCAAAACAGAAGGGGGAAACAAATTTATTTCAGAAAGAACGTAGCTGAAAAAGAGATTATATTTAGGATCATAACATCAAATCAAGTTGATTTTGATTATCACCAACTCTTCATTCATCACAATCAATAAACAACTAAGAAGAAGAAGAACACAAAACACATATAAAAATAACATAAACCCTTACAGCTTCACCAAAATTAGATTTTTCTACTTCTGCTTACAAATCGAACGAGATCAAAACAAACCCAGTAAGAATCAAGTCTATAGACCTCGAAAACTAAGCGATCTAACAGGATGGGACAGAGATAGAGAAGATATTCTCTCTCTCTCTCTCTTTCACAACAACTAAGACAGAACAAACAGAAGAGAGCGAGGAGAACATAGCTGAACCGAACCGCATAATGGGAAGGTTTTAAATCCTCAAGAACTGTTGAGGTTTGAGAGTGATTCGATGAGTGATTGCAGAGGAGGAGGATGAGGTTTTTAGGTGGTTTAGGGTTTGAATGAATGAGAAATAGAGAAAGGGTAATAAGGGTTAGGTCGTATTGTGTTTATGGGGGCTTGATTCGGCGTGACAGGGTGCACCACAATGTACTTGGTGCGCCAATCAGGTAATGACAACTAGCTATAATTATATTTATTTATATATAAAATTAATCGATCCGTTCGATTTTTAATCGGACGGTTTAGAACCGTGGATCGACTCCGAACCATTTAAAACCGGTTTCGGTTCGGTTTTAGTAATTCCCTTTTCACTCCTTATTCAGTTCAGTTACCGAATCATAACTGGAAATTGGTTCGGTTAGTTAACCGAAATTAAATCGATTTTTGCCCACCCCTAGAAAAAAGGGAGTTTTGATTAGAATCCTTCAACAGTCCTCAAGATACATTTTATACACTTGAACATCACAAAGCATGGGTAATTTAGGCAGAGGCATGTTTACGACACATGCAAAACGTAACGGTCAGGACGACATGACTTGCATTGATAAAGAGTGGGGGGTTCCCCTAATTTTTGAACAGTGTGTGACCCTAATTAGTCCATTATGGGAGTGTTGTTCTACTAAATCACCCTTGTTTTAAGTTCCATAATATGCTTGAAGTCAACGTCAATGCTTTGGCATGCCTATTGTCACAGGGCAATTTTTCAAACACAAATTAACACCCTAGTGCGGCACTAAACACACGATTAGTCAGCCTTACACTCAAAATCTAAAGCAACAACAAATTCCACACACAAACAACAGTAAGCATGCACACATCAAGTAAATCACAAGCGCACCAATTCACGGGAAAGACGCCCAACCTTTTTTGTTACTCAACAAAGAACACTAAGGATCCGTGCTTGGACTTACTAAGGCTTACACAAATGCACGTTTCCTTGCATAATGTCCAACAATCTACATAAATAGACACAGATGGTAGTTACACCCCAACTGCCATAGGGGTTGTACACATGTATGGCGGTTACACCCTAAGCGCCTAGGTGTGCTAGTCCAGTGGGCACCAGCCAAGTAATCTCGCCAGTTGATGTCTAGGATATCCATCAAGTCTCACATGTTTCTCACACACACACAACTTCCATCAGTTTCCCATATGCTTGATAGTTATCAGCGGTTACAACTGCTCTTATCAATTTCCCTTGGCTTTGCCTTGCTTGAGACAGTCCCATCCGCTCATGTCTTAGTGTGCCACACGCATGCTTGGCACAATGCAACCCCAACCGCGCATAGACAGCACCAACTGCCCACACCTTTCAACAACAATAGCCTTGGACAGCACCAATGCCCACAACACACTGCACCATGCATACTGTGCACTTGATGAGTGCTTAACTTCAGCCAATGCCACTCATCTCTATCCATATCCATCGCCAACATATTAAGGGGCTAACAGACCACCTCCACCAGAGCTATCCGACGTCCTCGTCGGAACTGAATCCAAGTAGGCTAGGATCTCCTTCTCGAATTGCCATAGACATGTATTTCTCTCCCAAGTTGTATCTACAGATGACCCTTTCCACTGAACCAAGAAATCTGTCAGCTGATTATTTTTACTTTGCCCTATAGTTCGATGATCAAGTATCCTTTCAACTTGTTGTTCAAACTATTTTTTAATAGTAGGAGGAGCTCGGCTAATTTGAATCCGACTGTCATTTTGATCTTCATGAAATGGCTTGAGAAAACTCACATGGAATGTAGGATGCACCTTGATCCTATCCGGTAGCTTCAATCTATAAGCAACTTTGCCAACTCTCTTCAATACTTCAAACGGACCATCATATTTTGGAACCAACCCACGATGGACTGTTTTGCTACTAATTTTCTTCCAAATCTGAGCAGTTAGCTTTAGCAACACCTTGTCGCCAATCTGAAATTCTAAGGGTCTTCTTCCCTTATCCGCATACTTTTTCATTTTGCGCACAACCTTCTCAAGACTATCCCTTGCTTCTTCCAACAGTTCATGTTTTTCCTTAACAAATCTGTAAGCTGCAAGACATTTTCCCCAGTGCGACTACTTCATGAGGAGTCAGTGATTATTATCCTGTTGTTATCTCAAAGGGGTTCATCTGTGTCGAAGAGCTCTTCTGCAGGTTGTATGAGAATTGAGCAACATCCAGTAAATCAACCCAATTCTTCTAGCTCGCAATCACATAATGTCTCAAGTACTCCTCCAACAAAGCATTCACTCTTTCTGTTTGACCATCGGTTTGAGGATGATTTGCTGTTGAGAACTTCAAATATGAACCCATCGAGTTGAACAACTCAATCCAAAATCTGCATGTAAACTGTGCATCCCGATCACTGACTATGTCTTGCAGCAACCCAAAGTGTTTCACCACATTTTTGAAGAATAGATGGGTTGTCTCTTCCGCAGGACATGCATGTGGTGCAGCAATAAACGTGAATATGTCTACAACAACCAGAACTGAACTATAGCCTTGGACCTTCGAAAATTCGTCGATGAAATTCATAGAAACACTCTTCCAAGGCTGCTCTAGAATAGCCAGAGGCTGCAACAAACATGTTTCTTTCTTTCTCTTAGTTTTATCAAGTTGACACACTAGGCAAGACTCCACATAGGCCTCAATGTCATGCTTCATCTTTGGCCAATATCAACTGTGTGCTAACAAAGCATGTGTACGCTCTACCCCAGGATGGCCAACCCACTTAGCATCATGTGTCTCCTTGAGTAGTTTTCTATGCAGGTTCCCACAACTAGGAACAAAGGGCATGCCTCCCTTTGCATAGAGTATGCCATCATCTACCCAATGTTTTCTCACCTGACCATCAGCAACACACTTCATTAGTTTCAAATACACGGGATCAGAAACCAATATCTTTTTTATTTGGTCCAGAAAGTCACTCTCAAATACTGATAAAGCCGCAACAGAATCCACTATCTCTTTTCAGTTAAAGGCATCAGTAACTTAGTTGTGCCTGCCCGGTCTGTGCTCCCACACAAAATCAAATTCTGCAAGCATCTCCTGCCAACAAGCTTGCTTTGAAATGAGTTTCTTCTGCATCTTGAAAAAGGTGTTGGCAACATTATTTGTCACCACAATGAAGTGAGACCCCAACAGGTAATGCTTCCATATGTTTAGGCAGTGAACAATCGTCGTCATTTCTTTCTCATGGGTCGAATACCGTTGTTCCGCTTCCTTTAATTTTCTACTATCAAAGGCAACAGGATTGGAATCTTGCACCAATACTCTACCAATAACACGATCAGAGGCATCAGTGTGCATCCCAAATAGCAACTCAAAGTCTGGCAATCGCAAAATTGGTTTGCTTGCTACTGCCCCCTTCAAATTGTGGAATGCCTCCTGGCATTGCACATTTCAATCCCAACTCTGACCCTTCTTCAGCAAATTCGTCAAGGGTGCCACCTTTTTTTAGTATTCCTTGATGAACTTGCAATAATAGTTAGCCAATCCCAAAAACAACCGCAACTCAACAACTTTTGAAGGAGTTGGCCAATCCATAATAACGACCACACAACGATCAGTGTATTCAAACAGTACATCATTCATTAAATTGCAGAATGTAGCCGGGGCATTAGTAAGCCTAAACGACATTACAAGGAATTTATAAGACTCATGTCTAGTTACACATGTCATTTTCCCCTCATCCCCTTCTACAATTCTAACCTACCAATAGCCGACCTTAGATCTAGCTTTGTGAAGTATGATGCTTTGGACAACCGATCAAACAAGTCCGCTACCAGAGGAATTGGATACTTGTTCTTGATTGTCACTTTGTTCAAAGCACGAAAATCCACACACATCCGCAGCGATCCATCTTGCCTCTTTTGGAACAACATTGGGGCACCATATGGCGCTTTCGATGGTTGAATCATTCCCGCATCAAGCAACTCACCCAACTGTTTGCGCAATTTCGCCAGTTCTGGAAGGGCCATCCGATATGGTACTTGTGCTGGAGATCTAGCACCAGGTATCAACTCAATTTTGTGGTCAGTGGGCCTCCTAAGAGGGAGAAATTTTGGCAACTCTGGAGGCATCACATCCCCTTATTATTTCAATAGTTCTGCCACCGCATCAGGTGCCTCCACTATCTTGTTTGGCTTAATCTCAATCAGCGTCGCAAGGTAAGTTTTATATCCCTTCTTCATCCCACTTACAATTTGCATGGCAGAAACAAGTTCCTTCTACCCACTCACACCATTCGCATTTTCTTTTTGGTTCGCTTTGCCAACAACAGGAACAAAGCAAGGCTGGTTCTCCTCGCCAATGAGAAGGCCAACCAAGTATGGCATCAACGAAAATTTAGCTTGCACAAAGAACCGGTTACCCAAAATTAATTCAAAGCCGTCCATAGGAATAACCATTAGTGAGCATTTACCTTCCCAGTCGCCAATCTGAATGTCCACTCCGCTGGCCATGCCATGAATTGGCTTCGCTACTGAGTTCACAACTTTAATGTTGCTCCCACTTTGAGTCAATTTCAGGTTCAATTTCGTTGTTGTCTCCTTAGCAACAAAATTATGTGTCGCACCAGTGTCAACCGTAACCCGTACTGTCTTTCCCTTGACTAGGGTCTGGACATACATCAACCCATTTTGGAATCTTGTCTCACATATTGCATTCACCAGTTGCAAAGGATTAACTCAGCTTGGTCCAACCGAATCCACCCTTTTTTATTTCTCCGTGTAGGCCATCAGGGCATTGAGTTTCTCCTTCTTTGGACAATCTTTTGCTCTATGGGGGTCGTCGCAAATGAAGCAACCCTTGTTGTTTATGTCAGCAACCTTAGACTTGCCTTCATCAGCCTTTTTCCCTTGTCATCTTTATTCTTCCCTTCTTCCCTTTTTCCCATTTTTTAGAGTCTTTCGCCTTTTCTTTTCCTTTCCCCCTGGATTTGTCTTGGACTTCATGGAAGAACTAGGCTTGTAATCAACCAAGCAATCCGCTTTCGACATTGCTGTAGGCAAGTCACGTACACTCTTCCCTCGCAACCCATGCAGAGTTGGTAGGGAGGAACTGATCCTTCAATTCCTTATTGAGAGTATCCCATGTATCAATCACAGGACGCCCAGTAGTAGCGACATCTTCCAAGCGGGTCCGCCACCACAATTTCGCATCACCCAACAGATAAATACTTGTGATGGTCATCTTTTCCGCTTTAATGACATAAGCGACCTTGAAATACTGCTCCATGTCCCACATAAAGTTTTCCAATTCTTTTGCATTTCTCGCACCCCCAAAAGGCTTCGGGTCAGGTACTTTCACCGTGGTCGAAGTCTCACCCTCAGCAGGTTGGTCACACACCATAGCCCTCTTTAAGAAAGAAATTTCATCCAGAATTTCATCATTGGTTCCCTTCCATGCCTCTGCCACCGCCATGAAATCATTAGTCACTTTAGCAACTTGAGTTTCAACACCAGTATGGAATGCATCTAGTCGAGTTTCAGCATCAGTCTTGTGCAATTTCAGTCTAGCATGGAGGCTTGCAATTTCCTCAGCACTTGCTCCAATATCGAAAATATAGGAAGAACAAACCCATTGTTTGATTCACCCACGAGCGCTTCCAACTTAGCGACACGCTCTTTCAATTCTACCCTTGTCCCACCAACCATTAAATCGAACTTGGGACCTAGGCTCTAATACCAGTTGTCACAGGGGCAATTTTTCAAACACAAATTAACACCCTAGTGCGGCACTAAACACACAGTTAGTCAGCCTTACACACAAAATCTAAAGCAACAACAAATTCCACACACAAACAACAGCAAGCATGCACACATCAAGTATATCACAAGCTCACTAATTCACGAGCAAAACGCCCAACCTTTTTCTTTACTCAACAAAGAACACTAAGGATCCGTGGTTGGACTTGCTAAGGCTTACACAAAAGCCTGCTACCTTGCATAATGTCCAACAATCTATATAAATAAACACATATGGCAGTTACACCCCAACTGCAATAGGGGTTGCACACATGTGCATTGCGGTTACACCCCAACCGCCTAGGTATGCTGGTCCAGTGGGCACCAGCCAAGTAATCTTGCCAGTTGATGTCTAGATATCCATCAAGTCCCACATGTTTCTCACATAGACGCAACTTCCATCAGTTTCCCACATGTTTATAGTTATCGGCAGTTACAACTGCTCTTATCAATTTCTTTGGCTTTGTCTTGCATGAGACAGCCCCAACTGCACATGTCTTAGTGTGCCACACGCATGCTTGGCACAATGCAACCCCAACTGCACATAGACAACACCAACTGCCCATACCTTTCAACAACAATAGCTTTGGACAACACCAACGGCCCACAACACACAACACCCTGCATACTATGCACTTAATGAATGCTTGACTCCAGCCAATGCCACTCATCTCTATCCATATCCATCACCAACAGATTAAGGGGCTAACACCTATCCATTTTGACTACTAAACCCGGTTGACCGTACACAATTGAATTTCACATTAAACTTTCCTCTTCCATTCAGTCATTGTTGACCCATACCGGGCCCTAAATAAACCTAGGCCAAAGACCAAGATAAACTAAGGCCTTTGATTTTGGTCTCTAGATCAAACCAGGCCCATGCTAACCATGGCATTGCATTCACGCTTTTTTTTCTAATGTCCTTCCCCGTATTCTATTTCTATCAGTTGCTCAATGGATGGGTACGATATAACCTTTTTCCTTTGAGCTCAAAGCTAGCCGACCCTGGTCTCTAGCTAGAGAAAATCGATTCTAGCAGCCCAATGGCTCAACGAACCCATCTCTATGCTCACCAAGCTGACTCCAAATTTCTCTGTAGACTAGACGTCCTACTTCTTTTTGGTCCACCCCACCCCAAGTTATTGAAACCAGACAGATATCTACCCTTGGATTGGATAATTAAAGTATCTAATATTCTCTAAGTTTTATTGTTTTTATATGAATTCACAGGTATAGTGGTGTAATTAACAATCACTAGGGGTGATTGCGCTTTACGTGTGCGAATATTCATTTTTTTATTTATTTTAAAATTTTAGTAATAAGCACAAAATTTTACCAAAGATTTCTAAGCAAAATAATCAAAAAAATATTGCAGCATAGGGCCTATTTATAGTTTTGATTGTAAGAATATGAATGTGGATGCCAAATGGAAAATCGTGAAGTTAGTTGTAAGAGCCTCTTTATAATTTAGAAATAATTTGAGGGGCTTTAAATTAATTATGTTAGGGGCTTAGATATAAATTATCATTGTTTAAGGGGCTGGCTTGGATTGTAAAATTATGAATTGTAGAGGGCAAAATGGGAAATACGAATGTTAGATGTAAGACCTATTCATAATTGGAAGGGCTTAAATATAATTATTGAATATTTGGAGGGTTGTGATATAATTATATAATGTTTGGGAGGGTTGAATTTTATATGTAAATAAAATTAAGTTGTGAGGGCAAAATTGTAAAAATGTTTAATATTGTTTTTTATTTTAATGACATAAATACCCCTTTCACTTTTTTTTACCCCTTTTGATTTTTCTTGTAAATACTAAATAGTTGGGGAGCAAAACCGAAAACAAAAATCAGGTTGAGGACACCGGTCAACTGTTCATCCGAGTGAACTGGCGTTATAGATGTTTAGATAGAGGATGGAATAGAAGACTTATAACTGAGGAGGAAAGATGTTAACCCAAGTCCAACCATAAGATGCCTTGTGTGAAGCTGCACATAAGTAAACGAAGCTAGCACATGAATGTTTTGTACGTCCAAAGCTCAAGCTATTTTATTTAGGTAACCTTGGTCTATACTATACTATTAAGGCCATCTACTTGGTTTTCCATAAATCCACTGTGAACATAATTGATTTGATTTGGAAATTTTCTTCCAAAACAAATACATCTTCATGTCCATTTTCAATATGCTTGGTGGTGAATGAAAAACGTCTTGCAACTTTTTTCTTGTATAGTGGTGACTTACTATATATATGAAAAATAAAACTTGGCAAAAATTCGATTTTTATTCATCCATATTTTCATAATAGGATTAGGGGTGGGCAAAATCCGATTTAAATTCGGTTAACTGATCGAACTGATTTTCAATTTCAGTTCGGTAACTGAACCGAATTATCAGTGGAAATAAAATCATTTCAATCGAACCGAACCGGTTATAAATGGTTTGGAGTTGGTCTACAGTTCTGAACCGACCGATTAAAAATCGACTGATTAATTAAATATATAAATAAATACAAAAATAGGAAGGTGTCAATACCTGCTTGGTGCAACAAATGCCCTGCGATGCACCATATTGCACTGAATCACACCCAAAAACAAAAAACCAAAACGCACTCAACCCTTTCTATCTCAGTTTCTCTCTTTCACTCTCAATCCCAAACGACCACCAAACCCTAAACCTAAATTTTCTTCTTTCGATCTGATCATCGAAGACTCCAACACCGTTTTGCACTGAAGATCTGCACCCTTTTTCGATCTTTCTCACTCTCTCAGCGATCATCATCAAGGGCAATTGCAGTTTGCAGGTTCGATTTCTTCTTTTTATCTCTTTTCAATTTCATCTAACTTGTTTGTTGTTGGCTCTATCTTGTTGTGGTTCGATCTGCTTGTTTGTGGTTCAATTTCTCTCTTTCGATCTCTTGTTTGTTGCTACGATATCTTGTTTTATTTGTTGTCCGTTGATTCGATATATTTCGGCCCAACTGAACCGATTCAAAATTCGGTCCAACCGATTTCATCGATTTACAAATAAAAAATCGATTTCGGTTTGGGTTTTGGGCAAATTGAATGAAATCGGTTCAAAATTTGTTCGAGTCTCAAAACCGAACCGACATTGCCCACCCCTAAATAGGGTCATATGGCATATGCACATAACCATAAATTAGTGTGTGAGTAAAAGTAGTTAAGGAAATAAATGCTTCAGCAAATTGATTTTAGGGTCTTGAGTGGTGAAATCGTTTTGCTAAAAATCCTTACATATACTAGGGTGTCGTCGCGCTCTATGTGCGCGGATATTCAATAATTTTTTTATTTTATTACAATAATTTAATAATAAGAAGAAAAAAAATATAATTGAATTTCTATACAAAATAATTATATATAATTTTAAAAGCTGATATATAGTTTATAAATAAATAAGGGGGTCGTTTTACTAGTTCTAAATAATTGGAGTGTTTGAAATGAATTATAGATAGGGCCTTGGTATAATTAATGAATGTTTACAGAGCTGACTGGTTGAAGAAAAAAAATTAGATGTTAGGGCATTTTTATAATTTATAGATAATTGGACGACTTTAAATTAATTATGTTAGGGCCTTGAGTGTAGTTAATAAATGTTTAAAGGGGATGAGTTTAAATGTAAATAGCATGAGTTTGAGAAGGCTAAATAAAAATTATTATTGAAATTCTAAACATTTAAGGGCCTATGTATAATTTACAAATAATTAAGGGCTTCGAATAAATTATATTAGGGGCTTATCTATAATTAACAACATTTGAGAGGGTCGGGTTTTATTGTAAATATTATGAATTTGGGAGGGTAAAAGGTAAACATGTGTAATAGTGTTTTATTGCAAATTACAAAAATACCCATGTGACTTTTCACCTACCATTTGTTTTTTTATTGTAATAAGTAAGGAATTGAGAGGGCATTTTGGGCATTGTTAAAATTAGGACGAAATCTACAAAACATTGTTCATAAGCAGAGCTGACGTTATACTGTATAGATGATAATTCTTGCAAATAAAATTTCCATAAAAAAATTGATGTTACCTGTTAAGCACCCACAAATGAAATTTTCAGAAAATCAATTGCATTTACGGTAGATTTACGGTGAACCAAGCATGGCCTAAAGCAAAAACAAAATCTCTCACGTAAATGGTTTTCTTTCTATGAGGGAAAATGTCACCCAAGCAACTACAACCACATATCCTTTCCAACTTATTTTCTACAAAAAAATCACGCCACGATATCTCCACTAAACCCATTTTATAGAGAAATATTTTTTTCAACACTTAGAGGGTGTTTTTTTTGCTTCTGAATGGAGTCATAAGTCTTAATAAGAAGTGGACCACCTTGTTTAGAGGGTTTGTTTTTAGTTCTGATCAGAAGTTCTACTTCTTATTGGAGTAAGCAACAGGGAAGTGCTGATCATTTAGCACTGAGTGCTGACTAAAAAATTATTCCAATAATATTACAATTGTTGTCCCCGTCTTCTTAAAAATAAGTAGGGCTAAATTTTGATGGCACACCTTCATTCTCTTCACCAAGCATTGTGATTCTACCTACCTTCACATGGACTCGGTAAGAAACTCATCTCCTTTCTCTCATTCATCTTTGTTTTCTTTTTCTGTATTTTTAAGTTTTCTTCATCTCTCCAACTCTCCCGAGCAAACTGGTAGTGAACAACTACAACTATCTCAAGTATTTGGATCACGTGAACAAACCGATATAGTTAATTTACGAGATCGTATTGCAAACAAAATATTAGTAAGAAATTTGGTATGATAATTTTTTTTTAAAATGTACTTGGTCATATTTCGATATTCTTGTAATGAAAAGTATTGTAACATTCTCTAGAATTTGAATAATTATTGGGTATGATATTAAGCATAATATTTATGTCATAAATTTTTTCAGCTCGGTGAGGCAAAATTATCAAACAGTTCTCATTCAATACTTAAAAATAAACACTTTTTAATTTTATAGATTCTAATCAGCAACTCATTCAGAAGAAAAACAAATAGTTCATTCAGAAGCTCGTTCAGAACTTCTAACTCTAGTTAGAAGTTAGCTTCTAAGTACTTAAAAAAAACAAACGCCTTCTTAGAGGGTGTTTGTTTTTGCTTCTGAATAGGGTTAGAAGTCTTAATAAGAAGTGGGACACCTTTGTTTAGAGTGTTTGTTTTTAGTTCTGTTTAGAAGTTCAACTTTTGATTGAGTAAGCAACAGAGATGTGTTGATCACTTAGCACTGAGTGCTGACTCAAAAATTATTCCAAAAATAACCTTAAAATAATTTTGTTATGACTAATGTTGCTCCCATTTCTTAAAAATAAGTAGGGCTAAATTTTGATGACACACCTTCATTATCTTCACCAAGCATTGTCGTTTTACCTATCTTCACAAGGACTTTTCAATAGTAATAAATTTTTTTATCTTGTTTCTCTCCTTCATCTTTGTTTTCTTTCTCTGTATTTTCCAAATTTTTCTTCATCTTTCCAACTTTCCCTCTCATGTATATTTTCAAGTTTTCATTATGTAGCATGTAGTTTTGAAAGCTTTGATAAATTGATTATCATCGTATAATTTTGGGTTTACAATCCACCATATCCATTTCTCTATGTGTCTCTTCAGTGGGGCAAAATTGTCAAACAGTTCCCATTTAACACCTAAAAACAAACACATTTTTTATTTTATAGTTTCTAATCAACAGTCCATTCAGAAGCAAAACAAATAGTTCATTTATAAGTTAGAAGTTAGCTTCTAAACACTTAAAAAAACACCACATTAGCACTTAGTGGTCGGCAATAAGCACCTACCAATGGGCCACTAGCTCAGTAGTAGGTAGGGATGGGCACGGTCCGGATCGGTTCCAAATTTAGAAGAACCTAACTCGAATCGTTTAAATTTAATGGATCCGATCCGGTCCGGTCCGGATTCCCTCATTTTGAAAATTGGGACCGAACCTTAACTCGGACCGTTTAAAACAGTCTGGTTCCTACGGTTCCAAATCACCAAAAACCATCACATAGAAACTCATATGATTTCTTCATTGATTTCCTATGTCCGGTTTCCTCCATGTTATATAGTTTGAGTTTTCTTAAAATTTTATTGATGTTTGATATTATTTGATGTAGACAGAAAGCACATAATGTGATCCCTGCATACTTGGTAGCTGAAGCCATATGTTAACACCATGGTGTTGATCTCATCAGATGGTCAGGTCCTATAATGCCATCAGAAATGCAATATATCGAACAATATGGTAGCTGAAGATATGGAAGCACACTAGTATACATATACCCCCACCAAATTTTGAAACAGAGAAGGGACTGATTCAATGACCATATGGTAAGCCCTGAATCTACGGTGCCTGGTAACACCAGACACCAAACAGGCACCGTAGTCGTGCTCGATGGTAAGTTAGAAGATCCATTTAAAGGATTCGATTGGACCCCATTTGTTGCAAACATACTAATATCACAAACTATAATCCCCTGGTCATTCATGATCCTTTTTAGCCAGCCTGCGGATAAGGTACACATGGTTTACTAGAACCACTCTTCCTATTCCTAGCTGCATAAACATAAACTTGAGTTTGGTTATTTGGGATCAAATCTTTGTCAAATGTCTAGTTCTTCACATACTCATCAAACTTATATCACCACTCTCATTCCGTAATTGAATATGGCTAACTTTTTTTTTTTTTTAATTAGTGCTTCTTCTCATCAGCTCATCAGAAGCTGAGCAAAGCAGATCAAGTAACGTGGGACCTATTGACAACAATGATCACCTCAGTGAAGGGTCATCAGAGACCTCTGATGATAAGAGACAGTCTCCTCGAGGTTCCATGAGAGAGGCGTCATCTCCCTGATCTTGACAAAACCCAATTAGAGGCTTCAAGACTACTTGACATCATGACAACGAAGACTTCCTTCCCAGGGAATTTCATCTCAATTCTTGAAATTCAAGCTCGAAATCAAGTATTGGAACACTGTAGCCTTCGTGAGCAAGAGTATCTAGTCCTCTTCATTCCAAGCTACAAGGATGCTATGGGGGGTTGTCACAGAGAGAACTCGAGAGAGAATGAGACGATGAAACAGGGAGAGATCGATAAAGAGGCTGGTGACGATCGGCAGTTGACAAAGAAGGTGAGATCAACAAGGAGATGGCGAGATCTTTGTGGTATGTTCACTGTTAGAAAAGAGCGGCTGGTGGGAGAGATTTGTGAGCGGGAATTCTAAATGGCGAGGAAACCAGCGAGGGGAAGGGGGTGACCCTTCATCCCCCTCGAGATGTGCGCCTTCGCGAATCTCGAGGGGGATAAAGGGTCACACCCTTCCCCCTCGCTGGTTTCCTCGACGCCTAGAAGGGTTCTACTTTTTAGGGCTGAAATACAATTTTGTTACACCCAATTGCATTAAGACATGTGTATAGGGATTATTATTCAAACGGGTTGGAACCGAACCGTTTGAATATAAATATTTGGAATCAAACTTGAACCGTTTCACAACGGATCCAAACCGTTTCTTAAATTTACACAATAAAATTTGGACTGTTTGGAGCAAAACGGTCAGGTTCGGTTTGAATCCGCAGTTCCTCGATTCGTATGCCCACCCCTAGTAGTAGGCTTATGACGGATGGAATCACAAGTCCACGGTTCAAACCATATCGGTGCCATCTGGAGTGGGACGGGATTAAAAAAATAATAATAATACTAAGCATCTCTTTGGTGCTTATTAATTTTTTTTTCCTTAATTTAGAACCTATTAAGAAATTCTTGAACCACTCTTATTCAAAATCAAAGTTTTGATCACAACAAATGCCACCAAAGAGTTATCGAAAATTTTCTCATGTAAAGTACCTACACTAATTTGCCTTTTTTCCTAAAATATCTCCATAAATGAAAAATCTCTCTTAATAAATCATCAATACATTCAATTCCATAATATTCTAAGGCACCTACCCACACATTAACTTAATTATGAATGCACTAGAACAATTGCTTTTACATAATATAAAAGCTATATAATAAAGGAAATATACAAGTGCTTAGCATGTTTATTTATTTATTTGATTATTTTATTTTTAATTTTACGAAATAGCAATTCATTCATTCATAAAAAGCAACATGTGGAAGTCAATTACAAAACCCAAATCTAGACGTATAGCAGAGCCACTACTGGTGTTTCTACCTATACTACTATTATTAGCTGGATCGATATAAGCAAGTTTCCATATCTATTAACATATTGTAACACTCTTGTGTGGACGGACAGAGTTTGATATGCTACCTTGTATGGGCGGCCGTAAGAGTTGACAGGCTATCAAGTGTGAGAAGACAAAGATGATGGCAGGATACCAAGGAAATGTCATAATCCCACATCGCCTAAGTGAGGGTAGAGGGTGTGCTACTTATGTGCGATGTCGAATCCCCTTGGTACAACACGTTTTTAAGTCGTGCATAAGGTTAGGCCCAAAGCAGACAATACTATATCATGCAGATCGGGTTGTTAGAGAATGATATTAGAACTGAACCCAGCCGAAAGTGTGTCAAGGAAAGCGTGGACATCACATGTGTGAGGGAAAGGGATGTGCTACTTATGTGCGATATCGAATCCCCTTTTGTACAACAAGTTTTACCAAAAAAAAAAAAAAGTTTGGCCATATATCCACAAGTTTACACCAAGCATCAGATGACTAAGGTCTATCATGCATTTAAACAATGATCTGATTTGATCATTTTTCCACGAGATGTCAATGGTTGATTCGAAGAAGATGAATTGAGGATGAGGACTATGGTTCATACGTGATGTGCGGACAAGATTTGGTTACAACGAGAAATATAGGTGAGTAAGATTATCAAGTTTGGGTTTTTTAGTAATTAAAATTTTATTTTAATGGTTTTTTTTAGTTATTGACTGAAATGTTATAAACCCGTAAATCACTGAAGAATTACAAATATATAACAAGACTAAGGAATGTGTAACAAATGAAGGACTATCAACATGCTTGTTTGCACCATTTTTGCTAAAAAACTTGGACAATTGTTTTTTTCGCTGCTAAATCTAAAAAACTAGTACTTTATTATTTATTTATTTATTTTTCTTTCATGTTAAGGAGTTCTCATCGCTTGATAATCGTCAACTTCACCAACACTTAGCAGTTTTCCCACTCTCGTGATCTTACTATGTATTTGAAATTGGACTTTTTGAACTTAATTAATAAACCCCCATCCTCCAAAATAAATAAAATCCAAGTGACAAGCCACCTCATGCTACTAATTTATGCAAGTCAAGATGGTCAACCCTTTAGTTTCGCTGCAATGACCAAAATTCCCTTGCATGAGGTATGACACATTTCAACAAATTGACTCTAATGTGCCTCAAGATCAATCAACAAACATGTACCTCAATGAATCAATTAACAAAAAAAAATTATTTTCTTCCCCATCATCTTCTTTTCCTCTCTGCAACAACCCTCATAAAACATGGTTGTTATCAATGTTCATTCTCTACCCCCCTGAACCCCCAACATTTTCAAAGACTTAAATAAAAACCTAGTCGAAAACTATTGTTCGTCATAATTCGACTCACCATACTCCCAGTTGCATGTAGATGACGAAAATCAACTATTAGCCATATGTTACGATCCTTGTTATGGACCTTTCCCTCCTGGACAGCTCGGGCTTTTGGGAGAGTTGGTTGGTTCATAACAATTGGTATCAGAGCCAAACCCCACATCCAAGGTTCGAATCCCGGCAGGGGCGACCTATAGGCTGGATTAAAATAATTTAGCATTATGTATGGGCATAGTGCTAAGTTGTTGAATACTGGTAGCTGAGAGAAGACTCACTTGGCCAGTGTCGATAGAGTGGGCCGACGAGGACATCGGCTTTGGAAACGTGGGGCAATGTTACGATCCTTGTTATGGACCTTTCCCTCCTGGACAGCTCGGGCTTTTGGGAGAGTTGGTTGGTTCATAACACCATATTTCATTTCTTAGGGTTAATATGTTTGCCACATATGTGGGATATTTGAGGACTTAAGTTTGGAGGGCAATAAAGAGACAAAACCATTTATTGCCCAACATGCTCTCATCACATTAGGCTTGAGATCGCTATCTACTACTGGCAACTACCCACAATGATGCACACCCCACGTTCTCTCATCACATTCTCCTCAACTGACACACCAACTTCCTTCCCTTCGATCGCTATAAATATGAGGATCGAAGAAGAAGAACGGGATAATCATTTTTTTCTCACTTTATCCACTTTTGCTCAACGTTGTGCAATTCCTCTTTCTCCAAGCCTCTATCCTCATTCCCCCATCCCCAACTATTGATAATGGATTATTCTAGTATCTCAAAATGACTTTGGAGAGCCTGATCACTGTCCATCCTTTTAAGACTTATCCACTACCCTTCGAGACCCTACCTATACGCTAGTATCCACCCCCACATCTACAAACTGAGCTACCAAATGGTGGTGTTCGAGTGTCAGATCCACTTATTCTCTTCAACTTCTAACATTTTCTCACCATCTCATCCTCGAAGCTTTCCATGTCATTGGTTTATTGTGCTGGAAGCACAAGAGAAAATAAACAATTTATATAATTTCACCCGAATTAAATAATTACGAAATTGAATAAAATAAAATAAAATGGTAAAACGTAAAAGGTTTCAACTCTGATATATAAAAAGAAACAACCAACAATCATTTAACCGCTATTCCCTCAAATACACTCACTTCAACTGAAGTTCCCATGGTGAGATAGGTGTAAGGAGAGGAGAATAAATAGTTGGGGTTTGACCATGGTTTTTGTGTAAAGTTAAGGTAAGAAAAACAACCATTAATTGCAATAGAGGAAGACACAATGTATTTACATGAGAAGAAACAAGTTTTTAAAGCCACCTACAAGTTAAAATCAATTATAATTATCTATAACGTATGTGTCACTTAAAATTGTATTGTTATAAAACCTACACAATGTATTTACATGAGAAGAAATCAAGATTTTAAACAAGAAGTAAGTTACCGTTAATTTTTTTTTTTAATTAAAATTGCTTGTTATAAAACATTAAACCATATCCTTTATATTGTTATTTGGTTAAATGGAGAGTAGATTGGATGAAAAGTAATCAAATATTAGCATTAAGTTGTAATAAATAGGAAGGAGTTATAAAGGAGAAAGATATTACAACATTATTTATTAGTCGAGAAGATTGTATTGAAGAAGCTTGAGTTGATATTCCATATTTTTTGGAATGTATTTGAGATGTACATGAATGCAATTGGTACCTAAAGAAGTAGATGATCAGATGGTAATGACATGAAATAAAATATGGAGTAATTCTACAGTGCCCGGCACCTTGCCTGGTAGGGCCAGACACTGTTGATATTGCATTGGGATGGGGTGTAACACCCATCTCCAGGTAAAATCAACGGTGCTTGGCACCTACCAGGCAAGGTACCAGGCACCTTAGAATTTCTGTAAAATATGTGTCTGGAAAAATAAATAGAGAGGTTGAAATAGAATTTGATTAGTACTAGCTAGGAAACCTATTTGGGCGCCAATTATATCTTTGATTATAATTTGGGCCAAAAACCAAAAACAATATAAATTGGGAAGAGAGAAGAGAGAGAGAGAGAGACAAAATCCGATCCCACCCATTAGAGGTGAGGTCTGGTCAGGTTCACTCACACGGACCAGCAGAAATCATCGAAAGATATGAATTGGAAGCCTGTGATCTGACCGTCCATTTATTTACAAATTGAATTTCAAAAGGTCGAGAGGGAGGAGAGCTTTTCTCTCCTTTCTTCTTCTCTTTCAAAAACATCTCATCTCCCTTCTCTTCTTTTTTCTCTTGCAAAAATTTCCCCAAACTCACTCACTCACTCTTCTTTCGCTCTTTCTTTTCTATCTGACTTTCGTCTCTTCTTCTTCTCTTACTTACTTACTTCTTCTTCTTCTCCTCCAAGGATTCGACGATTCATTGGGTGAGTGTGCAGTGAAGGTTTCTTGGATCTGCCACCGGTGGAATCCCAGGGTTTTGAGGTCAAATCGATTTTCACCCCACGCCACGCGATGGAGCAGAGTGACGGTGGGGAATTCCCGCCTAAAAAGTTCCCATCGATTTCAACGACGACCACAACAGTAGCACCAGTAACGGCGTCTTCAGATTACCCTCTGAAGAAGCTTGCAAGGCAGCTTGATTTCAACACTTTTGGTGGTGGTGCTGCTGCTAGTGCATCATCCACCCCCGCCTCCGTGCTGGTGGTTTTGCCTGAACATCCACTGAACAATCAGCAGCCGCAAGGGGTCGTTCCTCTTCCTCCTTCTCAACCACAACCACAACCACAACCACCTGTTCGTCCACCACCTCAGCAGCCGCCATTCCCACTCGTGTAGGCTTTCTTCTTCTTATTCATAAATTTGGTTTTCGAGTGAAAAGATTTCAACTTTAAGGGTCAATGGTTGGAAATCACCATTGGGGTTTTCATTTTCATTTTCATGTTTTTGTTTGATAATAAAGGGTTTTTTGAATCGTTCCTAAAATTTTGCTCAAAAAATGAGGTTTTACCTACATTTCTTAAGCAAAATACCAATGGGGTTTTTCATTCCTAAGGTTTTTGTTTGATAAAAAAAAGGGTTTTTTGAATTTCCCTCTTTTCTGTTTGAATTTGATGTTAATGGGGTATAGTAGATCCATTTCATAGAATGACTACCATGACTGAAACCAAATTAAATTTCTTTTTAGACTATTAACTTTCTGCACATTATTTATGTTATGCACTTTCCCTGAAGTTGACAACTTCTCGCTGAGAAATGGCAATGTTTGCTGCATTGGTAAAAGAATTTAATGTAGAATAGTTTTCCTTTATGTTTATTGAGGAAAACTCAGGGCTACATATAATTGATGTGCTAGCTATCTTGCTTTTTTAGTATTTTTCTTGATAATTCCACATTGCACCATAGAATTTCAGTGTCATATTTTGTGGCTACTTGAAAGACATACTTTGATACAATTCATAGAAACATGAGATTTCGTTACCAAGTGGAACCTCTTGACAGTGTTAGAAGTTAGAACTGCCTTGCATATTAATGATGGAGTGTCTAACTCTTGCATGAATATATTTTGATATAGAAGGCCAGAGTCCCCAAGATCGCGGCCAAGGCCTAGCATTGAAGTGAAAGATGGTACTCCAAAGAAGCAAAAGCAATGCAATTGCAAACATTCACGATGCTTGAAACTGTAAGTTATCCACCTCCCATTAGTCAGTTGATGTGTGAGAATATACTGTTAAGAACAAGAGCAGTTATGTCCCTTTCTTTTTTACTATGGTGTTAGTGTTTGTTCTTCACTGTGCGACAACATTTTATGTAAATAATACCTGTTCATGGAGTTAATAATAGATTTCCAAAATTTACTTGAATAGTATGAATTCGATAGTGGAGATTGTATCAAAAGGGCAGAACATAGATATGCTTTTATGATATCTGCTACATGTTTACACTGTTACAATGTGGGAGGGGTCCAAGTGATTTGAGGTTCTTTCATCTGCAAGCTATATAAGGGTCTTATACCAAGAAATTTTAATAAGAGATCATATTCAATAATTTATTTGCAAAGGACTGCATGAAGTGTCCCCAGTGGAGCATGTTGCAACACTTAATATATTCAATGTAACTATTCATGGCATGCCAGTGAAGAGTTTCACTTTCAGAACCAGATAAACACTTGCACTTTTGTCTTATGAGTCATACATATGATTACCCACTTGGCACGTCAATAAGCAAAGCTGAGCCTGATGGCGCAACTCGCTTCTAACAGGGCTTGAGCTAGCACATTTTGATCTTGTTCTGGACTTGGGTTCATATCTTGAGTTCAATGACTATGCTTCTAAAAATCTTCTATGTTTTATTGTGTAATAATATCCACATGTACCCATATATAATGAAATAATCATATGTAAAAATCTGGCAAATCCGATCAACTTGATCAATCAAGCTTTAGTTGAGCCATTCAAAGTTTGGTTGGGCTCAAGCTAGCTCTAAGCTATCCAAGTTGTAGCACTATTACCTTAGTTCACCATCTTAAATCATTAACGCTTACTTTTTATTGGTTGGATATTTAAATTCTAATGCGTGAGGCAACTTTTTTGTGAGGGATATCGTTGAGCTTTAGTGCATACATTCCCAAACATGCATTTTCTATTTTTAAAACTTGACTTATTGAAACCTTAAATGCATGGAATTATATTGAAGAAGAAGGTGGGGGCGGCCTATTGAATGAAACAGGTTTAATTGTTTAAGAAATTTATATTTTAATGTTCCTAACATCAATATATACATACAACAAACTCAAATATATTTTGAAATGCATTTTTATAAGTTGCTGAAAACAAAGTGTAACACAATCCTATTTAAAAAGCATAACTCGGTTAACACCCGAAAAAAGGAAAAAGTTTGTTAAATTGATATAAATTAAATTTTATAACAAGGAGAACAACATATTGGCAAGTATTATTAATCTATCATATCCTTCATGCTACACAAAGAGTGGGTATAATACAAATATAACACACCTTAACTTTTTTGCTTCAGGAAAATGTGCCTAGAGTCACGCGACTCTAATGTGATATATACATACTTGGGTATTTTCCGTGCCGTTAGCACTCCACATATATATTTTTTGTGCTAAATATCATGTACTGAACACCCCCATCACCATCCCCACTTTCGCCCTCAATCAATTTTGAAGTGCAAACTTATTCTAAGGTAAAAACATATACTATAAACATTAGGGTTAGACTCAGTCAAAATTTGAATCAATTGGGAAAAAATTTCAAAATCCAAGAGTAAGTTATCCTCCAACTTTGAATTTGCCAAAACATGAAGTTTAGGGTTTTTGTTTAAATGTGCATTAAGATAATTGTCTCATTTCTTTTCTTCTCTTTTTTCCTGTATGATCGAACCGTATCATTTCTTTGAAAAAATACGAATGACTTGAAATGCATTAGACGTTCTTAATATTAAAATAAATATTGTAAAACTTTTAGCACTTGTATTGATCATTGGTTTCATTGGAAAGATCTTAAAAAATGCATTCTAATGATACCAAATTTACCAAAATTCGACAACCAAGTAAATAGTTATGTCAATTTTCATTTTGAGAAAAAGAAAACATAGACTTTTCTTTCTCTGCCATATGTACATTCCACAAACCTTTTTTTTTTCTTCTATTTTGTTCATTTTCTTTACTTTTCTACATGCTTCATATTTAAACTTGTCATTATGATTTATGGATAATGAATCTCGACCTTCAACATCTTCTCCAACTTTTAATCCTAGTCCTCTAATTCCCTTAGTAACAGTAAAACACCTAGCTGATTTGTAATATAGATATAAACTTATTATTATTAGTTTAATGAAGGCAGTAGTTTTAATGGTAAGGGGGATTTCTCTTAAAGCTTCAAGGAATTTTAGTAAGCAACATATCTGATGTAAGCTTCGTATGCTTTAAAAACATTGAGTTAAAAACTACGATATGGTTTGATGCTTGATTTCATTTAAAACATTGAATTCTTTTGCAATAACGAGTTGTTTGTAATAGTACTGATTTTTCTTGCCAAATAGTTGAGTTGTACAAAATTGGTAAATGATAAATATCTGCAGGTATTGTGAGTGCTTTGCTTCAGGGGTATACTGTGATGGGTGTAATTGTGTTAATTGTTACAACAATGTTGAGAACGAGGCAGCTAGGCAAGAGGCTGTTGAAGCTACTTTAGAACGCAATCCAAATGCATTCCGCCCAAAGATTGCCAGCAGTCCACATGGAGTTCGGGATATATTGGTACATTATTTGGCTCTAAGTTAATAGTTTTCTGATTCTTTCAGATCCAAGTTTGGTCCACACTTCTTACATTCAACTATTTTAACTACATAATTGATATACACACAAGACATCCAGATTGAATATTGAATCTATGATGCATGCTCTGGTTAACTATTGTCTTTACATGTTGGATTTATACGTTGTGTTTTTTGGTAGATGTAGTTGTAACTGATGCTGTTTGTATTATTTCTTCTTCATCTGCCAGTCATTGTTAATTCACTCTGGAGTTAGTAGGAACTGCCGCTTTAAGTTTCTGGAGCTGGTGGTTTTATTTTAAAAACAGAATGCATGAAATATTACTAAACTGTCATTCCTTCCTATTCTTCCCACAAACTGCGAATCATATTAAATATTTTTGCCTTCAATCTACATCGTGCATCTCTTTGAATTTGAGATTGTTTGAATGGAATAAAGGACATGACATCATTTACAAATATCATGGCTTGTCAGTCAGAATATTCCGAGTGTTCTGAAGAAATTACCTGCAAACCATGTCACTGTTATAATTAAACTTTTAAGCATTGGTTTAATTATAACAAAGTATAATTAAATAGAAACCTCAAAGATGACAGTATAGAGGGCAATAAATGGTTCTTCTGGGAGTAAAGTCAGGGAACAGGCCTTTCAAAAAATAAAAAGCCAGGGAACATGCTTAGAACAGCGTGTTTCAGGGATCCAAGATGGTTGCAGGACTGAAATTGTGCTAATACTGACTGAGCTATGAATCAGAGATAGCAATATGGCACAGTTAATGTGTAGAGTTATCATTTCAAATATTGAAAGGTAATGGCTGAAGCAGTCTGAGACCTGGATGTGATTGCTAGAAGATTGGAAATAATCTAGGGTGATAGTGCTTCATTTCAATGGTACTGCATTTATTATTCACTGGCTTCTGAGAGTGCTTGACGAGGATCAGCGTAATTCTTTTTCCATGGATCCCAAATGTATACTTTTTATGTGGCAGTGTGCTTGAACTGCCTTCCCACCAAAGATGTCTTATTGGAGTCATGCTTGGACTGCCTTCCTACCAAAGATTTCTTATGGGTATGGAGGTGAATGAGTCGTGCTTGGGCTGACTTGGGAATTTAGAGTCGTCCAACTATCTCCTTTTGTATTGCAAGTTTGCTTCCGAGCTATGTAATTGTTTTTCAGTCGTTTTGGGGTATTTGGGCTTTTCAGGGGTACTTTTTTTTTTTTGGATATTTGCCAGTTTTGGAAAATGTGTCAGTAAACTTATATGGAATATTGTCACTGACATAATTAATTGGACATTGTGCAAGGAAAGAAATGGAAAGGTCTTTGATAACAATGTACTCGAGATAGAGCTCACACTTCCTCGTTGGCATTGGGCGTCCAAGATCGGGAGAGCAGGCATTAACTTTTGAGCTCGTCTTGGTTCATCGGGAGAGTCTTAGCTTATCGGAGCAATCCCTTTTTAGTGTCTTAGGAGTGTTGTTTTGTAATGGTTCATAGACTTTTTTCCTAATATGATAGAACCAATAATAAAAAATGAAAGCTTTAGTGCTCATGGAAGAAATAAAATATTCCTAACAATTGGGACCTACTAATGGTTTGTTGGTGGTCAATCTAGCTGCTTTACAAGCGGGGTTGTGAAGGATTCATGACTTTTCCAATTGATGAAGACCTTTTGTATCATCATCATCATTATCAAAGCCCATTTCCGATACTCTCAGGGTTGGCTACACGTATTTTGTCTCTCCAAACAATGCGGCCTTTCCACATATCCTCGCCTAATCCAAGCTCAAGGATGTTTTCCGTCACCGCCTTCATTCAAATTTTCAACCATCGTCCCCTTCGTCTATACACTCACTAACTTGCCAGTCTTGACATTTTCTAATTTGCGTCGTGCTTGGTCTCCTCCGCACGTGACCAAACCACGTTAAACGCCTTTATCTAATTTTGTCCTCTATGGACGCTACACCTAAGTATTTCCTAATTCTTTCATTTTTAATTTTATCCTTACAGGTTTTACCATACATCCATCTTAACATACGAATTTCTGCTACCGCCATCCTATGCGTATATTGTCGTGTAGTAGCCCAACATTCTGAACCGTAAAGCATGAATGGTCAAACGATTGTCTTATAACATTTTCCTTTTAACTTGGCATGCATCCTTCTATCGCATAATACTCTTGACGTCATTCTCCATTTCGTCCAACCAACTTTAATCCTATGGTCTACATCTTCTCCAATAGCCTCATTCTTTTAAATTATAGATCCTAGATATTGAAAAGTCTCACACTCTGGAACCTCCACACCTTCGATCTCAATTGAATTACTCCTCTCTCTTGATTCACAACCAAAGTTGCACACTATATATTTTTTCTTCGAATAACTAATTTTATAACTCTTACCCTCTAATTTCTCCCGCCACCTATCTAATTTCTGACTTAAACCTTCACTAGTCTCATCAATTAAGACAATATCATCTGCAAACAACATGCACCGGGGTGCATCTTCTTGAAGATGTCTCGTCAACTCATCCATGACCAAAGCAAAGAGGTATGGATTTAAGGCCGATCCTTGACTAGGAATTCACTGGACATCCTGCCTACTGAGCGAACATTTGTTACAACCCTTTCACACATATCCTTAATGATATTGACAAAACATTGAGACACTTTCTTCTTTTCAAGCACCCATCAAATTAACTTTCTGGGGACCCTATCGTAGGCTTTCTCCAAATTAATAAAAATCATATGTAAACTCTTACGTTTCTCTCGATATTTTTCTATAATTTGCCTAAGCAAGAAGATGACATTTGTAATAGACATGCCCGACATAAATCCAAATTTATTCTCTAGTTAAACTCCTAAGTCTTCGCTCTATGACCCTCTTTCAATGTTACATTGTATAATTCATAAGGTTTATCCCCCTATAGTTCGAGCAGTTCTGAATACTCCCTTGTTTTTATAAATTGGTACCACAATGTTGTGATTCCACGAATCTGGCTTTTTTGTAGTTTTCAAAATCCTATTAAAGAGCATATTTAGCCATTGATGAAGACCTTTTGTATAATTTTTAGGGTTGAACAAAGAACCGACCAAACCGATTAAATCGACCGAATCGATAAAAAAAGAACCGATCAGTTTGAGTTCGTACGGTTTTAAAAAGTTCAAAATTGAAGTGGTCGGTTCGGTTTTCGGTTTCTATGTGATTTTAACCGACAAAACCGAATTGACTGAATATATATAATAAATAATATATATTTTATATAAAAATAATATAATATGTTTAAAATAGTCGGTTGGTTCGGTTATGATTTGCCTAAATTAGAATCGGTTCGGTTTTGTTAATGGTTGGTTCGATTAAAATCGGTTTGGTTTATGGTTTAGGTGAAAACCCCGAACTGATGGTTCGTTTTCAACCCTAATAGTTTTACAAAATTTTGGGAACAAAAGAATAATGCAATTGTTGAACTTTCCGGCTGATTACCATACTGATGTTGTAGCACGCTGTGTTCCCTTTGCTGCTTTTGCTTGATCTGGCCTAGAGATGGCAGTTTCAACCTGACCACTGAACACGGTACTAATTTAACAAGTCTGGCTCAAGGCAATGTGCAGGAGTCATAGATGGTTAGCGTGACAGCATGACAGTACGACAGTTGAATGAGTTAGGTTTAGTATCTCAATCCGTTTAACACATTTCAACATGATTAGTTATCGTGTCCAGTTGACATAATTATGAAAGGTGGTTTTTTGTGCAAATTATATATCTAATTCAAATTGTACAACTCAAAAGGTTAACCTGTTGTTTTGACTTAATATTAGTTTTATTGAATTAAATGTGTCAATTTGACCTATTTATGGACATTGTTAGGAAGTCATATTAAGATGGATTTGCACTACCAGTTGTAAACCAAAATGGTTGAGGTTGGGCTTCCTTCACATGATTGCTAAACAGGTTATTTTGTGGCTGAAAATTTATTGACACGACATGAGCGCGGCAACAGGAATCATTGCTCATCCATTCAGCTCTTATTTGGGTGTTCAAACAAATAGTCTGAATTGCTGGATCCATCTGAATTAAAGAAATTCAGTCTTTAGATCTGAATTCTAATAAAAACAAAACGGGCCTATGCCCCATATTTTCAAATTCGTCTAATCCTAATCCACCCATTGCTACACTTATAATCCACATCGTCTTCCAATTGAAACTCGTCATAGCTGAGTTTTATATTTATTCAAGGAACTATTTAAACCAATCAACACACCCTCCCTTTGCTTATGCTATACTGAGACTAACAAAATATTTTTTTGGATCCGGGTTTTGTTAGTTTGTTGCACGGGGCTTTTGAACTTGGACTCTGACCATGTTTGAGGTTGGGTATTTTAATTTTTAGGTTTTGACAATATGTTTATCACTCATTTGCATCAGTTGCCTGTTCTTATCAATAGGTGTGCCGGGGGTGTGTGTGTGTGTGTGTGTGTGTGTTCTCTGCATACAAGGTTATGCAACTTCTTGCTCCACTTACCTTATGACCACGAGCTCACACTAAGGGTTAGTCAGGACTCTAGTAAACCAAACTAGTGTTCACCGAAGTTCTTTTGGATGACTAAACTTGCTAGGTTGACATCTTATTGTCAGCATTTAAGAAGTAAAGCTGAAGGAAAGTTTTTTTGACCAATGGAAAATTTATGTGATCTTATCCCAATATCTAGACAATTCTCAGAAAGAGAGATATAACCATTAGACTCTTCCTCTTCCCTGGGTGTCCTGATGCTTACCAACTCTTAGAAAAATTCGTAGGCAGAGTTCATCCTACTTGGATTCTCTCATATTTAATCTTGTCAGAATGGGCCTCATGTTACTGAATTGATTCTTTGTAATTATCTGGTTGCTTATCGCATTATTTGATCCTACTTGGGTTTGGCTTATAGATATCTGTGTACTATTATGTGCTCTCCTATGGTGGTTCCCATCTTTGTGCCACAATATCGATATGAATATGATGGTAACTATTCAATCACCATAGTCAACTATGTTGTTGAAATCATGAGTTGGCATATTGAGGTGTAGGATCAGCACCTAGAGAAGCCCCTATCCTAACTGCTCAAGCGTCGGGTGTTCCCAGGTGGCCTTTTTGTGCGCCTAGTCAAACATGGTCCTAGGATATATGGCAGAGTTATGACTTAGGTACAATTGCATGAAACCCTCACAGAGAGTTAACCATCTTACTTTTTCTTAAAACCTACATTTGAGAAGGCCACAAGTTTATTTAAGAGTATTCCATTATTCATTCTCTCTTGCTATTTCTTCTCCTCAAGATCTTGATTAGAAATTTGCGTGCCCAAAAGAAGGACGAGTTTTTTTTAGAGTGAATTTGCATTACCCATATGATGTGTTGGGAATACTCTTCTCATTGAGAATTCAGTCAACCAAAGAAATTGCATAATAAAGATCATTAGAAGAAGAGATAGGGAGAAAGAATGCGATTACACTAGACCACACATATTCAAATAGCTTGGAAACTATGTTCTTTGATCACGATTAATCTCTTCTCGCTAGCTAAGCGTTACGATTTTTAATTAATGGTTTGAATAATCTCTAACCAATTGAATTGGCGATTTCTTGCGTGTTACTGATTAATCATTTTCTAAACCCACCGATTAATCGGTCCATGACAATATGTTATAAATAAACAAGGAAAATTAAATTTTTTTTTTTAAATTCCCCTAATGTCATCAATACTCTACCATACAGCAATACTAAGACTGTCTAAAGAAACTAGAGAGAGAAAAAAATCAAAGAGAATATATAAAAAAATCCAAGAGAAGAAAAAAAAATGACCATGGAAAATATCAACCAAAACTAAAGAATATGGAAAGTGCACCTTTTTTACATTGAATTTTTTAAATTTTCTTAAATTGTGGCATCTGATGTACAACTTCAATATTCATTAATTTTCAAAACTTTTCCCCTTAAATACATGCCGATTACTCTTGACTAATCTTGATTAATCTTCTAACGCTCCTGAACCGATTAGGATCAAATTAACGATTTAAGTGCATAGCCTGACAATACTGCTTAGGTTTAGAGGCGCGTGATCTTCTTCACTAGCGATCAAGAATGAAGTGTATGACAATACTCATAAGCCAAATACTGCACACCCAACATGCATCTCCCAAGCCTTATTGTAATAGCTACGTTGCGTTTGAAGCTTGAATTATCTGAGCAACTTCTTGGTGTTTTGTATATACTCTTGCGGTTTAAAATCTTATGCCTCACAGAAGTTTCAACCTCAATTATGATTGATGGTGATTATTGGTGAGTACATGTCATGTTTACCAGTTTCATCCACAATTGACCTATCCATCAGTGGATAACATACACCTTACCGTCTCCAATTGGGTATTAGCGCTTAAAAAGGCACTTCGATGCTCACTTCCTTGATATTTTTTACATGCAAGGATGTATTGACTACTTTTATATTGGTCACTCAGGACAGTTGGTAATTGAAGACACTTAACAGATATAGTATCTGTTTGATAATTTTCGGTAAAAAGATTATAAACGGATGCTGTCTTTAAAATAAACATTGGCTCGCTTTATATTAGAAATCCTGTCGGAGTTTATTATTATCTGGTTGTGACTTCATGAATTTTGATCTTTATTGTCATATGTAGGAGGAAGGAGAGCTTCCAATGGTGGGAAAACACAACAAGGGATGTCACTGCAAGAAATCAGGGTGCCTCAAGAAATACTGTGAGTGTTTCCAAGCCAACATTCTCTGTTCTGAAAACTGCAAGTGCATGGACTGCAAGAATTTTGATGGCAGTGAGGAGAGACGGGCTCTCTTCCATGGAGATCATGGTAATGCCTTATACATGCAGCAGCAAGCAGCTAATGCAGCCATAACAGGGGCTGTTGCTGGTTATGGCTCCCCTCCAACATCCAAAAAGAGAAAAAATCAAGAACTACTGTTTGGGACAACAGGCAAAGATCCACCACTCCACAGGCTTGGTCAATATCAACAACAGGTATCTTTTAATTAATTTCTTCCATGCAAACTGGATGCAACTTTTTCAAGGTTTAGCTTGCTGGCATGCTGCACATTGCATAAAAGTTGGTTTAATTTTCCTGTAAATGATTTGATTTAGTTGAAAAATGTCATTATGGATCCTTTGTCTACTTACTCATTTTTGAAAGTTTTCGTTCATCTTGAAGTCACCATCACATTGATCGATCGCAATTTCTACTATTTTCATCAGGTGAACCATCTTAAATCTGCTTCATCTTCTGCTTCCTTGTCATCCTTATCTCTTCCTCGTGTTGTTAATCCGGCAGTATATGGATCTTCAAAATTCACATACAGGTATGATGGTATATATCCTTCATTGTGGATTTGGGTATGTGTATCTCTGGTGGGGGGAACTATGCACTTGTTTTACATGCTTCTTATTTTATTCAAAAGACTTGATTAATACCGTTGATCATGTTGAAGGTCTCTTCTAGCGGATGTTGTCCAACCACAGGATGTGAAGGAGCTTTGTTCACTTTTGGTGGTAGTAGCGGGTGAAGCTGCCAAGTCACTTGCAGGTACATATTAATATTTAAAGGGGAAAGGAAATATGGCGAATGAAGCATTTTGCATGTCGATTTTCCAAAAAAAAAGGCTCAGATGACGAATATTAAGAAGCTGGGTATTGGATTCCTAAATTTAGTGCTTTTGTTTCATGATCCTAGACCCAATAATTATATAGGCACAACCTTTTTTTTAAAATTGTGCTACTTCATTGTATTAAATACTTATTCCTTCATATTTGAAGGTTTTTTCACGTGTCCTTACCACGAGTGACAAGACATACACTTGCATGTATGTCTGAGACAAGTAAAAATGCTGTCAGCTTGGCTTCGATAAGTCTGCTACCAAATCCAATCAAATAGTGTTGTATGATCTATAGCATATGGTGGATTACTCAGTATTCAGAATATTTTGGATATACATATCCTTTATTTAGGTACATACATAGAAAATACCTGGATTATATCCGTATAGACTGTAATCATTATCAGATATCCAAAATATCCGATATTGTGTTGTGAACCCCTGTACAGAAAAAGTAACTTACACAGGAACTTCTAGGAAATGGAGTATCCTCAGTATATAGGTTCTTTCCTGATTCAGTTGCATGGAACCTCTCATTCGGTCTTCTTACAGTCTGAGGCATCTAGATTTATTTTCTCATCCTTGTTTTCTTTCTCGTAGCCGCTTAAATCCTCAGTCTTTGTGAATTTGGCATCCCAGTATCTTTGACATGGATGGACCACCCACATTGTGTTATTCATCTTTTCTACAACTTATCTTAATCATCATCATAAATCCTTAAACAGAATTAGTGGTTACCAATAAACCAATTTAAATGTATGCATGACCATGAATGTTTTCCCTGTTTATTAGTATCTTTCATCTGTTCCCCTGTTTACTTGGACATTGAATTGTTCTGTTTTCAGAGAAGCAAGGAAATACGGAAAAGCAAGAGGTGAAAGATGATAAAGCAGAGAGCTTGCCTGCTTCATCCCATCAAGATAGGGAGGATAGCCAAAAAAATTCTGATGGTAAGAAAACAGAGGTTGATAACCGTTCAAGTGGGAACCAAGTTGATAAACCAAATACCGAAGATTCTGGATCAGATGGCGCTGATGTGCAGAAAGGAAGGCCAATGTCTCCTGGCACTCTAGCACTAATGTGTGATGAGCAAGATACTATGTTCATGACAACTGCTTCCCCAAATGGGGTGTTGGGTGGTGGTCGAGACACATCTCTCCATTTACCATATGGGCAGGACAAACCAGGGAATTATGAGGAACAGGAAAAGCTTGTCTTGACTGGGTTCCGGGATTGTCTTCGGCGAATCATTACTTGTGGAAGAATAAAAGGTAAGCCTCCCTATTGTAGTGTACAGTCTGTTTCGTTAAATGATGATTAATAGCTTGCATTTAGATCCTATCAGAAAAGACAAACATCCTTCTATCATCATGCCAATCCAATCATCCAACTTTACCTGAACCATTCATCACTTTATTTGTATTGTTATCATGAGAGACTCAAGGATAGGATATTTCACCTCAATATCTAGTTGCTTTTTGAACCACTGTCCAAGTATGAAACCTTCAGCATATGGTATTTCACTTGTAAATAACAGCAAATGTTCCATGACCACTTATATATACACACAAATGCCAAAGATAGTAATTGAGTATTATACACACAAACATTGTGGAGTTTGGATATCTATAAGCTTTGATGGGTACTTTTCTTGCCTTGTTTTTTTTAAATGTTTGGTGACCTTGAGTTGTCTATTAATGGCTCCATACTTTCCCACACGACAGAAGAGAAGTATTCTTCATCAAGCGGCAGATCTGAAACATGGAGTCAGCCAGAACCCACTGGAAACGGCAATGTAAAACCTTTTGTTCCAGCTACTGGTGAGGCATCTCAGACAGCGAATGCAGTCATGGTTTCATCTACTAACAGTGTGCCCCATAAGGTTGGTGACCCAAACAAAAATGGGACTACAATTAAACCAAAGATTGAAAGCGATATGTAAAATTACAGTGAGAGAGTTGGTCCATAGCTTAATCCTGCATCTTGTCATGTTTTGGCCATGATTCTATTTGGCCGTTCTAGATGCAGTTACAGAAAGATGTCTCGAGTCTTGTTAGATAGTATCGTGATTGACTAATCAATCACGATAAGGTCCATTTTTTAATCTTATTTATATATTTGATGATATAGTCAATTCAGGTTTAAACTTGTATTATTGAGTGAACAGCTCCTAGCAGTGTACCTAATAAATGGAGCATTTTACATGGATGAAATTCACTGAACGTGGTTAGTGAGTTTTAAACCTGAATGTTACTAGTGCAACCTCACTGAACAGCTCTTAAAATCATTCTCCATTGGTGATTCTTGAAAGCATTTTACGTTTAGAAATGAGGTGTTGTCCCAACAAAATCGTGTTGGGTCGCAATTGGTCTGAGGACAGACAACACAATCAGTGTGAACTTTGGGAGTTCTGAAAAAGTTTGGTACGAGACAAGCTATGGGTTTTTTTTTTTTGAGCAAGCAACTTCATACTAATTCATTGCAGCAACAGTTACATAGTACGGTTTCGGATGGGTAAACTAGTTCCCATCATGACTGGTAAGCTTTGACAGAAACAAAGATACACTAAACTCCTGACTATGAACCTCTAGATTCAAGCATTTCCAAGTGCTAGAACTTACAATTCGGAAGCAAACCCTAGATTAGATATCATAAACACCCAACAAACCAAATGACACATAAGAAAGCTAAAACGACCATGAAGACTCGACTCCATACTTGACATAGACAAACACGAAACACTAAATGAGTTTTTTCTCCTTGCCTAACTGATAACACATTGGGTCACACAAGACTCGGCTTTGGTGGTTTTCAAACAGATATATTGGTTTTCGCACAAGTCTAGCCATTTTTGAGCCATGTTTTGGTGTTTTTATACTTTTTACCTATTCTCTTTAAAATACAACTACAAACACCATTTATAGAAGGGGTATTAGTGTAAAAAACTAAAGACTTGACCAAAAAGTGACTAGAAAACATGGCTGCTAGAATTGTGCAAAAACCAATATATCTGTTTGAAAACCACCAAAGCAAGTTCCATAGTACCCTTTGATGATTACCTCGATTAGTTCCATCAATATTAAGGGTGAACCAGCTCGATTCAGGTGGACACCATCGAATAAGCGCTGTTGAAAACCTGTTTGTCACGAACTTGTGTGTTGTTTTTAAGGAAAATTTGATTTGCATCATTGAAAACTACAAAAAAAAAAAAAGTGAGCAATCCAAACTGTAGAATATGTGCTTCTTTTAACTATTATAACAATACTATTCTATTCTTGTACATATTTTGACTTTTTTTTTTTTTTTTTTTTTTTTGTAGAGGTTAATCAGTTTTGGACTTGGGCTTGACTATGTTGAGTGCAAGCCCTGACACTGTTCTTGTGGGTGTCTTATGTGGCTGTGTGATTTTCATTCCATTTCATGATCCTCATTGTATGGTCGAAATCGCAAACCTTAAAAAGCCATTAGTGGCAATGTTCCAAACTTCTTTTGGCCCCACATGCAATCACATAGATTGTGTTTAACGGTTTCATCTATCAGGCTGCAGCAGCTCTCACAAGACAAGAAGATGAGTTTATTTTGAATAACAATTGATTGCTTGGTATTCGGCCATAAGAAGTAGAACACAGCCAGCCATATAAAGTTTTTAACACTTGCGGACTGGCCTTGATGCATGCCATTCGCACCCGAATGGAGAGAGAGGTTGTTGTTCTTTTGAAAGGAGTTGTAGAGAGATTGGTACATCAATTTCACTGGGACTTCCCCGGCCGCATGGGTTGGGTTTCTTCTATATGAATGATGATTCAAGTCTGCCACTGACCTATCAAGCAAACTTGGATTGCAGATTGCTATCGAAGAGAGATTGTTCTGGTAACCAAGGATCAAACCAAAAGGAAAATGTTCTCACCAGTCCATCACTAAGGTCAAGGAGGAGATATGTAATGAAGCAATCTCTAACGACCATAATAGATATGTGTATAGTAACGATATTATTCCCAACTTAAATACCACCATATTGGTATGAGATTTTCTTCAAAAGGCTTCGTTACTATTAGGGAGTGGAACATCTCCTTGTAAATCTTAGTGACAACTCGTCCTTACTTGATGTGAGACTATTCAAGCCAACACTATCCCAACATTGCATGAATCGGAAATGCACTTGAAGTAAATTAAATCAAGGTAACTCGACTCAGTTTGGAGAGGAATTTGCCCTTCCAACTATTTAGCCGACTCTCCATTTTAGATTTTATATCATGAAGCATGGTTCTATCAAGTTCTTTTTCAAAGTTGGAATGCTCAGGTACTCTTTTTTGGATGATAAGGGGATCCTCAAGTTTTTTGCAATTATTTTTCTGTGTTTGTGGTGAACTTCCGGATTGAAAATAATGCTCAATTTATCAAAGTTAATCCACTATACAAAGTATTTCGTGAAAGAATCAAGGCATTGTTTGGTCACAAGCATGGTTTCGATGCCGACATTGCCAAAGAGCAAGCAATCGTCAGCAAAGAGAAGGTGAGAAATGGGTTGTACTCCCTTCGATAGTTTGATGCATATAGGTCTACCATCAGAGTTTGCACTGTGGAGGAGGCTAGATAGATAATCCATACAAATGATGAACAAGTAAGGTGACAAGGGATCACCTTGACATAATCCCTGGGTAAGATTGATTTCCCCTTTGATCTTTAGGGGGTGTATTCAATTGACGATTTTAATGGATTGTGAAGGATTTTAAGTCATGGAATTTAAAGGATTTTAATGGATTTTAAATGATTGGATTTTTATGGATTTCAATCCCAAACCAGAATTGCAGAGTCCGTTGTCCCATCTTCTTTTTTCACAAACCCTAATCCTAGAAGAAGTTGCAGAGATATGGAAGGGGGGAGAGAGAGAGATCGAATGATCAATTGACAACGAAGACGAAATATCATTTTGTTTGGTTGGTGAGGTTCGGGTGGGTTGTTTGCAATGGTGGTTGGCGGTAGGGTTGGAGCTGCCGAGAAGGGGCGAAAGACATCGGTGTAGATATCTCCAAACTCATCATAGTCATCCATTAGAGGGAGAGAGGTTTCTATGAGGGTTCTTCATGTTCACAGCGAAAAAGAAGAAAAAAACGGATGATAAAGGAAATGGAAAAAGAGATTGAGAACTCGAGGGGGAGAAGTTGGATTTGGAAGAGGTTTCGTTATTTATACATCTCACTCACAAATCCTTCGAAATCCATAAAAAATTCACTATTTTTTTAATACCCTATGATTTTGGTGGGCTTTTGAAAATCATGAATTAAATAACCCCTGATTTTGATGGATTTTAAACAATCACAATCCATATTGATATTTCTGGATTTATTTGTATTCTTTTAAATCCTTAATTGAATACTCATGGATTTTAAAATTCTTCACAATCCTTAATTGAATACACCTCCAATTTAAAATGAGCAGGGGGGGGGGGGGGGGGTGAGCCAATTTTCTACTAATGCCCACTCATCTAATGGCTTGTACTAAGAATTCCTAGCACATCCTATCGAAGCCTTTCTCAAGGTCGATCTTGATAGCCATGAGATCACCTTTGTTATGATATCACTTGATGGAGTGAAAGGCTTCTTGAACGAGGAGGATCTTATAATTGGTATGTCTACCTTTGATGATATCACCTTGAATCAGGGATATGAGGTGATCAAGGTGCGATCGAATGCGTTCGACAAGGAAATTTGTGTATCACCTTGTGCATACTATATTGCTAGTATGGTATGCACGAGGCACAAGTTTCTTCTTCAAAGTTGGAATGCTTAGGTACTCTTTTTTGGATGATAAGGGGATCTTCAAGATTTTTTGTAATTATTTTTCTATGTTTGTGGTGAACTTTTTGACTGAAAATAATGCTCGATTTATCAAAGTTACTCTGTAGTACAAATTATTTCGTGAAAGAATCAAGGCATTGTTTGATCACAAGCACGGTTTCTGATGATACATCAAATATGACTATCATCACGAAGGTACACGTGGCAAAGATCAATTGCCATAAGGATGAAGTATCTCAATTCAAGGCCAACTCACAAAGCCCAGAAAAGCAGATCCAGTATTAAAAGCCCAAAAGGCTCTTCAGAACAAATCATAGTCAGAGGCCCAAATCCAGGCCCAACAAATCTCTCCCTTAAAGAGGAGGAACGTTACAGAGAGAAAGACTCGTGGTGAGACTTACTCCCCCAAGGACGTATCTTCATAAAGGAGGAGACTGTTATAGAGAACGTCTCCCCTCGTTAAGCCTCACATGCTTAAGTCACACAGAGAAGTAAAAACTACCATCATATAAGGTAAAAGAACATTCGACAAATGTATGCAATTTTAAGTGAATTCTATCCAGATTAAGCTCTATTTCCCACAAATTTACTCACTTAAGCATCAGAGTGCATTCGGCCACCAAACATGTGGTCTTTGGCAATCTAACATTTGTTTTGCAGGTCAGATCTCTAGAGACCAGATTTGGACGCATCAGTTTGGCGCCGTCAGTGGGGAACGACTGTTTCCTTTCTGAAAGAGAGTTTGTAGTTGGAAACCTCCTTAGTTCTAAACAACGATAAAAAGTTATAGCAAATGGAACACTTTACAAACCCTCAACCCAACAACAAGCAGGGTAACCCTTCCACTGGTAAAGCTGAGTTACCAATAATACATGCTCCAAACCTAGCAACGATCGGGCTAACTGTGTCGGGTAACACAGTATTACAATGTGAAGTGGTAGCCCAATCATCTCAGACATCTAGCGGTGCAGTCACAGATCTTAGCGGGGATCAACTCATGGCCCAGATGGATCATCTTATTAAAGTTTTGGACAAACTTACCCAAAAGTGTGCTCAATCCGTCGACCATGTCCAGACACCACAACAACATAACTCTGCCAACCGTGTTTGAGAAAACAATGAAGTTCTTGCCGAACTTCAACAAGTGAATCTTGAAGGCAATGAATCACAAGAAGATGACATCCAAAGTGATGGAATCCCTCCACAAGTTCCATTTTGGATCGGAGTCACAGATCCTAACGTGCTGTATGAATTGGCCAGACCGCTATTCTCTGATGCACTCACGAGGACTCCTCTACCAAAGAAGTCCACTTTCCCAAAGTTTGAAACATATGATGGCCCTACCGATCCGACACACCATCTGCGACACTTCCACCATATGATGGCATTGAAAGAAAGCACAAAGTCCATTCTATGTCAAACATTTTCGACTAGTCTCACCTCCACAACGATGAATTGGTTCAACAATCTACCACCTAGATCGACAGACTCCTTCCAAGCATTAGCTACTGCCTTCATCATCAGGTTCATTGGCAGCCAGCGGATGAGAAAGGGCCCACATTACTTACTCCACATCAATCAAAAGTTTTAAGAAACCATAAGGGAGTACGTCACTCGTTTTACTGACGAGTTGACCATGATTTGCAGCAACGACACAACCATTACTACCTTCACTTCTGGATTGAAGAGATGACCATTTTACAATTCCTTGAACCTAGACCCTCTAAAGAATATGACAACCTTATTGAAGACCGCTATGTTAAAGAATAGAAGTCTACCTATGTTACAAAATAGGAAAGTGTTACAGAATAGAAGTCTACCTATATTGTAAAATAGGAAAGTGTTACAGAATAGGTTAGGAAAGTCAAAATAGAATAGAAGTCTTAGGTTTCCTATTTCTATTAGGTTATGTCAAAGTTAGCTCTATATAAGTTTATATTCTATTCAATGTTTTTACACAATTACAATAATACAATTCTTTACAAGGTATCAGAGCAAAAAAATTCTTTGGTTACCTAAAACAACTACGGGGAATCAAACTCTTCCCCGCCTCCGATGACTACACAATTACAATAATACAATTCTTTACATGGTATCAGAGCACAATATCGTTGCTACCTATAGTGGACCTAGGTGCGCGCACGCGCTCGGCGTGCCAACAAGTGGTATCAGAGACGATGGTTTGGCGGGGATTGGCAAGTGGTGCAAGACAACACATTGTTCAGGGGATCCGGCGCGAGGTAGCGAGCCAGATAGAGCATCGCATGTGCGCGATCCGAGGTGGAAGTGCAGACAACACATTGTTCTGGGGATCATGCGCGAGGTAGCGAGCCAGGTAGAGCGTTGCATGTGCGCGGTTCGCCAGATGAATGGATCCAGATTAGGTGCCAGATCCTTGCCACGAGAATGTAACCTACAAGTCCGGACAAGGTGGAGTTAGCGCGGTGGTTGCGATTAAGGCGGAGACAATAACGCCATGATAACAGCCCATACACCGAGTGCTACCCACAGGATCGTGGTCGCACATGAGACTCGAGGAGGAGGTGTACTTCGAGATGTTGCAGACTAGTGGATGGATTGTAGGATGTGTGACAATTCGCGCCAAAGGTGGAGATTGTTGGGATGAAGTTGACTTGATTAGTCCCACATCAAGTAAAGTGGAGTTGTCACTAAGGTTTATAAGGGAGTGGTCCACTCCCTAATAGCAACGAGGCCTTTTAAGATAAAAACGCCACACCCGTGGCCCAGATGCTAGGCCTAAGACAACGGGTGTTTAAGTTGGGGACAATATCGTTGCTACCTATAGTGGACCTAAGTGCGCACACGCGCTCGGTGTGCCAAGAGAAGAATCTTCTGTTCTTTCAATCGCTCCTTCACTCTGTTCTAGTTCACGCACCAAGTTCCTGCTCTTAGATCTGAACGAGAGCCACCAGATCTGAGTTGCAATCGAGCTCATCGAGCCGGAGATCCTCCACACCATCGAGCCATGACGACCTTCTTCGTTTATTTTCTTCAAGTCCCACGAGAAGAAGGAAAAAAGAAAATTTCTTCAAACTGTCATAAAACACAGTGGTTATTTGCACCCCGGTTTTACTTAGTACCACTACAAATACAAAAAAAAAACCAAACAACCACCATGGCCGACAATACAAACAATGGCTCAAACACCACCACTTCACCATATACCTGGGATGGCTCTTCTTTCACAGCCACTTACTCCTACCAATTACAACATATGGAGTCGAGATTTAACCTTGGCTCTCAAAGCCCGAGTCCCAGAAGAAGATGAAAAGGAAAGAATTTCTTCAAACTGATAAAGTTCTAGGCTATTTGCACCCCGAGTTTTACTCAACTCAACAAAGAACAACAACAACATCTCTCTCTGGCGCACACGACAGCAGCACCCAGATAGATGTAGACCACGCGATTTTTCTCTTGTCCTCCCTGTCACAAGTTCGATCGCACATCAGATCGCACGGTAGAGAAGAAGAAGAATCAGAGGGAAAAGAAAGAAACTTGAATCCCTTTCACTCTGCTATTCACACCCACCATCTTTGGTCACTACCAAAATCTGTGTTGTCATGATTTCTTCATACAGGAATCAACAATACCAAGACTCGAATTGAGTCATGATTTCTTCATAAAGGAATCATCCAAAATCTGTGTTGACTCGAATTGAGCAATACCAAGACTCGAATTGTGTAACGACCCCAATTTAGCACATTATAATTTTTTTTGGGCTTTATTAAATTTGAGGTTGAGCCGAGTAATAACTCATTAAATAAGGGAGTGTCACTATAACCCTATGCAAACCCTAACCTTGTAGGGTTATGTCTTTAGATTGGTTAAATAGAGGGTTGGGTTTTCTCTCAGCTGTTTAGAAAAAAAAAATCTGCAGAAGAAAAAGGGGAAGAAGAAGAGGAGAAGGAGCAAAAGGGAGAAAAAAGAAGAAGGAAAAACTAGAGAAAAGTATTAAAAAAAAATGAGTTTCTCTTTTAGTTTTTCTCTATTTTGTTCTTTTTGTTTTGTTTCATCTAAGTCATGGCTATCCCTATCACTATTCATGGCTATCACTATCACTATCTATGTCTATCACTATCATGGCTATCCCTATCACCATCTATAGCTATCTCTATCATTATCTATTCATGACCATCTATGTTATCAATATTTATTCATGGCTACGTCTATAAGCTCTTTTCATTGCTATATGAGTTTCTTTTCATGGCTATCATTATCTATGTATAAATTGTTTTTATCTCGTTTCCCTAGGTAAGTATATACAAGCATGATGTATGTATTTATGCTCTGGTTGTTTATATGAGGTGGCCAAAAGTGTAACACCCCTAAATTTCATAAAGATAATTTATTTTATTTTTAATTAAATAAAATAGAGTTACATTTAATCGAATTTAAATTTCAAATTTTAGGGTTTTATTTGGTGAGTTTAGAAGGTGGGTGCTTTCAAAAGTTCTGTGGGAGCAAATAGCCACCCACCTTTAAAGAGAAAAACCCTCTTTTCTTTTTCCTCCTTCCCTTCCTTGCGTTTTTTTCTCCTGTTCTTTGGCAGCGAGCACGGTCTGTGGCCGCACGTCGCAGCCGATCCTACCGCCCTAGCCTTATTTCTTCTTCTCGAGCAAAGGTTGGGAGAAGATGGTAATCATATCTCTTTACAGAGGAAACTTCCACAGACTCGTCGATGGTTGATTCCAACTCCAACCCATGAAAGCTCCTCCGCTCGAATCGCAACCCTCTTTTGTTGCTCCCGCCATTGATTCGAACGGTGGAGGCAATGAGGAGCCCTCACGGTTGCGTGAACAAGATGGGGAAGCCAGAGATCATAGCGAACCGGATGGTGAGATAAAATTCGAACAGAGGGAGGTTAGTGACTCTGATTCGACTCTCGACACGAAAACTAATAGTGGTGTAAAAGACGGCGATGTGGCGATGGCTGCGCAATTCTGTTGCTATTTCATCCAGTGAGTTTTCTCATTCTTCTTTATATATACATATTTGCATGAGGTTGAGAATGTTGGGATTGTTGACTTGATCTGAAATTGGTGGGTTTTCTTCATTTTCCTCTTCAGATTTCTGTATGAAGTTGATTTGCTATACTTGAAATAGGTATTTGTATTTGAGTTGGTTTGGTGTAGAAAAGATTCAATTTTTGTGTGTGGGTGTTGGAAAACTGAGCTGCAGTTGATTTGGTTGCGGTAAGCTGAGCTATTGGACATGAAAAATGTTTGCAATATCTTGTCAGTTGTAGATACATGTACAGGACATTCAACCACTCTCTCATGTTTAGTGAGCTTTGCACATTTTGTCTTCCATATTTTAGGGAAGTTGTAATGGAAAAACATTGATTATGGATTTCACTTCCGTATTTGATTAGTCTAAAAGAATGTACTTTTAACTTTTTGTTCATATTGTCGATGTATATTTGACTGCCAGAGCAGTCATTCGTACATGATTGTACCTTGTAACTAGGGAATAGTATATTCTATCTGTCATTCTAAAGGCAAGGGTTTCCATGATCTATTTATGCAAGCATTCACTGGTATACATTTAATCCTTTGCAACTGTATGGATGAGCGAAAGTGCTCATAGTGGAGCACATTAGGATGTCATTAATTTGAAGATGATTGGTAAATTTGAAAGCTTTTGTTGAGTTAAATGTGCAGTTTTGCATTTGGGGATAAGAGTAGTTGGGTGTGATATTGCTGAGTCATTAATTGGATGAACTAATTTACAAGCTAGAATTGTCCTAGATTACAACTGAAACAAGACCTATTTTGAAGAAGGTGTGGTGACAAAACCTTCCCTGAAACATCTAGCTGAATTGGGCTATGTTTCATCGCCAAATATGGTGATTTGTATGGTGATTTGCAGGGTTGTTCGGGCTAGCAGTTTGGGACACTTTGATAGGTTTGGGTTTGAGGGATTCTGATCATCTAATTATGCACCTGCTTGTGTTGCATCCTGTCCAAAATTTGCAATATATTCTTGTAGACTTAACTGAATACAAAAAAAAAAGTGTGGGTTAGGTGTTAGGTCCAAATGGTGGTGGCTCAAGAAACTCATCCAATATGGAGGAAGAAAGCTTACTAAATATTGTGGTTCGCTTCCTGTATTTTTGGCTACCCCACTGATTAGCTTCCTGTATTTTTGTGCATGAGTTTGTAGTGAGGTAAGGGAACTGTGCTCAGTAGTGCATAAAGTTAAAAAAGTTGTTAGCAACGGTGGCAAGCTTGAAATGGGTTTCTGGTAGGGTGATCTTTGAAATTCTATAGGTAATGGATCAGATGGTGTGGTTGGGATGAAATGGAGAGTCGTGTTTTTGAATCTATCGAAAATCATTGATGATTGGTTCTTAATGCAAATTTCTCATAATGGGTATCTTGTTCTTGGTTGAAAAAGGTATTCATGCGAAGATGATAAATTGACAGGTTCCAACCAAATGCAACCTATTTAACTATTTTATGTTTATTTGGTGTGTTCAAGGGGATGTAGCTTTTGGGTTGGTTTGTTAATTTATGCAGTTTTTATGGTGGATGTCGCTAATATGTAATTAGGGCTATTGGGAGTAGTTTGTATAATGTTTTCTAAACCAATGTATTACTTGCATTATGCACATAAGTGCATGTGGATTTGTCACAGTGGGGACCTTAGTTTGTAAATGGCAAACATGCAATTTTGGTGAATGGTATTGGAAATCCCACATCTCTTTATTGTATGGAAATACTCAAGGGAGTTATTTGGTGCTAACTAGGAATTTGTGGATGTTTTCAAACAACTTAAGTTATGTGTGCTGTACTGGGATTTGGATGGTTGCTTTGGTGTAAGTTAGTGTTCACCCATGATTGTCATGCACTTTCATGTTTATGTGTTGAAATTGTCTTTTCGGAGATTGCATGTAGTGGCTTTGTTGGATTTAGTATTTGAGATACTTTCTGCCAAACTAGGATGTATGTGTTTATCCCTAAAATCACATTCATATGGAGAGTACTATGTGTAGTAGTGTTTGATTTTTCACTATGGTTTGTTTTGTTTTGATGTCTCGTTGATTCTATTGATGTAGGACCATTTAAGATTAATGGCGTTCCTCTGTATGTATGCATCTTGAAATGGTTATGTTCTTCCAAAGGAAGGGTGGATTTCATTATGAATGACAAAATGTCACTTGATCACCGTGTTATTATAAAGCATGATTTATGAGTATGCTATACTTCCTTGAAAGAATGGGTGGATTTACTTATGAATGACAAAATGTCATTGTGAAGGAAATTCGAAATATCAAAAATAGATGATATGGATAAACCTTGATTTCTGAAAATTTAATCACCTGAAATTGTATCACTTAGAACTACCACACCTCTTTTGTTTATTATTCCCCGTTTCTTAGTAGAGAAACTAAATAACCTGCGAGTCGTCTTGCGGAGTTGGGGCCCATTTCTTACTAGAGAAACTAAAATAACCTTCGGGTTAGTCTTGCGAAAATGAGGTGAATTTTTATGCCTAAGATAGGCTTTGATATTTATCCGTAAAAAATATGACGTGAGTTTATGCGCATTGATAGCCCAAGAGTGGCTTTTGGTACTCATATAGTTAGGAGTATCCGCGATGCATGCCTGTATGTGATGTCCCCACTTGGGCAAGGATGACGGAGAAGTCCTCCTTTATATGAGAGATGCATACGGACATGTATGTTCGGCACGAAGGTGGTGCGAATGTGGTATCGTCTAAGTGATCAATCCGTTAAAAGATGAACCAAATTCAAATAAAAATGAATAAATTACGTTTGCATTGTTTCTAATCCTTTTCATGCAGGATGGCAAGTCCACTAATATTTTTGCAGGTCAGACTTGCCATAGTCAACTTTTACAGCGTAAGTACAAGTACATGCATATTTACTTATTAGGATGATGATATGATTGCCTCGTTGAGGAACTACCTGTTGGTGTGTTTGTGTATTGTTTGTGTTTAGCTTGATGTTTATCACGTGCGATTTTATTGATTTTGGGATGAAGATTTCTCACACCAGCTTTATTGCTGACCCAAGTGAGCTTTTGCTTCTTGGGTACATTCCTTTGGGAATGTAGCTGATTAGCCTTTCAGGTTTAGAGACTTTTGAGCAGTGTTACTGGAGTTTCACTAGTGGGGCTAGCGACATCGAAATTTCCTGGTTAGAGTTTTATTTTAAATTTTAGTTTGTTCTATTTTCTAAACCATGTTTTAGTCGTTGCTGCTAAATGTTTCTATTGTTATTGGATTTCACGTCCCAAGTTTTGGGAAAACGGATAATCCTACGTGGATTTTGGGATTTTCGTTTTCTTCGAAAAATCGGGGCGTGACAAAAAGCCAACAATTTCATGTGTGTTGAGTTGATGCTAGTGGTTGCAGTAAGAGGTTGTGCTGTTGGGGTATTAATGTGATTGAAACTATCACTTCAATATATATGCCCGTGCCCGTACTTGCTGTGTATGATTAATGATAAAGATTGGTATAATAGTAATTGCAACTTTAATACTATATTTTTGCATGGTAGTTATCAGAATTAAATTTCAGAATTTGTATAACAGCGGTTTATTTTATGAAAGCAATGACTCTGACAAGGAACATGCATTTATGAACTGTTCCTATGCTCACATAAGTATATAATTAAAATCTTGTGTAATTATAGAGACATGCGAGATTAGTTATTGGTACTTTGTGGGATAACTTCCTTGTAAGGAATTTACTGTATATGAATGAACCTTGAGGTATTCATGCACATCTTTGTGTTCCCTAAATTATGGGATGACATTGTGAGATTTACAAATGGTTATTGTGTTAAATTTTAAGATGCACAACAGACATTATGAGTAATCTTGAGTTTATGAAATTAAATTACATTGGCATTGTATCACTTAGATCTACCACATCTCTTTTTGTTTATGATTTCCCCTATCCTACTAGAGAAACTAAATAACCCGCGGGTTGTCTTGCGGAGGTGGGGCGCCTATTTCTTATAGAGAATCTAAAATAACCTTCGGGTTAGTCTTGCGGAAATGAGGTGAATTTTTATGCCTAAGATAAGCGTTGATATTTTTCCGTAAAAAATGTGACGTGACTTTATGCGCATTGATAGCCCAAGAGTGGCTTTTGTTACTCATATAGTTAGGAGTATTCGGTGATGCATGCATGTATGTGATGTGTCCCCACTTGGGCATGGATGACGGAGAAGTCCTCCTTTATATGAGAGAGGCATACGGGCATGTATGTTCGGCACGAAGGTGGTGCGAATGTGGTATCGTCTAAGTGATCAATCCGTTAAAAATGAATAATATGTGTAAGTCAAATAATGTGCAAAGATAACGGTTTTTCATAAATAAAATACATTTATATTGTTTCTAACCCTTTCATGCAGGATGACAAGTCCACTAATATTTCTGCAGGTCAGACTTGCCATAGTCAACTCCTACAATGTAAGTATAAGTAGATGCATACTTACTTATTAGGATGGTGACATGATTGCCTCGTGGAGGAACTACCTGTTTGTTTTGGGTTATTTTGTCGTACTACATTTTCCTGTCATGCCATGCAATATCCTTTATTGATTTTTGGGAATAAAGAAATTTCACACCAGCTTTATTGCTCACCCAAGTGGGCTTTGGCATCCTGGGTACATTCCTTTGGGAATGTAGCCGACTAGCTTGTTTTCAGGATTTAGTAATTTCGGGCGAGCTTAGAGCAGTTTTTTTCGTACGTGATGAGCATTGCTGGGAGTGCACGTTGTTCGAGAGTTTGGGTCATTTTTATTTATAGGTGACAGATTAACCTTTTGTAATAGAACTTGGAGTTTTATTTATTATTTAATGGGAGAGATACATCCGTGATTAGTTGAACTTGTTAGAGTTGGTTCTACGAGATTTAATGTATTTTCCTTTCTTGTGATGGGCTTTTTAGATCAGTTGTTTATTTCCCTCTAGTTTGGTAAATTGTGCATTTGATTACTTCTCGTAAAGGCCAACTGTTACTTTTCGTGAATGACAATTCATGTCCCGAATTTTGGGGAAAACGGATAATCCTACGTGGATTTTGGATTTTCGTTTTTTCTTAAAAATCGGGGCGTGACAAATTTAGTCATGATTTCTTCATACAAGAATCATCAATACCAGGATTTCTTCATACATGAATCATCAATATCAAGACTCGAATTGAGTCATGATTTCTTCATATAGGAATCATCAATACCAGGATTTCTTCATACAGGATTGATCCAGAATCATACAGGAACAAGAATCATCCAGACTCGACAATAATGATTTCATCACCAAATAGGACTTCAAAGTTTTCTCCAAGCTGCACATTTCGTCTGCATCTACATGTCCAGCTTGCGGGGAGTGTTAAATAATAGAAGTCTACCTATGTTACAAAATAGGAAAGTGTTACAGAATAGAAGTCTACCTATATTATAAAATAGGAAAGTGTTATAGAATAGGTTAGGAAAGTTAGAATAGAATAGAAGTCTTAGGTTTCCTATTTCTATTAGGTTATGTCAAAGTTAGCTCTATATAAGTTTGTATTCTATTCAATGTTTTTACACAATTACAATAATACAATTCTGACACACTCAAAACTACATCACCCTCGAGGAGATGTTGGCTGCCAAGAAGAAAAATGAATTCGAAAGGAAACCTCTCGCAGCAAACCTAGAGAGAATGGAAGAAAAAATGATAGACGACATACCACGGGAGGAGAATTGTTAGTCGAAAAGGCATAGGACCAATGAAAGATCTGAATTCAACCAGCAAGAATTCGGGAAGTTGCAATCTATGAGACTCAGACACAAACGGGTAACGAGTGTAGTAAAAAAGACGTATAAACCATACACGACTTTGAAAACAAGTTGAACAACCATCCAAATTCCATAGCGAAGTGGGAGGATGCCAAGTGTCCATTCAAGATGAGAGGAAGCCTAGATGGACGGGATAAAAGAAAGTATTGATCTTTCAACAAGGATCGTGGGAACGACACTGGAGATTGCTACAATTTGAAAGACAAAATTGAACACTGGATTCAAAGAGGACGACTCGAAGAATTCGTCGGGTTGCCAAACAAGCAGTCTAAAGGAAAATAGAATATAGATACCGCTACAGGATCAAAAGAACAACCTAGAAAACTAATATATGCCCTACACGGCATAGCAGGAAAAAAAGAATGATCTGACCGATCAAAGAAGCGATCGGCAGTACCACCCACTCGAGCTTATCTAAATCGAAGCAGGAGAACGAGTATAATCGAAGGGGACAAAAAGAGCCACTACAACAACTCATTATAGGGGACACATAGACGTTTGCATTTATGGCGAAGATCAACCAGCTGATTAGGTTCGAGGGTCTCACTGACAAATGCAAGCTTGATTCCCAACCAATAACTCTTTGTCCGCATTGTCCCCAATAAGGCCAACAACACCTTCTTCATCACCGAGAGTGGGTTTGGCATGACCAAATCCAATTTGGTTAGGGTTGAAAACCGAACCGTCGGTTCGGTTTTTCACCTAAACCGTGAACCGAACCGATTTTGTTCGGTTTCAAAATTTTCAAACCGAAACCGAACGATCATAAACAAAACCGAACCAACTAACTATTTTAAACATATTATATTATTTTTATATAAAATATATATTATTTATTATATATATTTGATCAATTAAAATCATATAAAAATTGAAAACCGAACCGACCACTTAGGTTTTGTATTTTTTAAAACCGAAATCGAACTAAACTGAACTTAAATCGAACCGATCGGTTTGGTCATTTTTTGTTCAACCCTAAATTTGATGGACAATCTCGGTACCATTACAAGGTCTGGAACCAAGGAATTCATAGAAGCCTTGGCAGCTGGAGCTGATGTGAGCATGATTGGACAATTCAGTGTGGAATTCTACTAAGCTCACCTTGTTGCTGAGGTCATCAGTTGGAATACCTTGAAGAACACAGACTCAAGGATTTGATTAAGAAACATTTTGAATTCATTGATGAAGGAAAAGATTGTTATAATTCAAAGCTCAAGTCATATACATAGTTGAACGCACTCAATCTAGGAGATCAACCAAACAATGGACACCCGAAAGAAGGAACAACACCAAAACAGACTTCAAGACAACTTGAAATCAAAACTGATCTAAGCAGATACAAGTACTCTTCAAACGACAAGGGCGTGCATGCCCCCTTACTAAAACTATCAGGAGAAATGACGTCAACAGACATCAACCAAGCAACAATCCAATGGAAAGACACAACGTATGAACTATTCACAAATGGATCCTACACTGAGACGGAACACCCAACGAAAAGGAAAAGTGGAATGGGGACAGTCCTATGCAGCTCATAAGGCATAATAATGGAAAAAATGAAAAACTTTAGCGTCACCGCCTCCATTCCAAGAGAAATCCGCATTTTCACCAGTTGGATGACGAATTCCAAAGTTAAGTATACTCGTAAAGCATTTGAACCAGGATTATCAATAAAACTTCCAAATTCAAACCCTCCATCTTACATTCAAACAATCAAGACGTCAAAGTCAGACTATGCGTCTACACATAAAACAACTAACACGACCATCATATCGAGCTACGAGTAAAAGGTCAGGACATATAAGTAAGACTAACTCGTAAAACCTTTTGGCTCAACCAATATGTTGGACCATGAAGTAAATCTACAATGTCTAGACGTATAAGTCAGACTAACTCGTAAGACCTTCTTGCTCGACCAATATGTTGGACCATGAAGTAAATCTACAAAGTCTGGACTATAAGTCAGACTAACTCATAAAACCTTCTGGCTCGACCAATATGTCGGACCATGAAGTAAATTTACAAAGTCTGGACGTATAAGTCAGACTAACACGTAAAACCTTCTGGCCCGACAAATATGTCGGACCATGAAGTAAATCTACAAAATTTGGACATATAAGTCAGATTTACTTGTAAAAACTTCTGACCTTACGAACGTGTTGGACTACGAAGTATACTTACAAATGTATGAACGCACAAATCAGACCTTTGCACAAAGCCTTCTGGCCCAACTAACGAGTCAAACCATGGAACACACTCAAGAGGAGTCAGAAAAAATGAAAGCTTCAGATGGCCAAGAAATAAGTTCAAAGGCAGAAATCCAGTCAAAACTAAACTACTAGGATACGTAAAGTACGAGTAGCGAGATCAGTGCAGATTTATTGTGTACGATTAAATATCATGATCGATCCAAACAGTAAAACTATGATCACGACAGCTTATGAAGACACAATCTAGCAGGAAAGACATGCAGATCGGAAAGCAATAAATGCGAGAAAGACAAAACATAAGAACATCAACAAAAAACTTGTTATTCATAGCTCTATTCAGTTACATCTGGAGAAGAAGATACAATAGTTGGAGAGGAAACATTAGAAGTGATCAGAGCATCACCAGCAGGAACGTTCGAAAGAGGGTGGACAATGACATCAGTAGTAGGAGGGGATGAAACTCTCTTTTCAACAACAAGGACAGATGATGGAGCAAGATCAGGAGGAGGAGGAGATGATTTTTTTTCATCAACATGATCACTTGGCTAATCCAAAACACGTTCTTCATCATCGTCGTTGAAGACCTGATCAATTAGACCACAATATTTGGACAAATCAAGGCCTTCTCACTCCATGAAGCCTAGAAGGTCAATTCGACTATCAACGACTCTTTTCCAATCTGTCGCTTCTGCAATCTTTAGTCTATCCTAGATAATTGCAAGCTCGTTCTTGGTTGAAATGAGTTCTCCTTCAACGGCGGTTAGCATGGCAAAAGCATCCGACTTAGCATCAGCAAGCTCAATCGTTAACTGCACCATCCGCTCCTCAGCAACTGTAAGGCTGACGAATTACTCAATAACAGAACGCACGACCTCATCATGACCAAACTTCTCAACAAACAATTCCCTCTCTACAACATCCAGTCATTCACGAACTCTGTCCAAATCAGTCCCCGAAGCCTCAAGTTCAAAAGCAAACTTGTCCCGTCCAACCTCCACCTCCTTCAAAGAACCCCGAGCCATCTCAACTGCTTTCTCTAAACACCAGTAGTTGCCCTGCCATCTTCATCTCAAGAGCGGCCACCTGACCACGCGCAGCTTGATAATCCGACCCCATAACCCCAACATAAGTGAGGTGATTCATCCTTTCCATTATTTTCTTAAGGCCAAGGTCGAGATTACTACTAGGCTCTCGCACAGGCATTGGAGCCCTTTTCCACCAACCACCTATGCCATTCGTTGATCCAATTATGTGTACTATCCTACACGCCAATCCTAGTAAACCAACTAAACTTTCAATTCGACTTAATACAAATGTCTTCCAGGTTGAGCTCATTCCAACCAATCAGTGGATGAAAAACTCAGGGATCAGGGAGTACTAAAGCTCCGCTCAATTGCCGAAAGAATGGTCAGAGTAGCAGTGATAACGGAAAAACCGCTCTTGCCGAAGTGCATGTCCTTCCACTTCTTAGGGACTCGGAACAACCTCATAATCTGTCAACCCCACAACTTAAAATAGCCAAAGTCAATGGAAGCATAAAACCAAAACCTCGACCAATCCCTATAATCATCATTGAGTTTTCCAAACCAGGCAAGAGAATGGAGAAAACACATGTTGTTACTGCCTACAACAAGTCCCACCACGGAGTGCAAAACCCTAGCAGTCAGAGGAAGGCCGGAAAAAATGACTCTCGCACAAGAAGAGACAATCACCTTCCAGCCATTGGGACCCATTTGAGCAGGAGCAATTCCCAAAAAATTCATGTAATCCCAAAAGATCTCCAGAATCAAAAATCGAAGACCTGACTGGAACATGCAAGGAAGTAGTGCAATATAACCAGGTTTGGGATGACAAGGACTGTCGTTATGCGTAGGCAAAACGATCTCAAGGTCGGATGGCAACGAATATTCAGCGCGGACAGTTTCTAATGTCGCTTGCGACGTCTTCTTAGGTAAGAAGAATGCCTCACAGATGGAAAGCACTTCACCATCTAGAATCTGGTTAGTAGACATGAGAAAAGAAGTGCTCAAAGAAGAAGGGAAAAAGTACACTCTGATCACAAAGATAGCATAAAAAGATAAACACAACTATCACACCCCTTTTTTATAGAGTTGAGCAAAGAAAAGACTACTAATAGGACGATGTGCGAGACATGATGGTTGCACGAAATCCCAAAAAGCGCACAAAAACAAACAGACATGTGAGAGATCATAATAGCAATTGCATCAACAAATGTTAACGGCATTAAATGCATTGCAATGATGAAGTCAAAAGTCCAACCGTCGTAGAGTTAGTGGCCACGTAAGCATGCCCACTAACTAAGGGAGGAGTAGCTGATGATACATCAAATACGACTATCATCACGACCGTACACGTGGCAAAAATCAATTATCATAAGGACCAAGTATCTCAATTCGAAGCCAACTTACAAAGCTCAGAAAGGCAGATCCAGCTATTAAAAGCCCAAAAAGGCAATTCAAAACAAATCATAGTCAAAGGCCCAAATTCAGGCCCAACAAATCTCTCCCTTAAAGAGGAGGAATGTTACAGAGAAAAAGAGTCGTGGCTGGAGTTACTTCCCCAAGGACGTATCTTCATAAAGGAAGAGACCCTTACAAAGAATGTCTCCCTTCGTTAAGCCTCACATGCTTAACTCACGCAGAGAAGTAAAAACAACCATTATATAAGGTAAATGGAACATTAAACAAATGTATGAAATTTTAACTGAATTTTGTTAAGATTAAGCTCTATCTCCAACAGATTTACTGACTTAAGCATCAGAGTACCTCCGACCACCAAACGTGGTCTTTGGCAATCTAACATTTGCTTTGTAGGTCGGATCTCCAAGAGACCAGATTTGGACGCATTAGTTTCGATGTCGACATTGCCAAAGAGCAAGCAATCGTCAGCAAAGAGAAGGTGATAAATGGGTTGTCCTCCCTTAGATAGTTCCATGCATATAGGTTTGCCGTCAGAATTTGCATTGTTGAGGAGGCTAGATAGATAATCCATGCAAATATTGGGCAAGTAAGGTGACAAGGGATCATCTTGATGTAGTCCCTGGGTAAGATTGATTTCCCTAGTGAGCTCCTTGTTGGTCTTTAATTTAGAATGAGCATATTTGATGCAAGGAAATTTGTGTATCATACCTTGTGCATACCATACTGCCTACAAGGCACAAGTTGAAACATTGCTAGCAATCCAAATCAATGGTAGGCATTGCTTCAAACTATTTTAAATGTGTTACATACCTTGAAATTGTTTTTGATCAGTGCCTAGCATGAACTTGGATGGTAGGCAACAGTTGTTCAAACTATATCAAATGAAGTTATTATAGCCTAGAATTTGTGTAAAACCAGAATCTATCATGTAGTTTCTGTCGGGAGCATTGTTTTTAAAACCATTTCAATGTGAATACAATGCCAGTTGCTTGCTATGACGCTCATGGATGAGTGCATTCATTAATTTCCTACCATTTGGGCAGTATAGTTGGCACAAGTTTAAAGCTCACATAGAGAACAAATATAAGAACACAAAGAGGGGGGAAGAGAGATATGAGAGAACATAACAAAATATTTACCATTTTTGGCCTTCCAACTGGAGAAACAGAGAGATGAAAAAAAGAACTTGTGCAGATCTTGACGAGGAAGAATTTGTGAAGGAAGATGAGATATATGAAAACGACTGAAGAAAAGTTGTTGAAGGAGGAGGATGAAAGATCAGATGAATTGTTGCTAAATGAAGAAAAGGATTCGCTAAAGACTAACCATTTGAAGGACATCACGTGACGTGTCCTTAAGTTGTAAGAAAAACGTGGTAGGTCATATAGGGTTATTAAAAACTCATATTTGTCCCTAAACTTCCAATGGCCCAATAATTGATTGTCATATTCATTTCAGCGATTTTTCAAAGAGCTCACATTCTTTAATCACCATAAACCATTGTTTTGTGATGCAAAAAGAAGAAGAAGATAAGCTAGGGGAGAAAAAAAAGAATGAAGAGTTGAGAGAAAACATAGGATTGTTTTATTGTTGTTACTTAAACTAATAATAACTAAATCCCTTAAATACCAAATCCCTTAAATACCATTTTTTAAGATCAGGTTCCCTCATCATTTGAAAAAGAAAAAAAGAACTTGTAAACAATTAGTTGGGTGCCCTCACGGTATGTACGATGGGTGTAGAAAGGATTTCCCTTTATTTCTAGTAGGGATGGGCATGGGATGAGCCGGACTTCATCCTTATCCTATCCCGTTCTTTCGGGATCGGGACGGGATAGACCCCTTCCCGACCTCATCCCATTCCAAACGAGTTCGGGATGGGACGGGATTAGAATTTCTTAATTTGTAAGTAGGATAGAGTACAAAATACTACTCAAAACTCACGCGTGGGAGGAAAACGATAAGCCCATGTGCGTACGAACAACGACAAATTCATTTGGTCGATGTCAAGTTTGTAATATAAGTTAAACAAATTTGATGTAAGTATTTATAAATATCAATTTTACGAATTTAAGACCATACTAGGATGAATAATTAACTCGGTTTAGAGTAGTTTTAATGGTTAGACATTGAGCACACATCAAGAAACAAGGGGATCCAATGATGAACCAATTTAAAATGTTTTCAGAGCCTTGATACACCCATTTGTTTGGGTTCGTAATATAGGACTAAATTCTAATGAAATTCCAAATGTTTTCGTAGAATGTATGTATGTTTTGGACATATAAAAAGTCCACACATTGGAAAGTTGCACGTTACAAAGAGGAAAAAATACTGCCCACCCCAACTACAAGAACATTCCTAATAAAATATTAAAATTATTAATAATAAATATTAAAAAATTCAATTCGGGACGGGATGGGTGAGATATAAAATCTTCATCCTGATCCCATCCCACTCTAGATTGGGAGGGGAAGGGATCGGAATCTGATTGATCAATCCTAATAAGACCTAAAAAAAAATCGAAACGAGATCGAAATTGTGGGATGGAATGCCCGCTGCTAATTTCTAGTTTCTGAGGATTTCTAGTGTCTAATATGATTATGATGAAAGTGCGGGGTAACCTACATCTACAGTCATAAGTAGAGAAATGGGTATCTAAAGTGCCTTCAATCATCACACTTACTGAATTTCCAATACTATCCGAGCCAATAAGACCCTTTTACGACCATGATAAACTTGTTAACATCTTCCAATTATTTATTTATTTGGCGGCCTGATTCAGTCCAACATGTTGTCTACGGGACAGTGCAAACATTTCTCCAATCAGATATAAATGAACGAGACATGGTTTAGTAAGCTTTATCCCGATTAAAACAAAAACAAAAACAAATCCTAGATAATCACATGTTTTGCCATGTCAATTTCAGATTCATAATCAAGAGTAGTTCATTACTGTTTGCATTTAGTATATCCAGAAGCAGGACACACTTCTTATTCTCACAATAGATTCAAATAACGTACAATAATTCATATATCTTGAAGTGTACCAAACTCTGAATCATAAGAAGTTGAATGCTCCCATTTGAACCAAACAAATAATGCCATGAACTAAAAACAATGCACTGAATGCAGTCATGCCACATTCAGGAACTTTCACAAGACTCCTCATTAACAACATTGAAAGGAGAAAAACAAAATGCTACTTTCGTTATTTTATCAGCAAACTAAGGTATATGGCAATAGGTTACAAAGCAAGTGGCTTGATCCATTAACTCCAAGGGGGAATTTGAATTTCTTTTCTGGCCCGCTTGGAAGACCCCCACCTATATGGGATCATTGCCATAATTATAAGAGGAATGAAACCGGCACTGGCACCATTTTATTTGACTGTGACACTTATGCTTGTATGAATGTGGTTTACATTCGTGACCTTGAAACTTCAGCTGAGGGAACAGGCTCACTCTGCAGTCAGCAAGAAATGATCTCAATAAATTTCCAACAAGCTAAAATTTTTTGGCACTCTTCTACAAATACAACTCAACATGAATTTTGAAGAACATTGGAGAATAGTTAGCTTCTAGTCATCACAAAGTGTTAGTAACTCACAGAATGTTGAAGGTCAATTAGAAGCAAAACAAGAAAGAAACTGAATAAGAGCAACCAAAAAGAAAGTTTGGGGTCCTTATATCCATGGCTTAGACAAACCCCAAGTCCTTCACCTACTTAAACACAATCTGTCTTAGCAGTAGTTGACTGACATGAACTTCAAATCTTAAGTCACAGTACCAAGAATGTTATATCTTAGATAAGTTTAGTAGCGGACTCTTACCAAAGGGATTCCTTTAATTGCTCTTTGTTCCAAAGATGCCGTTGGTTTGAAAAAGCTACCATATGCTTTTGACCATTTCTTCAAACTTCTATATATATGGCCAGATCCGATTGTATCCGCCCAAAATATAAGACCACCACTGCAAAAGAAATTGGAAGGTCAGATGTGTATGCTTGACTAGACGCTTCTGGAGAAATATTTATCACTGAGTTTCGGCAATAACAGAGAGAAATGGCTATTCCTATGAAATTAAGGGCAGTGAAAGACCTTAAGATTTTCTGTGACAACAATTTGGTCAACAAGAATATGATGATCACATGGAGTACAGAGTACCATCCAAAGGTTTTGTGTGTATTTTTGTGTTGTCAAGGAATCGAGGACATGGTAGTCACGTGATATACCATGCATTGATTGTGTGCACATAAAATGTGTGGAAGTGGTTATTAAACTTGCTTCCTAGTGCTCAATACTGCATGCAAGTTCCAAATAACCATGGAAGCCATCAGGCAAACTGGAATAAATAAAACAAATTGATGAAGAAATAGACAAATATAAGAAGGCAGATGTAAAAAGAGAGACTTGTTCGTTTCTGTTAACAGAGCATGGAGTGGAAATATTTTGAGAGTAGACTACAAGAGTGGTAAATAGAACTAACCGATATTTGGGGAAACTCATCCCCAAGACAGATGCAATGTCAAGATCTGATGCTCGAACAACAACTCCCTCATCGATGACACAGCATGCCTCATTCACCACTGGAAAGAGTATCATCTTCAAAACTTCTTGGTCACTCACAGAAATGGGCTGAATAAAAGCACAGCAATTATGTGAGGCACTCTTCAGTCAAGGGAATGAAACCTCATGCATTAATGAGTAGAGTGGGTAACCTTTCCATTGGGCATAATGTTAGTAAGTTGTATAGATTCTTCAATAATTGATTGCACAGAATGATCAGGTTTTGGCTTGCTTCCCTTTTCATATATGTAATATCCCTTGCCATTGCTTTTGCCTGAAATCGTAAACACGTTGAACATATCTCAGCTTTGCAGGAAAAAAGAAAAAAAGTAAAAAGATTTTAGTATAATGAGGGAGAACGCGAGTGCTTTCTTAATGTAAGCTATTTCTAACATACCATGTCGACCATTTTTTATCAGAAGCTCAAGTAATGGGGACTGGAACGTCCGACCTGGGAAGGCAGTTGCATATTCTCTCCTTCCTGCCAGAGCAACGCCATATCCAGCCAAGTCTTCGAGCCTGCAAATGCAGCCACAACCAAGTGCAGTCCTTGATCATCTTTCTAGGATGTCACTGATAAACTAAAATATACTTGGTTGCAGGAAAGGAAGAGCTCTCATGAATGGACATGCTAAGGCTTCCAGATGCTATGATGACGACACGTTCAAGTATTAAACACCAACTATTCAACTATGATGATTGACTTAGGATGGTTCCCATTGACACGTTCAAGTATTAAACACCAACTATAAGACTATGATGATTGACTTAGGATGGTTCCCATTGACAAATACACTGTTATAAGTTGATCCTAGTCACCTTGTGGTGCACTCAGTATTTTCGTATGATTTTCAATTTCGTAAGATGTTTCTTTAAACTTAATAATTTTCCAAAATGAAAATTCATTTGACATAAGCAGTGAGCACATGTAGATACAACTTGAAGTGCAGCCACCTTGTCTAGACACGTGCAAGAAAAAAAAATGCTAAGAGTAAAAGAGTAATACTGGAAAGGGCCTATCGGCAAGCCAAAATTTCTGATGACTTCGTCTATTCTGAATACGTTGACACCCAGGTGGACCAGTAAATATGAGGCTTGCGCATACGGAAAGAAGGTACGATTAACAGCAAAACCTGTGCAGCTTCCCACTACGATGGGGACTTTCTTTATTGCTTTCCCAACTGTCATAAGATCAAGAATTACTTGCGCGGAAGTCTTATGCGATCGAACAATTTCAAGGAGAGGCATCACATGAGCAGGACTGTTCAAGAAAAAAAACATACAAATTTAAATAATAAAAAGTATATGATTTGCACAAATTGGAGAATACTGAAAAAGAAACTGTCTGCAATTAATAATAAGAATGTACAGTAAGCGACAATGTCAATTGTACTTGTAATTTAGGGAGTATAATAGCTGTAATGCTGATGAAAACACCAGACTGTTTTCTTAGTCTGGTGTTTTCGTCAGCATTACAGCTATTATACTCCCTAAATTACAAGTACAATTGACATTGTTTCTGAAGATTATCAATGTAGCAAATCCTTCTAAAAAATTAGACGTATTCTCAAGCTTATAGCCCTTTAAGAAAAGTTTGGCTTAAATGCAAGGCCCATGCATGTCTAGTGAGATGATATCACACATGTCAACTGATTCGAAGTTAGCTGGCCAACTTTCAACACTAATTGAATAATGCCGAAACACTTTTGTTGATCATTAAGATAGAAAATAGAAGAATAAGGTTTGTTCAGAAAAATATACCCATGTCCCTCCTGTGTGGAAGCGTGGGAACGCAAAGCAAAAAAGGGGGAGCTGACCTAGGATAATAAGTGATTTCCCTGTATCCTACCTCACCTACCTATTGTCAGAGGTCGACTGCTGCTCCCTCTCAAGATCTAACCTTCTGTTCTTGAATTTATTTATTTATTTTCTCACTTCTTATGTAATGTACGTTTATTTGGGTTTGATGTTGATGGTAATGGTATCCCAAAAGTTTACAGATAAATAATTGTATATATGTAATACAGTTACATTACTTACCTCAAAATAAAAATAAAAAATATCAACAAGAAAAAGAAAAGATCAAAGTTATTCCAGAAAGTGCTGAAACTGAATTCTTAAAGGAGCATCATGATATCTAAGTTTATGCTTGGAGTGACTGAGTTATAAAGAATTTTTATCATGATCAGATATTACTTACCACATTCTCTAAGTCTTCAGAAGGTAGATAATATGGTGATGACTCCCTCATAAATGCTATTTAACTAATTTACCACCCCCCAAACAGTCAAACTTAACATGTCCATTTCCCTTTTTTTGTAATATAGTTATCCATGCTAACATAATAAGGTAACAAAATATATAATTTGACACCTTAAGAAAGAGATAGACTCATTTGTCAAATATGTGGGTTTTATTATTATTATTATTATTATTATTATTATTATTATTATTATTATTATTTATTATTATTATTATTATTATTATTATTATTATTATTATTATTATTATTATTATTATTATTATTATTATTATTATTATCATTATTATTTTTAACTTTTTAATGGAACCAATATTAAAGTTGCTAACAGGAGCTAGATCAGCCGGTATAAGTTTTAGACAATGCCAAAGGCATTTAAATGATTTTGGGATCCACTATAAACCTTACACCCCATACAACATGCCAAAGTTTTTAGTGGATTAACATTATAAACAACGTGCCAAAGTTTCATACCGTTTCAACACTGTACCTTGAGATACGTATTTAGGTCCCTGCCCAAATATATCTTGATAAACGGTCTTTCTGAGTGTTTAAGACACCCTTTTGATTGGTAGGGTGGTCTTGGACAGTGGGCGAAAGGTTGGCTCTCGCTCGCTTTATGATATTAATAGAGACATCCCCTCAATCCATTTAACATGTATCTCAAGGCACACATGTCAAAACAAGCTAAAACTTTGACACATTGTTTAGGAACATCTTTAATTTTTTGCAAAATTTCAACTTAAATGGAAACAAATGATATAGTTTTTGTTTAGTCATATATATATATATATAGTATCTTTAATTTACAATGAAAACTAAGGGATCCTCCTGGGTAATAATTTTCAGTTTTGTCCCTAATGTGCCAATATTTGTAATAATAATAATAATAATAATAATAATAATAATAATAATAATAATAAATAAATAAATAAATAAATAAAATTCTATCAACAGTTGTTTAAAAATAAATATAATCTACACGTCCAGACATGATTTTGACACTCGTTTGACATGAATTATTGCTTGATTTGAATTGCCCTTTTTTTTTCCTTTTGACTTTTGTCTTTTCTTTATCTAGTAGTTAAAGAAAGAGTTATACTACATATCACAAGCAAAAGAGTCATTCACGTAAGATGGATCAACAACCATTAAATTAGGTTGTTATTTGATTGTGTCCTGACCAAGTTTCGAGAGTATCTGAGGCGTGTCTGACACATTGACCTCATTAACCATGTATTTGACACCTGCTGACATGTTGATCAATGTCTGACGCGTGTCAAGCAAGTGACGGTGTCGGACGCAAATACGGCAAGTTTTCGAAGAGTTTGTGCTTCTTTGCTGACATCATGATCATATTTACAAAGAGTCAGCTTATTCCTGTATTGAAATGTAAGATGGTGCTTTGAATTTATGGTATTGAAATATCAAATAATCGGATGATCATAAATGGAAAATTTTTACGACTTCAATTTATTTTTACTTCTCTTATTTTCAATTTATTTAGTCCTATATTGACATGTAATATGGTGCTTTTAATTCATTTTAACTCTCCAGAAATATGTGTATGGTCAATAAGTGTTTCCCCAAGTTTATAGTGTTTTTCCTCCATTACTCTCCATTTGTCCCCCACTACTATCCATTAACTTCTCTGGTCATTTCCATAATGTTTCCATAATGTTTTCCTTAGCAGGTTGAGATTAAATTGGTAGGAGATTTCGTAACTTGCACACAGTACAAAATAAAGATAAATACATAAGAAAAAAAGGTTAAAAAGTGCAATGACCTGAAGAAATGTGCCCCCACAATGCGATCCAGTGAGCTGGTCTTTTCTCCAACTAAATTGAGATCAATAGTAGATGTGTTTGTTGCAAAAATGCACTGTGGAGAGCATGCCTTTTCAATTTCACTAAATATCGATTGTTTCAAAGGAATGCTTTCAATAACAGCCTGCAAGGAGAGTAAAAGCTTATCAAAACTAATTTACATCACTTATGTAAAGCTAGAAAAATATTGAATGTATTGGACTCCTTCGGGGTATCCTACACAAATTCTGTCTATTAAGAAGAGGAATATAACTTGGTCTAGGAACACTCAAAAGTTTTGGATCACTGAATTCTACACCATAACTGACCTTCTTGTGAAATTACCAATATGGCAATATGTTTCCCAAAAATCTTGCAAAACTTTCTTGGCAACCCAATCTGTGCTCAAGAACACTTATTTAAACTTTCAGACATGAATTAAATATCTTTTCACCATATCAAATTATCAAGATGTACACTCCATCTATTCATAACACACAATTTTCTCAGGATCTATGCAAATGCCAGACCTAATTGAATGTTGTAATGACTCACAATTAGAATGGAAGAATATTGTACAAGCAGGTAACAGTGCTTAATTAACAATTTCTTGTTCAAGCAACTCAGGTTCACATTAATCAGGTGTTGACCTTTTGTACTAGTGCATTCATTTACATAATCAGGTATGAACACTTCACATATACTAATGCATTTCTCCAAGTATTGATCATATGTCATAAACTGTAGCTTCATGTATGGATAAAAAAAAAGTAAAGAAATGCTCAAATTTTAACAAAAATATTTAATCATTATACATAAATAATGAACAGTTTTTTAAAACCACAGGCAATTGTGTAGCTTATTCTACGATATATACAATTTAAATTTCATTCAAAAGTTTTATTCTGTAATTGAATATGATTTTCTTATTAGTAAAAAGTAGAAACCATAAACCTTCAAAATTCTAGATAACTTTGGACATGCATCACGAACACTTCAAATAAATCTTAGCGATATGGTTTGTCTCAAATATCACCATGTGTTACCAATTTACTTCACCATTTTAGCCTTCAAACAATTAAGTTTGTGTTAAGATTTTTATGTAACTATCACACTTGCACCTTTAAATGTGTGCCCATGCCAATGTTGTGTTACTAAGATATCAGAAACAATGAAATAACGAGTGAGAAATATGTGCATTGTCATTAAAAACACATTTTCCATGAGTAGTGAAACTGTAGTTATAGAAAGCTGATCAGTTCATAATTTGATACTGAGTTGAGTTACAGAAACCCACCTCTATGACCATATCCACGCGTTTGAACTCTGTGTAGTCCAATACACCTTTTAGAATTGACAAGGCTTTTAGTGCTTTTTCCTGGGTCAATTTTCCTCTTGCAACAAGGCCTTTCAGATTTCCTGGCACCAGAATATGGTTATAAGTGTTTGCCGAATGAAAAGTAAAATTGACAAACATAAGGGAAATTTCTATGCTAATCCACATTGTTGTGCAACTAATAATTGACTATCAATATCTTTTTCCCATCCCACCCCATTCCCATACACAGCTTCCTGTTTTTGGTCAGTTAAGAAAGCTCCTAATAATAACTCATCTACATGATTTTCATCACCAATGTCTTGGTGACTTGGAGTAAACGAAACCTCATTGTCAAAAATTGAAAAAGAACATTTCTCGACAAAGACTTGTGACGGAAAGAACCTTCTATCGTTCTCATGCCCTTTTGCAGATATTCGGTGTTTATTTCCTTGAGAAGAACATATATGTTGTTTAAGATAAGAGCTGTGGCTATTCCAGAACCCATCAACCCTCCGCCAATAATAGCAACTTTCTTTATGTGCCTTGGTTTCAGTCCAACATCTGTAACATTAGGTACCTGATATAACAAACACAAAGGCTTTTATTGAGAAAAGAAAGAAAATAATTGATCCATTTTGTCAGGTACAAAGGTGCTTACAATGTCCTAGATCATACACATAGGAGCACAAGCTTCATTTGATAAAAGGACACAAGGGTATAAATAGGAAACTAACAATTGCAATGCAACACATAATGCAGTATGTTATAATTAACCAAACACAAATAGTATAAAGCCTTTAGATAGCATTTAGATATTAGGATGATAATGTAAATCAAAAAAATAATATATGTGCCAAATATCAATTATCCTACTAGCTATAATAATGAGCCATTATTTACATTTCTGTCAAATGTTTCTCCTGATACTTGCTATTTCCAAACACATTTTGTTCTTCTGGTAACCAATGTTACGTCAGAACACATCCCATCATTGGCAAATAAATTTAGTACTGTGTGTGAGTACGTATACTGCACCTAAGACCTTGTCACCTGACACTAATGTGCTCTTTTCCATGTTTCTCCTACATCTCTACATCTATAATGAGTTGGGCTTAGGAACAGTGTTTTTGTGTCTTCAACCTGATTTTCGGGTTTTCCAAAATGCCGTCCTAATTATATCATATTTACAAGAAAATCAGTAGATAGGTGAATAGTGGCCAGGGGTATTTTTGGCATTTTAAATGAAAATATTACACATGTACCATTTTACCCTCCCAAAGCCAGATTATTTACGATAAAAAAACCTGCCCATCTCAAATATTGTTAACTATACCTAAGCCCCTAACATAATTTATTCGAAGCCCCTAATTATTTATAAACTATACATGGGCCCTTAAATATTTAGAATTTCAATAATAATTTTTATTTCGCCCTCCCAAACTCATGCTATTTACATTTAAACTAGTCCTTTAAACATTTATTAATTACACCCAAGGCCCTAACATAATTTATTTAAAAACCTCCCATTTATCTATAAATTATAAAAAGGCCCCGACATTTAATTTTTGATATTCAATCAAAGCCAGCCCTTGTAAACATTCATTAATTATGCTTAAGCACCTAATATAATTTATTTCAAGCCTTCCAATTTTTATAAATTATAAAAATGCCCTTACATCTAACATTTTGGTTTTCCATTTTGCCCTCCATATTTCATACTTTTACAATTAAAACCAGTCCCTCTTAAACATTAATCCCCCTCTTAAACATTGATTAGAGAACATTAAAAGGTGTATATTTTCAACCTGATTTTTAGTTTTCAATTTTGCCCTCGCCCAAATTAAACAATGTCCATCATACCCTCGTCCTCTCCCTCCCTCTTTGTTCTCCTCCTCTTCTCCACCGCCGTCGGCCCTCTTCTTCCTCCTTCCCCCGCCTTCCTCTTTCTATGTTTGAAACCACCCCGTCCCCTTCTTCCTCCCTCTTTGTAATCTTCACCTCTACTATTTACGCGCACGTAATACGCTTCCACCCCTAGTATACATTTAATCCACCGATGGTACCAGTGCTACATAATTAAAATTTTGAAAAAGAAAATCAATATTTGGAAAATCAGTACCTTGGATGCTGCACGTTGAGCAAAGAAGACATGCATAAGACCTTTAGCAGTGCTTGACAAGAGTAACTCATTTGATATCGCTGCCTCCTGTAATCAGCACAACGCACTAACGCAGTTAGCAAATTAAGGAATGCATGAGTTGAAGCAAGCGGATCTTCGAAAAATCATGCCAAAGCAGCCAGTAAGAATTTTCTGGAAACATATATCAAGATGTTCCTATGCCACGACATGACTACATATGTGTGTCTGAGATGGGAAGCTGTTGGACACATGGACTAAAAACCCACAAAGACGGGACTTGCCCATACATTTAAACAACGTAACAGTGATGTTCAAAACGCTTGCATATCTCATGGATCTGACATTTAAAGTTGTTGACCTTCAATAAGTTAATGTAGGAAAGAAAATGATCCTAGGTTATAAAATACAATTTTTTTGTGTAGTGCTCATATCTATACATATATAAAGAATTTACAGTAATTAAGGGAAGGCGAAGGCAATAAAAACAGTTACGATATGTATCAAGGAAAAAACCAACCAATCACTAACAAGAAAGAATCTGATATGTTTCTTTAAAAGTTATAGTCACAAATAAGGATGCAAACAATATATACCTTCAAAAGACCAGAATATCCTCCAGAAACAACACCTGCCTCAATTACATCAAGGCAGGCCAGGTGATGCATATTTGGAGTGTTACGTCTTGCTTGCTCTCTAGCAATTTTCAATGTTTCATGTACTTCAGAAAGAGAACCAAGTTTGTCACTCCTGCAAATAGATTTCATCCAGGGTTTATGCCTCTTGGAAATGCCCAATGCCCACCCTCGTGCAACTTTTAGCAACTCATTTGAAGATACTACAGCATCAATTAACCCCAGCTTTTCCCCTTCTTCAGACATTATTACCTTGGATGACTGCAAGAGATGCATCTCCAGGCAATCAGCATGAAAGATATAAACTTAACTGGATGAAACATCAAAGTAATCAATTTCCCATTTTGCGGCTTAGATAGGTACTGGAATGCAAGAAGAAAGAAGAATGAAGAAAGAAGAAAGAAGAAAGAAGAAAGAAGAAAGCCCTTTTTATTGTTTTTCGTTATCGCCCCCAACTTAAGCATCCTCCATTTAGGTGTACAATTTTAGCTAAAACTCAATTAATAAAAGAGGAGATCCTAGTTATCGATCTCGCTGGTTTCCTATTGATAAGGACTAATACCACATGTCTGCACCCACCATATGTACGGAACAAAAGTAAGAGGTCGTCATGCCCATGACACACAAATTGAGAGATTGTCTAAGTTTATTCATGTAATACCACGCTCGATAACGTTCGATATTGGGTGTTAAGCAGACTACAGACATGTGGTAGTACTCCCACATCGAGTAGAAAATGACCATGGTAAAGACCCAAAAGTGTGGTGATTCATCGCTAATGCCTTTCTAGTGTAAAGATGTATTGGGGATAGAAAGGGGGCGTTACAAAGATAATGGTCAACGAGCGGCTTGAACAGTAAGAAACTGAAAGAATTTTAATTATTCAAAGTTTATGTGTTGCATTCAGCATATTCTTCTTCTTGTCACATTTGACCAAGATTTCCTAGGAGAAATTGTGACCATATGAACAGAACGCAGATACTACTAGCGAGCATTTGAGTGTCCAATTGGGTCAGAATATATAGCCTCCTTACCAGCATCAGTTCAACAGCTTTCGACACTCCTACAAGCCTTGGTAAGCGCTGGGTACCTTAGAACAAATACAAATATGCTTACTGCAGTCAGTTCTCCACGTAACTGTGAATTTCGCTTTACTCTTCAAATTCAAAAGAAAAGTGAATTACCTCCCATCCCTGGAATAATTCCAAGTGTCAGCTCCACTAAACCAAGTTGGGCTTTTGGTGCAGCAATGCGAGCATGGCATCCCTGTCAGATGGATGTACAATTTGTGATATACTCCTTTGATAGTTCAATGCAACTTGTGACTTAAAAGATCGAATTCATAAGTCAATAGAAAATGTATAGTTGGATTTAACAGAGATTACAAACCATTGCCAATTCTAGACCACCTCCAAATGCAAGTCCTTCAATTGCAGCAACAGTAGGCTTTCCAGCATCTATAGTAATCAAAGTCATTCATCAGGAGGTATTGGTGGACTACAGATGGAGTGGTGTTTAAGAAAATGAAAAAATAAAAATTCCAGCAGTCAGAAAACATTGTTTATCATGACACCAGAAGACAGCCTAATAGTGAATATATAATGACCTTCGACTGTGAGCACCACATCATCAGATTTACTGGGTAGAGCTGCTGTGTCACCTGCAAGGACAAATGTTGATCGATGTTTAGAAGGGATAAATAAACCATAGTTCAGGTATACAGAAGAAGATGTATGGATACTTACCGCCACCTTGAACGGTCTGAAAAACATTGATGTCAAAACCACCAGAAAATTTTCCACCCTCACCTTATATGACAAGAAAAGAAAAGGGTAAGAGGATAGAATATGAAAACCACAATTCCTGAAAATCTATCTTATTTGAACCAACAATCAGAAACAAGAAAAAGGGTAAGTGTCGATAAAAGACAATGTAAGTAGGTTAATGCCCTGTGAATAGTAGTGAATTTGATAAAAAAAAATTACACGCATCAAACATGTAATGCGACAAATAACTTGAGGAAAGAGCACAGGCAAATACACATAACGGTAATCACATATTATGATTTCTGCAAAGAGAATAAGCAACATTGAACATGTTAAATGACCCTTTCCATCATTTACAGAAATGAATCATCAGTGATAACCACCCACGTGGCATGTTCACGTATCTAAAAATGCCCATTGTAAGTAGTTTGATGCCTTGTGGAAGGAATTGATGTGTAAGGTTGATCACAAGTCATATGTTTCCTCTGAAATAGTAGTGAACTTGACCAAAAATGACAGAACCAACAAACATATTACTAGTTGAGCACAGAGAATAAGCAACAAACCTTTTTTTTTTTTTTTTTTTTTTCTTTTCTCTAACAGGTTGAGATTTTAAGATAATTGGTTGACACAACATCCATTTTCCATTTGATGGATTTGTTACTATAAGATTTGTAAATGTTAATAATAATTTGAAAGAAGGGGGTAAATTTATGAAGTAAGTCGACGGAATTGGTTGAAGAAAGTAGAAATGAAGCATAATTATGTGGAGTGGAAGTGGAATGAATGAGATTGTTACCCATTAGAACAACAGCCTTAACATCATCTCTCCGCATCACCTCTGCGTATTTCTCCTTGATAATCTCAATCTCTACAATACCAAATTAACAACAAACAAGAATAAGAAAAAGAAGAAGAACCCTAAGTTGAATTGAATTTCAGATAAGATGAAGTGTTGGTTTTACGTGGAGGAGATAGTGCATTGACGGGAGGATTGAAAAACTTGATCACTGCAACCCCATCGCTCCCAACATCCATTCTCACTTTGCCTTTCGCCATCGATGAACGATTCGATGAGTGTATGCGAGATATATTTCGTTTCGAGAAAAAGAAGAGATGGGACACGAGTATAATAAGGTCAAAGTCAAAGTGAGTGAGTGAGAGAGAGAGAGAGAGAGTGTTGTTCCGTTGTTGAGTTGTCACATTTTCGTCTTCTTCCTCATTACTAAATTTCTACTACAAATTTCCACCACACCGATGGATTGGATTGGATTGGATTGGATTGGATTGGATGAAGGGAAGGTTCGTTACCTGATTTCTTTATTTGTATTCAATGTTTCGTTAAGGGTGAAAACTAAAATTTTGTCCTGAAAAAATAGTTATCTTCATACACTTGCTAATCACAATTAAATTTTAATTCCAAGTAGCCTTAACTATAATAAATATTACATTCAACTCAGGGACAGGGAGAGAGGCAGTTTCCTCTGTTTCCATTCAATTCAACTAGAAAATCTGTAAAATGCATAAGTTTGAAAGCGAAATATATATATATATATATAATTTAAAATAGAAGAAGCTGGAATCCTCAAATTTGACCCAGTATCCAAATGCAAATAGTAGCATTAGATTGACGATTGGGTCACCTAACCCATATAACTAAGGGGCATTTTAAATCCTCTATTCATTGAACCTGGTCTCAGAAAAGGACACTGCGATTTTACATAATATATAACACAAGTGTGCATTTAATAATTCTTATTCCATAATATATATATATATATATATATATATATATATATATTATTATATACTGAAGTCAAGTGCATCTCAAATGAACAGTAAAATTGTAAATTCTGTTGTTTAACAAAAAGGTCAAAAGTGTGTAAAAAGTTCAAATGAGTGTTTATGTAATTCAAATAAAACTTATTTTTATTATTTTACCCTCCTATATTTAATTATTTACAATAGAAACCATCCCTTTAAATATTCAATAACTATACTTAAAGTCCTAATATAATTTATTTAAAGTCCTTCAATTATTTATAAATTATATAAAGACCCTTATATCTAACTTTTGTATTTTTCATTTTGCTTTCAACATTCCATACATTTACAATCAAACTCAATCCCCCTCAAACAGTATAACGACAACAACATCGAATGAATAATGTTGATGTCTTCAACCTAATTTTTATTCCCATTTTACCCTTCTAGCTTTTGTAATATTTACAAAACAATTTAAAAGATAGATAAAAAGACAAAGGGTATTTATGCATTTTAAATAAAAATTACTATTACAATTTTCACAATTTTAGCCTTCACATTTCATATTTTTTTTACAATCAAAATTAGCCTCTTCGAAACATTGATTAATTATACCTAAGCCCCTAAGTTTTTTTCCTATATTATTCATGAATTTAATTTCCCTTTTTTTTGCATTTTGAAGAAACTTAATATATTTATTTAAACAATTTAACATTTAAGGGCGTGTGAATAGCATGCGTAGCGCACACAAAATTAAATTCAAAATATTTTTGTTAGACCGATAGGCAAAACACAAAATTTAAGTATTAGCACTATTTCATTTTTTATGTTAATGAACAATTTGCTCAACGCATATACATTCAATGTAAAATCGTTGAAGGATAGATAAATTTCAAATATGCTTAATCCTAAAAATAAATAATATTAAACAAATAGTTATACGCATGCGTAGCGGGCACTCACGACTAGTTACTATAACGTCAAAGTATATTATTCTACCGATCAACCAAATAACAAAATGTAATATTAATAAGCTTATAGTTTGCTCAAGTGTTTCAGTCTGTCTATGTTCAAGAGTCTATGAGTACTGGCATGCAATGTGATGAATACTAATAACATGCATAATCAACAAACTTGTCATTGGCTATTACCTCGTCATTTTGCCATTCAGCAAGTCCAAAGTATCTAGTACACGTAACTCATCAGGTCTGATTCTAAAGAAGATAAACTCGTCAAAATAAGTAAAACTCAAGGCAATAATAAGCGAGTTTTGAAGTTAAGTAATTTGTACAAGATAGGGCAGCTCCTTACTCATAAAATACTTGCATAAATAGCCATATCAAATACAAAATGTCTTTATACAATTTTCAATGAGATCATTAAATAAGGAGACTGATTGGAGAATTCATCGAAATGTTTTATTTTTTATTTTTATGGAATGTCAAACCTTTATTACTTATCAAAAAATGACTTACAGACGCTACGGGGGTACATTACGACGTTACCCGTATTAAAAACCAAACAAAAATAAGAACAAAACCTGTCCTTAGCACAATTGCCAGAATACAAAACTAATACGAACAGGAAAAACCTAAAACACCAAAAAGAAATGAATCCAACCCTTTGCATCAAGAAAGGAAAATGCAAAATGACCCATCCGGTTTGAGCGCAAGTCTGCCCAAGCAGCCAGCTCGCATACGCTGAAGAGCAGCAGCGCACGCTGAAGAGCAGCAGCGCACGCTGAAAATCAGCAGAACACGCTGAGGAACCAGCCAGGACAACACGCTGAAGAGCAGCAGCGCGCACTCTGTAATGACAGAGCGCACTCTGCTTTGCAATAGAGTGCGGAAACCTCGCCTAGCCCGGTTCGCTACCTGTTCCAGTGCCATCGTGCACCTCCCTGCCCAATCCGCAACACCAAGCAAGCATCCCCTGTTTTCCGGGAGCATTTCCTGCAGACAGCACCCGGTCCCAGACAGCATGAAGGACGTTGTCGCGACCACAGACTGCCCCTGCAACTCGACGCGGCTGACTGCATTATGTTTCGCGGCCGATCTGCCATCAAGTCCGGCCTCTACCCAATGTCTAGCTCTGCCTAGCATCCCTTGTTTTACAGAAAACATGGAGCACCAAGAAACCGAATGTTCCTGGAGACAGCACCCGATCCCAGACAGCAGGAAGTGCGACGTTGTCTCGACCACAGACTGCCCCTGGAACGCGCTGCTGTTCCAGACCCGCTTTGCTCCGCAAATCTAGCCAGTGCTCATAAAAAAGGCTGCCTTTATACTTCCCCGTGGCGGATGTACGCCGTATGCCATTGGTCCAGCATCAGCAAGCTTGCCACTCTCCTCGAAAGTTCATTCGCACCAAAAGAGATAGTCCTATAGTCTCGTTGTGCTCTGTCCGCTAACGCATCCACCACCGCGTTGGCCTCTCTATAGATATGATGGCAATCTAACGTCATTGTTGCTGCCAACACCTTAATTTCCTTCAAAATATTCTCCAAGTGTCAAGGGATTGTCAAAGTATCCTAAAACCATCCACAAACCAGTTCCGAGTCCGTTTGAATTACCACCTTGTTGAAACCCAAAGAGAGACAAAGGCGAAGGCCCTCAGCTAGAGCTCAAGTTTCCGCTTTATTATTGGAGCCTGCACCGAAAAATACTTGTTTGCCCACCACACAGTGGCCCCTAGAGTCTCTAATGATCACATCGCCAGATGCCTTGTTCTTACGGGAGGATCCATCGACATTAAGAACAACAAAATCTGATGGAGAGGGTGCCAAAAAACATTTCTGACTAACTTCCTTCTAACTGGGAGTACCTGTAACACCAAAGCCCTTAATGGGGCCTTGTTACAGCTAACTTGTGTTGGATTTATAAAATTGTTTTCCAAGCGCAGATTACGCCTAACGTTCAAAATCACAAAAGCAGGATTTGGGGGAGCATTTTCATATACACACTTGCACCGTTGCTTCCAAATTTCCCATAAAATAACACATAGGAGTAAGTAAGAATAACACACCTGTTTGCGAACTCCGTTTGACTATCTTGAACCAAATTGCGAGAACCGTGGAAATTTCTGTTGGTTTCCTTATGTGCACATCAAATATCCGTTCAAAGTGACGCCACACCTGCATCGCCAATTCTCCGTCTAGAAAGAGGTGATTCAAGGATTCGCGCTTTGGCGAGTTACGACAGCGGCATCTAGAGGCTAGACTCAAACCGCATCTGTACAATTCCCCATCCACTGGCACCCCCCTACGGAGTAACTTCCAGACAAAAACTGATATTCTGGAAGGAAGAATGTCGTGCCAAATCGTCTTACTTAGTGCATTAACCTTCCCATGTCTCCGTAGCATTTCATAGGCCGACTGAAGGGGAAAGAGCCCATTCGGGTTTGGAACCCATACACACGTGTCCTCACCATCGTCCTCACCACGTAATCTATCTGCAAAAAGACTACGCGCCAAGCTTCTGAGATCTAGATGAACCAATTCAAAATTTGTTAAAATCACCTCGCTAACTGAAGGCCAAGAACCTTGACTAACCAGTGCCGCCGATCTCCTGAAAGAAACTACCGTGTTCCAATTTTCTTCAAAAAAACTGATAGTTCCCATGCCAATACGCCAAAGTGAATTACTCAAAATAAAAGATTTTCCAAGCATGATCTCCTTAAAAAAAGGTGAAGACCCATCTTTTACCAGTTGACTGTTCAACGCAACTCCATGCAACCAATATTTGCTCCTCATAAAAGTAGCCCATAAAGAGTCTGAATTAATTAGTCTCCAAAGAGTCTTGATTCGAAAGGCCTTCATCACAACCGTCAAATCTCTAACTCCCAAACCTTGTTCCTCCTGTGGGAAACAGATATCATCCCAAGACACCCATTTTTTCTTCAGTCTGCCTTCACAATCCCCCCAAAAGAAATTCGCCAACAAACTATTAATCCTTGATAAAACTGTCCTAGGAACACACATGGTACTAAGAATATAAACTGGGATAGAGCTAAGGACATGTTTAATCAAGATTAGTCTTCCTCCCGGAGATAGCAATTTGGCCTTCCATCCCTGAATACGAGATTGGATTTTAGCAATCAAATCTTCAAAATATGAAATTTTAACTCTCCCTTGGAACACTGGCCCGCCCAAATATTTCAAAGGACCATCTTGAAACAGGAAACCTGTGCAACTTTTTAACACTACAATTTTTTATGCGACTGCCTTGTCGTCCAAAATAAAAGAACTTTTGCCTGCATTTATTTTCTGCCTCGAAGTCTGACAGTAACGTTTCAAGATGTCCATGCATCCCCTAATTGAGGACTTTCGTCCATTTAAAAAAATGAGGGTGTCATCTGCATAAAGAAGGTGTGAAATAGGAGTGCAGGCCCTGGGTGTATAATAGTACCCAATTTTGCCTTTAGCGAAGGCCTCTGTCAATCCCCGACTCAACACTTCAGACGCAATAATAAATAGAAACGGAGAAAGGGGGTCGCCTTGCCGTAAACCCCTAGTGGATCTGAAAAAACCTTTGTAGACACCCTGAAGCAAAACTGAAAAGCCACAAGATGCGATACAGTTGGAGATGAGGTGGCAAAATCTACCAGTAAAGCCAAATTTTTTAAGCACCGCGAACAAAAAAGTCCATTCCATTCTATCATACGCTTTCTCCATATCAATTTTCATCACCACATTACCTCCAAAAGCCTTCCTGTTAATGTCCCTAACCAATTCTTGCGCCAGACCAATATTTTCACCAATGAACCTGCCTTTAACAAAAGCCTCCTGCTCCGGAGAAATCAACAACTACAAGAGATCTACCAGTCTATTGCAAAGGATTTTACTGAAAATCTTGTAAATCACATTACACAGACTGATTGGGCGAAATTCAGAAAAAGAACCTGGAGTCTCAGTTTTATGAATCAAAGCCATGAAATTAGCCGAGAAAGAAGCCGACATCGCCTCCCCCTCAAAAAATTGTATAGTTGCCTCCCAAATATCCATACTCAAAACCTCCCAACAAGACTGAAAGAAATCAGCAGTAAAACCATCCGATCCTGGCGCACTATTTTTGGGAATGTCGAAAACAACATTTCTCACTTCCTCTAAAGAATGTCGTCGGACCAAAGTTTCACAATGACTAGGACTCACCAACTTCGGAAGAAAATTTAACAACTCCGTATCCACCGAACAAGAACCTTGAAAAGACAACAGATTAGCAAAAAACTCGTTGGCGTTGTCGAGAATCTCACCAGGTTCTGAAATAGTCCTACTGCATGGTAAAGTAATCTGATTGATGACTCGCCACTTTTGTTTGGACTTGGTGGAAGCAAAAAAGTATTTGGTGCAAGCATCTCCCTCCTTAAACTCTTTTTCTCTTGATTTTTGAATCCAGTAGAGCTCCTCCTGTTTGAGAGCTAGTCTGTACTCAGCCTGACAACGATGTAAATTGCAACAAGCATCAACATCCCAGTTTGCCTGAACACCATTACTGCTGGTACTATCAAAACCTGCCAAGAGAGTAGTTTCCCACTGTTGCATTTCATCCTCTAAAGCTCGGAGTCTGCTAAACACGTTTCCAAAGACCGTCCTATTCCACTGTATAAGAGCTCGGTGGGTCATTTTAAGTTTGGCATTCACTCTATCAATGGGTCTCATGGTAGCCATGTCTGTCATCCACGTGTCCTTGACCAGATCGAGAAAACCAGGATGGGTCGTCCACATGTTTAGGAACCGAAAAGGTGCAAAACCGCTTCTAGATTGAGTTGGCATGGATGCCAGCAGCGGAGAATGATCTGAAAATGTTCTGCTGAGATGTTCCACTTGAGGACTAGCCAAAACTGTCAACCAAGTCGAATTAACAAAGATCCTATCAAGTCTGGCCCAAATACGCTCCCGGCCGCGCCTATTATTACACCAGGTGAGTCGAGGACCCAAAAACCCACAATCAATTAAGCCATTGTTTTCAATGCAATCCGTTACCTGGCAGTGAATGATCTGATCCGACATATCCACCACCAAAAGAACAAGAAAGGTATCCCACAGAATCCATATCTTGCCTCCACCTATGTCATTAGAGGCAAATCCTCCCAGGTTGAGTTTGGTACCAATCTCCATGTGTCTGCTAGCATCAATCATAGGTTCCGCAATCATAAGAATTCTGACTTTATGTTCGACAACCAGTTTTTTCAACCGCCTTTTCGTGGCCTTATTACCGACCCCACGAGCGTTCCAAAACATAAAATTTTCCATCATCTTAAACTCGGGAGGAAGAGATACCCTTCTTGGTCTTAAGACGAATGCCCGGAGGTACCGCCAATTTGAATTTTTTCTTAAGATCTGCATCGGACTGCGCCCCCAATGCTAAATCCTTGATAGCTTGTGGTCCCGGCTCTATCGCCGAATCCGAATCCGCCTCATCACTATATTCAGTGGCACTATCAAGAGTATTGATATTCTTTTTCTTTTTCATTTTCCGCAAAGCACGGCTCTCCTTCACCAATTTGAGAGCATCATCAAGCGTAATAGGGACATCCGTCAATTGTTCCTGTGCTGGCAACGGTACATTACCATCCCCTAAAACCTGTGTCAAAGCAGGCGTCATGGTCTGCGTGGTAACAGGCAAAGATCGATGAACAACGACCTCGTCTAGGACCGGAGAGAAAGCTGCAGATGCAAGCGAAACCTGGACTGTCTGAGGCAAGATCACGACCCCTGGACTGGGGCAGGGCGCTGTCTTGTACGAACCAAAGTCCCCTATTTGGCGGCAGGGTGCTGTCCGGGACGAGCCAACGTCCCCTGTTTGGATGCAGGGCGCTGTCTGGGACGAGACAACGTCCCCTGTTTTGCTGCTGGGTGCCGGCTGGGGAGAGATCTCGGCCCCTGTTTGGGTGCATATTACTGTCCGGGGCGAGGCAGGGTCTGGCTGGATCAAGGCAGATCTTTGCAACTGTTCCACTGCTGAATCAGCAAGCCCAACCTGCACCTACTCCACTGCTGAAACAGCAAGTCCAACCGGCACCTCGCCAATTGTTCCGCTTACCGCACCACGCGGCGCTACCGCATGAGTACCCTTAGAATGACTGTTCTTATTTCTGTTATCCCTTGAATCAAAAGTATCCTCCTGTGGTAACGGTTGAGATGTGTGTCCAATAACTTTCTCAATCTCCGAAATTGAATATCCCGCCTCCAGGAGGCAATCCTCTGTTGATTCTGGCACAACCTCGGCCCTGTCATGAGCCATTGTGTTACCCCCTAGCTTCTTATCCGCTTGATCATCCGCATCATCCTCAATATTCACTGTAAGTGACCCAAATTTATTTGAAAGCACCACCTTTACCGGATCAATGGCCACTGGCCTCCTATTCCCAGCTTCCTCGTTAATCTCCGCACCCTTGTCAGTTTTAGCACCACTCGTACCCACATTTGGGATGGGAATTTTGTCTTTTTTGGTTACCGGTACATATTGTTGCTTGACAGTATTGGGTTCGGCTTTTGGCTTGACCGCCTTGTCTGCTTTACCTAGATCAGAAACTCTCCCCCGACCTTTAAGACCTGGCTTTTTCCGACAATGGTCCTCCTGATGTCCTATCAAGGAACAAAAATCACAGTATTTGAAGCCTGGATATTCAATCTTCTGCCAGAAACCCCTATTATTAGCCCTGTCAATCCAAACTCTAGTTGGTAGTTTTTCTGCCAAAGTCATCTCCACGCAAACACGGGCAAATCCTGGGCGTGATAGACATCTAGTATGATCATCCATCCGCAGAAATCGACCAAAAGAATTCACAATTGCTTTTAAAATAAGGGGATGGAATAAATGCAAAGGTAAGTTAGGCAACTCTACCCACAATGGTACCGAGATCGGGTCCTCCTTCAAACTGAAGCCATCATGCCAGCGGAAAGCTTTGAACCGAACTCCACGAATCAGAAAGGAATCCCGCGACAAGACTTTATTTGCTTCCACCTCAGATTGGAGACGGACTAACACATGCCGTTGATTAAGTAAACCAAGCGAAAAATCGCCGAGAATTCCCCAAGTTCTGTGAATCGAATCACGGATATCTTCCAAAGTTGGGCGGTAACTAGAGAATTTTAAGACGATAACATGTTTTTCCATGAACTCCTTTCCCCGGACTTCATCCGTTGCCGTAAGTCCGATTGCTGGTGCTCCCTCCTTACGGAAACAAATTCCTTCTACCTGAGTCTCCGCAACTTCGTTCACCAAAATTTTACCCAAAATCTGTGCGAAAGAGGGCTTAGCCGATCCATTACCAGGTCCTCTCGGCGTGGGGGGAGAGATGGCGGTTGGAGGCTCCGACATCACATCCAGGGAACAGTTTGTTATTCTGTCAGCAACAATAAAAAGAAATGCTTTTAAAGGGAGGTCCCCCGGAGAATGAACTCTGGAAAAGGGAGAGTAAAAAGAAATATGATTTTTATAAAGTAGTAAAAATAATTGAATGTGTTTCCATAAAAAAAAAAAAAAATTTCTTCGTCATTTTTTAATTTGATTCAATTAATTGAGAATTAGACATATTTCTTTCTGGTTCGAGTACCCATAGTTCTAGGATTATACTCAACTTTATCCTCAGATTCTTTATTTCGAAGAAAAGATAATGAATATAAAGTACAAGCTTGCTTTATAGAAATAGTAATTAATTGATGTTTCAAAGTCAATCTATTCACCCGTCTAGATAATCTTTTTCCTACTCACTAATAAATCGACTAATTAAACTTATGTTTCTATAATCAATTCGATCTCCCGGTCCAATTGGGGGCAAATGCCTACCAAAAGATAGCTTGGATTTTTCCATGCTTTATTCCTCATCTCTAAAATCCTTTTTCTTATTTTTCATTTTTTTTATTTGACAGAAATAGGAGTTAATTGGTTTCTTAGTTTATTTTATAATATATATATATATTGTGTTCCCCTTTCTTGAATCCCGAAGGGAGGTACACGCGTTTTCTTTTATTTGTTTCTTTACCTCCCCATGAATCGTATGTTTGTGACAATAGGGACAAAATTTTCTCAATTTCAGCCGACTATGCGTATTGTGTCGATTCTTTTGGGTATTATATCTTGAAATGCCTGATAATTCCTTATTATTATCCGTTCGGCAAATGTGACCTTCCAAAATAACTGTTATTTTGACCTATTTACCCTTGCCCATGAACCTAACCTCCTTTGAATTTTGGATTCAGTAAAATCTTTTCTTTCATTTTCGATCATTTAAAAAAAATTTGTTGACTAGAAATCCTATTATGAAAGATTTTGTTAAAATCAATATAGAAAAAAGAAAAATAAGTAATACAATGATTTCTAACTATTAATTATTTAAAATCTCGGTATAATAACAGTATTTCATTTAAGTATCTTGAATAATTTTGTTTCCCTAGACCTCATTTTCGTTCTCCCTATATGATTTTAATATCTTAATATAATAATATTATATTAATTTGAGCATGAGCCCAAATTTCGATGCAGTTGAACCCATTTTTTTTTTCTAAAGATCAAAACTAAGAAAGGAAGAGAAAGGGAGAAAGAATAGTCAAAAAGAATTTAGGGTATCTTTATTCTTCTTAAGCCCATCCTATGTCAATAACTAGAATGAAAAAAATGGGAATGTCAACGCATTCGGAGATAAACGATTGACCTCTATCAATAGACCTGCTAAATACCCAAACTATAGAGTACTTAGCACAAGTGCCACAGAAAGATATATTTTTAGATTTCGCATTGAAAAGTGTTTTTTTTGTACATATATGATTATATGCATATGTAGTTAATGATCGCTTGTATTTGTAAGTGAAATTCTTAATTAAAATAGACACAATGAACAACATAATAGATGAAATTTTTCTTCCCTTACAACAGAGTAAAGGGTGTTTCCTTCTTTCGAAGCATTGCTGATAAAGAATTATTTATATGTTGGGTTTACTATGTCTATAATGTCTATAATTATTTATTTATTATATGTTATATGGGCCATGAGACCCAAAAAAAATGATAAATGGCAAGAGAACTCCTATATCCATGTAGGAAATAACGATAGGAAAAACGAGATGTGGATTCTCAACAATGACATTGTGGGACAATTGTTTTGGGTACAAAATGTCACGAGTTCACATCTCATCATCCTTACTTTTTTTTTATCTTATGAGCGAAGGAAACACAATGTTAGCGATTCAAGAGAATCAAACGTACACAATCATTGATTGTATGACACTATATGCATGCAAGATCCGTTGGGGGGAATACTTTTCTTTATGATCTTGTCTATTGTGATAAGAAAGCCCTCTTAGTTCAGTTCGGCAGAATGTGGGCCTCCAAAACCCAATGTCGTAGGTTCAAATTCTAAATAGCATAATTTCATTCTTCTTAGGTAGAATCACAACGAAATAACTTTATTGACTTGAAAAACAATGTGAATTGGACCTCCTCCTTCACTTTAAATCGCTAGAGATCCAAAAAAAAATATTACTTAATCAAAGTTCCAATTGATCTCCACGTCTCTATTGTAAATATGCAGTTACAAGTGATAGGAATTAGACCTAACACGATTGCAAATAATAAAACCTTAATCATTTCAACTTGTTTGAAAGAGGAAAAAAGGGTAGGTAATATCTATCTCTAAAAATGAATAGTAATCTTAATCACCCATGAATCTCAATAACAAAAACCAAGAATTGAAAATTGACATAAGAAGTAACTATAACTCAGACTTTCACAAAAACATGTAATTCTATAAATTATTCATTCAATCAATTTCAAATAAGTCGTATCTTGTTCAGACCAATAAATAGAATTGAAGTTATAGTTAAAGCTGCTAGTAGAAAATCGAAATAACTAGTTATAGTAAGCATGAAAAAGCTAATCGAGATACCTTTTATTTATACATATGTTTACGAAACACTTACCTAACTTTAAATTTTATAGATACGAGTATAAGAAAAAAAAACCATTTGACATAATCAGTCTCAATGGAATTAAAACTTTTTTTTAGTTTTCCAATCATTATTCATTTTCGTTATAAATGATACTAACAAAGAACAATTTACATAAGTAAAACATGAATTTATTATCTATAATATCTATTGTTCCATATGATTTAGAATCAACAGATGTATTGAGTAATTTTTGAGTAAATTAATAGTAATAATAATTTTGTCATATAACAAGAACCAATGAAACTCTGTGTATCCCTGTGAAATAAATAAAAAATTTTAATCATTTTTATTGTCAATTAAATTGATTCTTTTTTTTGTTTTTTGGATCGAATGACCTTATAGCAAAAATCCTTTGATTTTACTCGAGAGTATTGCATGATCACTCGTAGAAAACAAAATATAAATAAAACTTTATTTCGGTTAAATTCTTTAATATTTTTAAGGTTGGTCATTCCATTGTCTTTTTACTTTATTGGATTGGTTCTATATGAAATTTTCCCTATTAGGTAGCCCCATCTTTTTAGATAGCTCAAGAGGAACCCTTAGCTAAAAATTTAACAATGTCTAATACAACGATTATCTTACGAATAATTTTTGTTTTGTTTCTACTATTTTTATTGTACTACAAACCAATTTCTTTGAAATCAAAGGTTTCGAAGAAAACCCTTTATTCTACAACCATTAAGAAGAAGTTTCTATATTTTGTATCTAATTGAATTATGTGACTATAATAATTTATTTCTTATCTTATTAGAATCCAACTAGTCGAATTTGCACTTTATTTAATAGGTCATTCATCTAGCCTAATAGTATTGAAAAATAATCCAATACTACAAGAATTTTATGTCGAATGACACATAGTTATGTATCCATATAAGGAATAAGAAATGGGAAACTAATTATGTCCCGATTCTTTTTATATTGATTGAATTTTTATTTTGTTGTTGTGTCGGAAGTATGATAGTTATACTGATTCAATATATTCTAAAGATGCCCTCACTATGATATTTACGATCTCACAAAGATGAAAGATCAGCGAGTTTCCTTTTAATGATACTATCTTTCACGAAATCGATCCCCTTTTAACAATACAAGATTTTTGGAGTTCAACGTGTATAGAACCACGGGAGAATGCTTTTTACTAATATTGTTACCAGTATCCGATATTGGGTCATTCGTAGCATCATTATACCTTCCCTAATTATTACGTGTTAATTATTCCTCAACATGGGTTTAGCTTATGATGTGTTTGGAAGTCCTCGACCAAATGATTATTTTCCAGAGAGCCGACAAGGAATTCCGTTAATCATCGATCGTTTTGATTCTTTGGCACAACTCGATTAATTTAGTAGATCATTTTAGGAGGTCCCAATGACTATTGATTAAACCTATCCAGTTTTTATAGTGAGATGGTTGGTTGTTCACGGACTAGTTGTATTTACCTTCTTTTTTTGTCAATATCCATAGTGTAATTCAGGCAACGATAAATATAATCTGAATTATAGAACTATGACATAATCAAATCCGAATAAAAAAAATGTTGAATTGAATCGACCAGTCTTTATTGGGGATTATACTAAATTTTATACTTGTTTTATTTTCCAATTATTTCTTAAATTAAAAGAAAGAGATAAATTCTCTTATCTCATTCAGAAGGATTTTATCTCATAATTATCCATAACCGTTTTTATATGTGGCATGACTACTTGATGGAATGTGGAGGGAAGTGGGGTAAATGGTCGATACTACTTGAAGGATTCCTCTTTAGTTGTTAAATACTTTAGCTAGTATTCTTATAATCGGTTTACTATGCGTTTTCTTTTATGGTTCATATTCCGAATTAGGTTTATCCTTGTAGTAATCTTATGAAATGGATTGTAGACATACACGAGTAAGAACTCAATGGGACTTTGCCTCCCTAAACAATTGGGCAAAGTCCAATTGAATTCTTACGCGTCTAACGCGAGTTTTTCCATTCCATAACATAAAGTTTGAAACTCAATCAGTCAACAGATCCATATTCTATTAGTATAAATGACAAAACGGACACTTTGCTCGGATGTTCAAACGAAAAAAACTTAAATAAATAAATAAATAATAGAAGTTCATTGAAGAAATTCCAATTACAAAAACCTAGAAAATAAAAATTAATCTTTGATAAACAAGATCAAAATTTATTGTTATTTAAGAACAGTACAAGACAGAAGGGAGATCCCTTTTATTGTGTCAACCAACGATTTATAAGACAAGTAATTTATATACTATAATTTTATTAATTAATTAATTTATTATAATTATAAAATTCGTATTTTTTTTACTATGACTATTTTTACCATACAAAATTGCATCAATCAACAAGAAATTGGTTCTTTTTATCAACTTACTATTGGTATATTTTTATCAACTTACTATTTTTTTTTTGGAAGGCGAGCTGGGTTTTTAAGGATCCCATAACCTATCAACTGGGCGACCTATAGGTCAACACCCATTAGAAAGTAACCATGCCGCAGGTGGGATTTGAAGCTAGGACGTGGGGGACAAACCCACACAACCCTAACCACTAGGCCATAACACCTATGGATAAACCTACTATTGATAATCCTATGGATCTATAAATCCATTTCGGACAATTTTGAACCTTTTCAAACTGTTTCTTTTTAAGAATCAACAAAATTTGTGCCAAAATAACAGATGCAAAGAAGAAGAAGAAAAGACCTTGGACGCTTGATGGATCTTGAAGTACTATTTTAGCATCTCCCTTACCAAACTCATCCACATCGAAATTACTCGTTAATAGTTGATCCAGCTTGATGGATTCACCTTCTGAAGCAAGAAGATTTAATCCTGGAGGTATAATATCAAGGGATTGGTGTCCATATGACGTATACACTATGGTTATTTCAAAACTGCCATTTTCTTTATGTATTATTTTGCTGACAATACTTGTCATTGTAGCATTATAGACTAAATTGTTACTATTCCTCCCATCGAGATAAATCTAACCTCTTCCCCTGTTCCCACCAACATATATAGAATATTTTAAAAAGTAAACATCTTTCTTAGTAGCAGTCCAGGGAAAAGATTAGTGTCATGCCCTGATTTTTAAACAACCTAAATTAATAGATTGTCCAAAAAATCAAGGCATGACATGAACAATTTAAATGGTACAGACATAAGGCAATTAATAAAAATAACAAATTTTCTTAAACATTCTTCATCTCGAAACGAGGTTAACATTTATCATGCCTAAGCCAACAAAATAAATCATACGAGTGAATTACATTACTCGATCCCATATAAAATATTTGACTTAGAATGAACAGTAATAACTTGGTCCTATATCTTAATACCTAGGAAATCAATAAAAATAAAATCTAAAGGAAGATGTCAAGTCCACAACTACCGCCACAAAGCTAGAACCACCTCCATGCTCAACCTAACCATGGTAAGTCGAGTTGCGCTCATTAAGAATGCACCCAAATTTGTAAAACAAATACAAAATTGGGTCAGTATATCAATACTAGTTTGAGCAAACTTACACATCAGGATATAATTTCATGATTATCTAACATTTCAATAATAAACATTTCACATTGACATGTAGTTCTCATTCAAAGATAGAATGAGCAGTTAGTTTCTTCCCTCAAGGTAATTATACATACATGCTAACATAATAATCCATACAAAATCTCATGTTATGATAATGTTTTCTTTATTGCCATAGTTTTTAGCTTCTTTTCCACAATCGCATTACCCTCCTGTGCTGAATACACTTTACCCAAGTGTGTATCCATTACCTTCGAAACCATTCGGAGTGTACATGTCCCAAGGATTAAGCAATCAAAAGAGTTTAACTCACCGTTTTTCGAAAACTCTAAAGTTGAAGCAATGTATTTTATTCTTTCGCCTCACTTCTCCTCTACGTAGGTTTTTTTTTCTTTTGCGTGTGTGTGTGTGTGTACAAAAAAAAAAGCTAGGGTTTCTTTCAAAAGGGTTTGAATTAGGGTTTTTTCTAATCTTTGCTAAACACGCCTATCACTTCTATTCTTTTACCCAATGTTTCACTTGTCAGTAATCAATATGTCTCTTCCTGTTCCACTTGTCAGCAAGTGAAAGCGGAACACCAGAGGCCTTATGGTTTATTACAGCTTCTGAAAATACCCATGTGAAAGTGGAAACACAATTCGATGGATTTTGTTGATGGTTTGCCTAGATCTCAGAGGGGTAATGAATAAATTTGGGTTATTGTTGATTGTTTGACTAAGTGTGCACATTTTATCCCAGTTGGTACATGTCGTAATACCGACAAGTTAACAGTAATGTATATTCGAGAAATGGTATGGTTACATGGTGTTCCTATTACCATTTTTTTAGATAGAGACTCATTGTTTACATCTACATTTTGGAGAAGTTTCCAACGTGCTATGGGCACTACTTTGGGTATGAGCACTGTGTATCATCCACAGACTAATCAATAGTCTAATTGGGTAAATAAGATTTTGGAGGATATGTTGTGAGCTTGCATTATGAATTTTGGTGGAAGTTGGGAGGATCATTTAACATTGGTGGAGTTCTTGTACAATAATAGTTAGGGTAATTTGCACTTTGCCCCCTATTATACATAGCTAATTAATAAGTAGATCCATCATTAATCACTATTACCCCCTTGACTAGCGGTCAACCTCCATTGACCGTCAATTTTCAAAGCAGATTATCAAAATGTCCCTCAGAAATCAAAGGCTGAGATTGCATTTTTCGTATCTCAAACATCTCATCTCGAAGAAAACCCTAAGGGCCAACTGAAATCGTAATCGTATCTTAAGGAAAATCAACGGTCCAAATTTAATAGTACACACATCTCTAGGTAAATCTAACGGTCCAAATTTAATTATGCACACATCTCGAGAAAAAATGATGATCCAACACGCATCTAGAGGAAAATTTGAGGGTCCAACACTCATCTCAAGAAATCTGACGACTTTGATTTATTCGTGCACGCATCTTGAGGAAATCTGATGACTAGTATTTATTCATGCACACATCTCGAAAGACAAATTGACGCTTTGACCCAAATCTCGAGGACAATCTGAAGTCCAACACACATCTTGAGAAAAATCTGATGACTTAGATTTAAATTTATTCAGACGTCAGATTTCCTCGAGATGCATGCACAAATAAATACGAGCCGTCAGATTTTCCTCGAGATGCATACTGGGATGTAAGATTTTCCTCAAGATGCATGTTGGACATTTAGATTTCCCCTTGAGACGCATGCATAGATAAATCAATCTGAGCCATCATATATTTCTCGAGATGTGTGCACGAATAAATCTGAGATGTGTGTACTATTAAATTTGGATCGTTAGATTTTCCTCGAGATGAGTTGTTTAAGATGAAATTTTTTTTTTTAAATCAACTGTTGGATTTTCGTCAAGATACGAATACAATTTCAGTTGGGCCTTAGGATTTTCCTCGAGATGAGATGTTCGAGATACGAAAGATTTAATATCAACCTTTGATTTCTGAGGGGCATTTTGGTAATCTATTTTTAAAATTGACGGTCAATGGACGTTGACTGCTAGTCAATGGGGTATTTGTAATAGTGATTAATGATTGGTCTACTTATTAATTACCTATTTATAATAAGGGCAACGTGCAAATTACACTAATAGTTATGAATCAAGCATTGGCATGGCACCCTTTGAGGCTTTGTATGGTAGGTCGTGTAGATCCCCTAGTTGTTGGGTAGATGTAAGAGATATAGTATTGTTAGGGCCAGAGATTGTTAGAGAGACTGCAGAGAAGATTGAGATTATTAGGGGAAGGATAAAAACTGCTCAGAGTAAACAGAAAAATTATGCAGATCAGAAGCGAAGGAGTGTAGAGTTCTCAGTTGGGATTTTGTTTTTCTTAAGATATCTCCCATGCGAGGTGTGATGAGATTCGACAAGAAAGGGAAGTTGAGCCCACGGTACATTGGGTCGTTTGATATTGTTGGATGTGTTGTTCATTTAGCTTATAAGCTTGCATTGCCGCCTAGTTTGTCGATGACCCATAATGTCTTTCATGTTTCGAAATTGAGGAAATGTGTAAAAGACCCAACTCAGATTATTGAACTTAATGAGGATTTGACTTACACGGTTAGGCCAGTGATGATAATTGATCTTGATGTGAAGCAACTACAAAGAAAGAAAGTAAACCTGGTCAAAGTTCAGTAGAGCAAAAAGTAAAACGATTTTACTTGGGAGCTAGAGAACGAAATAAAACAGATCCACCCAAAATTATCCGCCTAGCTCTTATCCTACCGAATCTCAGGATGAGATTCTTTTGAGGTGTGTTTATTGTACTATCCGCTTAACTATTTGCAAATATAATGTTACTTATTTTGTTGTTTAGTAATATTTATACATATATAAATACTTTATAATATGAATTGGGAACACACACACACACAAACAAAAAACCTTACGTAGAGGAGAAAGAAGGCACGAGACTAAAAGGCTTTGCTTCAACTTTGGAGTTTTCGAAAAACGGTGATGTAAACTCTATTATTTTTTGTTAATAACGGTGAACAATCCTCTTAAGACTTAGGTGTCATCCTTTGGTTATATAATGGTGATGTTATTATTTTGATTATATAATATTTTCCTCACATATGCGTCATTTGCTTGTAGATCACAAATATAAATAATGACCTTAGACAGTGGAATAGCCTACACCTCTAGGTCACTATTTTAATGCAACAAGTGGTTGACTTTTATGTTTAAAGGAGAAACAATTGGGAATTGGTATAGATGGTGTTATCTGTCAAAAGGAGCTATTGGTTTCTACTGTTTGGATGGACGAGAAGGAAATGGAAGTTGGATAAGAGTGGTAAGGACGGTTTGTCTCTCTGTATTGTATGGGAAAGTTAAAATATATGAGTGAAAAAAAAAATTGAATCTGGTAGTGGATGGGAAAGGATGGAAAGGTACATGTGTTGACCTCTTGGAAGATGTAAAAAGTGGTAATCTAATTGTATGCGGTTTTGTGATAAATTAGTACATGAGACATTGTGTAAAGTACATGTGGGTATTGGTTTTTATTATATTTTTTGCATATGGGAACTTGTGAAGGGAATGCATGGCTGTGGTGAACTGTAAACCTATTTACAATACAATGCAATCAACATTAATTATTATTGCATCACTTCTATGATAAACCAATAGTAGTTATGTGCTTTAATTCGTGATTAATACACAGTCAACAATAGTTATGTGTTTTATTTCATGATTAATACACTGTCAGCACATGGGATCTATGTCTTTGTCTTGATATAAAAACATGATTTTACTATGGAAAGGTACTAAAACTTGTTGTTAGTATATATTTTGTCATAGTATAGAAAGTCTACTATAACAGAGAACACACTATTGGCTTGTGAACCACTACATATTTTTATTTATTCACCAAATGGTTATGTCCATACAGTTATATTATATTTCAAGATAGTTTAATATGGGTATGATCAGAAAAGAACTTAAGTCGCATATCCATTTAATTGTAGTTATAGTATGTGTTGCACCAATGCACGCGGTATTTTAAATTCTAAGATTAGTAATGCTCTTTTTCACAGCACCAAAAACAAAATGATTTTAGTATACAGATTTGTTTGTATACTAGGTTTGTGAAATGCACGCGGTATTTTAAATTCTAAGATTAGTAATGCTCTTTTTCACAGCACCAAAAACAAAATGATTTTAGTATACAGATTTGTTTGTATACTAGGTTTGTGATAAATCTGGCCCCTTCCCTAATTCCCATCAACGTATATAGAATATTTTAAAAAGTAAACATCTTTTTTATTAGCAGGGTCTAAGGAAAGAATAGGGAAGGTGATTTCACTATATTTTTTACCATGAACAGAACCTATCACAAGAATGTTTGTTTTAGTCGGACAATAACTCTGAAAAGGCAGATTTTCCATCTTTTCTTTTATTTTGGGAGAAATATGATCAGGTGGGGCTAGTTTGAATCCCTCAAGTAAAATAAGAACCACCCCCACATTCAAAGACCCCTTTTAACATTTGAGGAACTTGCAGTTGCATTTCATAAGGGATTCGAGAACTGCTTCAAATATAGTATTTGGACGTACCGCTTGTGGAACCTCAATATCCACTGGTTTATTAGCAAAGGACAATTGGCACATACAATACGCCCAGTTGCTTCTCATGGATTTTCAACTCTGTTGTGCAAAAATGGGATATGCATGTGAAATAGATGTCCAAGTTATTACATATATCAACTTCATGATCAATACAGAAATAGATCGAGTGATTTGCTCTTTACCCAAGAACAAATATTTCTATTTTGCATAGTCCAATCATCCATCCCCGAGAGTTTCTACAATAAATTTGGTAGGTTGCTAGTATAATTTCTTATCCATGATTAGCTATTTTATTGGAAGTTCACTGGAATATAGTAAACAAAAAACCCTGGATGAGTAAAAACATAAAGAGTGAGTAAGAATTTTACTATTTTATTAATGTACGAAGTAAAAAACATTCTAATTGGATTCATATCAGTGGATCTCTCTTTAGTCATTCATTGATTGATAAATCACTACAAGTGAGGGAGATAAACAATTCGATTCCATTTGGCTTGGGCCTGATTGTGGTTTTTAGCGGCCTCTTGTTTTGATTTTTACTTCAAATATTTACTAATAATAGGTATATCAAGAAAAGAAGTATCACTAACTCTTTTCTTAGATCATGGATAGGAAGGAAAATTTTGTATGTATGTTTTTTTGTAATTCATCCATGAAAAATTATGAAGAAGAATAAGTTTGTTTATCCGACTGATTGGGTCCATTGAGTTTTTTTTTTTTTTTTTTTTTAAACAATTTATGCCTCGAACAATCCCTGAAGTGCAAGCATGTGAGAATGATTCTATTTCGATGTAGTAAGCAATCGGTAGGGTACAAACAATAATAAAAAATGAATACAATACTATATACAAAAATATGAAATGCAAAGAAATTTGTTTGTTATATTTTTAAATTATTTAACAAAATTAGGGTTATGCAAACTTGACCGGTAGACCTCATTTGTAAAACAGGTCAAACTTATTATTACCGAAATTATTTGAACTGTTTCAAAGATCCAACATGCATTTTTGTTTTCTTGGGCTTTTTCATCAACTGAATATTAACTAGTCCACCATATTTTTTTCTTGACAGAAAGATAACAAGATGGCTCCACGTGCTCTGATTCAGTATTGGATTTTTGTACATGACCAATACCAAAGTGTTTCAAAGAAGAGTTACCTTGATGTAGGTCTGCCTCTGGCCTAGATCAACCTAAGTTAAATAAAGTCTATATTGCTCTACCCAAAACGTCAAATATGAAACTTCATTCATACACCTTAAAGTTCATAAGACAAAAGGAGATTTTTTTAGGTCTTTATACTCATTATGTGTAGCATTGAGTGAACTAGGTATTCACTTTATCAATTATCAAATCTATGATGAGTTCTATTTGTTGGCACTTAAATTGGCACCAGAATTGGACCAATCAAATATTTATCAGCTATTGTTATCTTGTTCCCTCGAATCCACAGAGTAGACATGAATTTATCAATAAGATAAGTTTTGTTGATTGCATGATGGACTCCTCTGAAAAACACACTATTGCGCATGTAAATGAGTTGGTCTACCTAACTGAGCTCTAGCCATTTGGTTTGTATTAATTTGTATAGAGTTTTTTTGTCAAGATGTATATTCATGATCCGATATGAGAGATCTCTGATCCGTTTCCCGTGAGGGATGGGCATTGCTTAAAAGTAAGATTCCAATTATAATCCATCAATGGGATGGGTATCTTTTGTTTCTTTCCATGATGATAAATGACATACTTAACTTAGTGGTTAGAGTATTGCTTTCATACGATGGGGATTTGAAATCACTGCTTATATACCTGGTTTTGGCCATAATTCACAAGAACATTCTGTAGTCTTAGTAAGAGGAGGAAGGGTTAAGGATTTACCTGGTGTGAGAAATCACATTGTTCGAGGAACCCTAGATGTTGTCTGAGTAAAAGATCGTCAACAAGGGGATTCTAGTGCATTTTAGATTCTCATCCACGACTTGTATAATTAAATGATGCCATGTGAATCACTAGAAACATGGAAGTGTATGGCAAACCCAATAACGAAAATTTCTTAAGGGGACTGGAGCAGGCTACCATGAGATAATAAATCTTCTTTCAAAAGAGATCCGATTCAGAACTATTATGTGTCCAAGGTCAAACTGAAATCATTTCAAAGGTTTTCCTTAACTTTGTCTGTGTCAACAAACAATTCAAAATACCTTGACTTTTTTAGTACAGGTCCAAGTCAAATAGCAATAATTCGAAGCACCTCCTGTTACACTTTTTTAGAAACCCAAGGAATTGTCCATATGTATGATCATAATTATTTATACGGGCTTTTTTTTACATAAAAGGGAATTTTTGTTACAATAGAACCATAAGTGATGTGGATTATTCAAGAATCAAAGTCGATTTGCTTTAAAAAAAAAGATAACAATGAACTTTTATTAAATGGTTTCGCGGGATTCACCCAATTGTCTCGATCGTTGGATAACATTGAGAAATAGGAATTGGTTTTATCAAAGGATTTCTTGTGGATATTTTCTTGTAGAAGTATGGAATGAGTCAATCGTCACTTTGGTATCTTATTGAACAAAAATGGTGATATTGTTCCTCCATCGATTAACAATTTCGATTTTTGTGAAGTATTATGATGATCCAATAAAAATGGTCTAATTTATTCAACTGAACGATTTGAGCACCTCTTGATTCTAACTGATCGAGAGTTGATCATTCAGACATGTGAATTGAGAGATGTCGATCTCGAGCCCACTAATTGGGGTATTCCCGAAACACACAAAGAAAACCAAAAGTGGCTTAGATAAAAAGATAAGGAACTTGGGGAAAAGGAGACAAAACTTGGGCAAAAAGATGGACCAATATAAACAAAGTGGCTTAAAAGGATCTTGTTTGTCGAAAACCCTGGACCAAATAATCGAATATAGATTAATAATAATTTTAAATAATATACTAATAATATTAATGCATAATTGATCGAACACTACTTGAAAAACTAGAAAATGATTCTTCTGCTAAAAATCAAAATGTTCCAAATGTTCCTGGAAATTATTGCTCCTAGTGGACCATTTGTATCTATAAGCATTAGGATCCCGATTCATGGATCTTGGTTCAAGAAATAAGAGGATCAAACCATTTAATCGCAAGAAAAACACTTCAAATTGTTGAGTCATCGCTAGATATGGCTTAGAATCAAGAGATATTTCCCTTATAATACTCCATCCGAGAGTTATAAGTATTATCAAATATGTTCCTATCTAATACAACGCTATTGGATCAAATGACAAAGATGATGATGATACATCAAAATAGACCGATCGTCACGGTCGTACACGTGGCATAAAGACCCTTCACGAGGATACAACGCTCGATCTATTGGGCCAACTCATAAAACCCAGGAAGAACAAGGCAAATTATAGAGGCCCAGACTAGGCCCACCACTAATGAGACATAAATAGAACCAGAATCCAGGCCCAGACAAATCAGAGCCCGAGTCCATACCCGATACGCGTTCTCTCATAAAAAAGAAGAATGTTGCACCAAGAAAAAGCCATGGAGGGACTTACACTTCCACGAACACATCTCTATTAAGGAGGAGACTGTTACAAGAAACATCTTCTTCCGTTGCGCCTCACATGCTTAAGTCACGCAGAAAGTTAACCATGACCATTATAAAAGGTAAAAGGAACATTCAACAAAGGTATGCAACTTGAACTGAGATTTGACCAGATTTACATCCTTCTTCCAACAGAGTTACTGACTTAAGTATCGAAATGCCTTCGACCACCAAAAAGGTGGTCATTGGAAGTCTAACAGTTGTTTTGCAGGTCAAACTCACAGGAAGAGGATTTTTAGACGCATCAGTTTGGCACAAATTGTGGGGAACGACGAGTTTTCCTTTCAAAAAATAAGATTCACAATTCAACTCAGGCAGAAGATCAATGGAATACTCCACAAATCTTCAACCTGACGATATGCGGCCCAATACTGATCCAAAGACAACCATCGAAACAACTATACCTACTGGAGCTCTAGCAAGTAACAATTCAGACATCTCTGACATCATGGGGAATCCCCTCGGATCCCCAAATGGAGATACTTATGGCTCAGATGAATAGTGTGATCGAGACGATTGATATGATCATCAGAGACCTGCAAGGCATCAACTTTCGAGAAAAAATCACCTAGCTTAAGAGACACCAGACTAACAATAGCTTCAAGTGCAATTAAAGAATGTCCGAAAGTCTACAACTGAAAAACCCCAAATACGGGAGAGCGTTCTTGACTCTGATAGCAAGTCAGAGCGAGATTTTGGAAGCCATGGCAGGAAGAAAAGATGTCAAATGGCCTCTGAGGATGAGAGGAGATCCGTAAAAGCGGAACAAGAAAATATGCTGCCTCTTCCACAATGACTACGACCACGATACCGAGGATTGTCGCAGCCTAATAAATGATATTGAATGCCATATCAAGGAAGGACGACTCAGAGAGTTCGTCGAACTCGAGGGCAAAACAATCATTTCAAATGAGCAAGCGAAAGAAACAATCTACTCTTACACGACACGGTCGGGGAAAAAGAACAATCCAATCAATCCAGGAAGCGTATAGTCAGATACTTATGCACAAATATCAAGTTCCAAGAACCATCCGCACAGCGTGCAAAAAAATTGCAGAGGGCCCTAACCTTCTCGAACGAAGATGTTGATGGGGTTAATTTCTCACACAATGATGCTTTAGTGATTTCGGTCATGATAGCTAAATGGGAAATCAAAAGGGTATTGATCAACACCGGCAGTTTGACAAACCTGTTATACCTATCATGATAGCTAAATGGGAAATCAAAAGGGTATTGATCAACACCAGCAGCTTGACAAACCTGTTATACCTAACAACTTTCCGAAGGATGAAGTTCACCACTAAGATGATCTCACCAAGCGATCAGTCTATGGTAGGTTTCAGTGGGGAGCAATGTAACCCACTAGGGAATGATCCAACTACTAGTTGAAGTGGAAGACCTAAGGAAGCAGCAAATGTTAATGACAGACTTTCTTGTCGTCGACGTTCCTGCTGCGTACAACATGCTATTCGGAAGACCACGGATACACAAGATGGGTGTAGTATCCTCCACTATGCACCAATGCGTGAAGTACCATACCGACAATGGCATTGGAAGAATAAAAAGAGACCAATTAAGAGCTCGGGAGTGTCAATTTTTTGTTATAAAGACTCCCCACAAATAGCAATTACCACAACGACTGGAAGAGTCTTCACAGCAATCCGATGAAACAAGTCAAGATTCTTCAAATGAAAATATGGCTCTAACCGGTCCGCTAGATCGACCCAACACCGGGCAACTGAAAGAAGAAACGGTCAAGGTCTACTTAGACAATAAAGCAGAAAAGGCAATCTGAATCGGCACAAAAATCTGACCTGAACTCGCCAAGAAGTTGATCCAACTGCTGAAGGATAACCAAGATATTTTCGCATGGACAATGAAGAATATGGTGTGAATAGATCCATCCATCATCTCCCACAAATTGCAAGTGAATCCAGATAGGAAACCGGTTCGACAAAAAAGAAAACCAATGACCCGGAGCGCAATCAGGCGATAAACGAAGAAATGCACCAACTGCTCAGTGCATGAATGATAAGAGAAGCTCACTATTCGGATTGGTTGGAGAACACGGTACTAGTAAAAAAGAAAAACGGGAAATGGAGGGTGTGCATGGACTACACCGACCTGAATAAACCCATGTCCCAAAGACAACTTCACATTTCCATGAATAGACCAAATAGTGGTCGCAACTACCAGACACGAGATGTTGTACTTCATGGATGCGTACTCTAGGTATAATCAAATACAAATGTACCCCTCCACCCCCCAGAAAAAAATCTTTCATTACGAAAAGGGGGACGTACTATTATCGAGTAATGCCATTCAGATTGAAGAATGCTGGAGCAACGTATCAACGGCTAGTAAACATGATGTTTATAAATTTGATTGGCAAAACGATGGAGGTTTATATCGACGATATGTTCGTCAAAACCTCACGCAGAACATACCATGTTATGGACCTCGAACAAGCTTTCTCCTAGCTTTGGAAATACAAGATGAAGCTAAACCCAGAGAAATGCACCTTTGGAGTGGAGTCAGGGAAGTTCCTCGAGTACATGGTCAACCAATGAGGAATTGAAGCCGACCCAAAGTAGATACAATCGTTTCTCAAAATGTAATTACTGACAAACATAAAGGGTGTTCAAAGTTTTAACGGGAGAATAACAGCTCTGAACAGATTTATCTCCAGATCATCAGACAAGTGTCTGCCCTTCTTCAAAATCTTGAAGAGGAACAATACATTCAAATGGAATGATGAATGTGAGAGAGCCTTTCAAAGCCTTAAGACTTACATGGGAAGCTCGAAGCTGCTAACAAAGCCGAACAAAAGAGAAATGTTGTATCTGTTGATTACGCCCAAACAATACACGCGGTCAATTGCAGTAAAGAATGGGGTGTCGATCCCACGAGGAAAAACGATCTACAAAATAAGGTTAAGGAAGACAAACTATGCGAAACTAAAATAAATTCTAACAAATTTAAAATACGAAATTGAACTTAATTTAAAGAAAACTAAGTTTGAGAAAAGCACAAGGTTCCAAGGATCCCTCCTAGACTTCACACGCCAATTAATATTGATTCGCTATGATGACTCAACTACGTGTTTCACATCCCAAACGACGTAATCGGAAAAATAATCTTTTAATCATTAGAAAACCCTAATGTAAATGAAGTTCAGATTTCACTTTTTCTAAGAAAACACAAAGGTTTGTCATATGTGATATCTTAAACTTACGATATATCCGGAGACGATACCGTAATAAATGACGATCACATATAACCAACCTACCGGAATCAATTAATTCTTAAACATTCCACACATAAGAAAAGCGTGACTAAGCTTATATGGAGAAGTAAAAATAATCACCGGAGTACTAAAAATCTACGAAGAAATCTATGATATCCTTCTCACTGAAATAACATAAATTTCTATATTAAATAAAAGTGATAATCATTAAACATCATTATTCATCGTGAACACTTAAAGCGAATCAATTACTAATTTAGTGCGTTACATCTAGGAGTTCACCTCTTCACCTTGCGTGGGGTTTAGTGACTCATGGTGGTGGTAGTCACAGCATCAATGGAGGAGTCCATCACTTCCTGTCCGCGCACGAATCCCGAGGAAAAGAGCTCAGATTGTCTGTGGTGGCTCTTAGTAAATTCCGGGGTGCAAATTAGCTCCAACCGTTTTTCAAATTGAAAAACGGTTTTTTCCCGCGCGAAAAGTCGCTCTGCAACTTCTTCGTCTTCTCCAGCGAGACGTGCCTGATCCGCCGCTCGTCGCGAGCTCCTCGCGGCCTTCCTCGCCTCCTGAACGGTTCCTGTACCTGCAAGAAGAGAGAGAGAGGTTGAGGAAACAAGGTTCACAACCAAAACGGCGAAGGAGGACAAGAACAGGGACTCCCTGTTGCGGCTGATGTCTCGCGGGGTGGTAGCGACTCTGTCGCGGAAGTGGTGGCTCCAAAGGAGGGTGGTGACGAGGTCTCGGTGGTGGTGGAGTGAGATGGAAGAGGAAGGAGGGCGGCTGCGAGGGAGAGAAACAGGGAGGAGTTCCCTGTTTCGCGGCTTCACTGTACGCGCGGTGGTGGCAATGAACTCGGGTGATGGTTGCGGCGAGATAGAGGGAAGAGGAGGGATGCTGGACGGTGGCGAGACAGAGAGAGAGAGGTGGAACGATGTTGTGCGAGGTGGTGGAACAGGGAGCGAAACAGGGAGGTGCCCTGTCTCGCACGGTGTTGTGCGAGGTGGTGGTCAGTGACGGGTGTGAGGTGGTGGTCGGTTAGTGGCGAGAGAGCTCGGTCTCTGCCCAGTGGAGGTTAGTGATGGTGGCTGGAAAAGAGAGGGAGAAGAGAGAACGTGGAATAGAGAGGTCTGGAGGAGAAGGCAACAGAGAAACCTAAATAGGGTTTCCCTATTTCCTTGTTAGGCTGGGTTTAGGATTATAGCTTTCTGGGCTTGGGCTTGAGCTTGGGTTTGAGCTCGGTTAAAGTAAGCTGGGTTAGGCTTAGATGTGTGAACCACTCTTTTGTACCACCGCTAGAATCGACAAATCAATCATTTTCTCAAATTTGTCGCCTTAATGCACTTTTATCGTTCACACGCGCAGATTCCTACAAAAACATAAAAATTGAAATAATTAGAATAAAATATATTAATTGAAGCACTAACATATATAAATTAAGGGTTATAATTTGTAATAATTACATGTATATCAAATACCCCCAAACCTATATTTTGCTAGTCCTCGAGCAAAACAAAATAAAGAATAAAATCCTAACTCACTTTCGTAGGAATCACGGTTGCACTTACCTTAACGTGCAACAAGGCTTTAAACCTCTAGATTACCTCTAGAGGACGAGTTATAGTCTCGTGAGGGTTTCCAGAAATGCTACCCCCAAACATTACTGACTCAATAAAACAAAATCTATTTTCTAAAAACATAATGCAAATCATATGAACATTTCCTTTTATTTCCCTTAGAGTATTTTTCTGATTGCCTATAATTCAAGAAAAACAACAAACTAATAATGTCACAATAGTATATCAATAGAGTACAATAATTTAACAGTATCTAAAGGTTAAATGAATTTCATAATCATTCTCAACTCGAAGTGTGTGTGTGAGGAGCCTTATCAACATAACTCTTCATCTCATAGTAAAGATGTGACAAGATAACCTTTAGAAAAGACGTTTCGACTACAATTCTCTCATGTCGCTCAGAAATGAAACGCTCAGAGATTGGGCACTCAGTTTATATGTGAGGATAAGAATATACTATGGAAAATACAAGCATCTCACATATAATTATCATGAAAAACGGAATTTTAAAAGAGTGAAATGAATATGATCTCATGGACCGGAATATTGATTACTTTTAAGAATGTTGAACCAAACATCATAGTTCTTGCCTATTCAATCTCCACATCTATTAAGCTAACTTTCACTTAAAATCAATCAGGTCTTTACTAGGTTGTATTGGGGCTTGGATTATGGCAAACAATAATGGACAAAAGGATACAAAGATTTTCTGAGAATGGATACACCCTTGAATAAAACATAGGGCATTGAAGAGCAAATCAATGTTGTACACCATTAACTTTTTCTTCATTATTTTCTTCTTCAATCACTTTTTTTTTTTTTTTTTTTTTTTTTTTTTTGAAATGCTTTTCCCCATTGATACAATCCAACACTTTTACTTCGAGGGCGCATGAAATATCCTTTTTTTTTTTTTTTTTATTTGCCCATTCCATAAATATATCTCACCGGATACATTCTCAGAAAATTGGGTAAGGATAAAATAATAGAGGTATTACTCCTTGATTGGAGTAGGTATTGGGAATGGGGATCACAAAGAAAAGGCTATCTAAAGGCTCAAAGGGCTGCAAATGGATATTTATTATTGGGTAGGCTAAAAGGTTAAAAATGGTTTAAAGAAAGAAATGCCTATATCACTTCATAAGTTCTAGTTAGTACTAGGACATCTCAACTAAATAGAGCAAGAAGTTCTAGTGTAAAGATTCAATTTTTATGTCATTCTTAAAGTACTCAATAAGAAAATCAAGAATAATGAGATCATCAACGAAATAGTGCGGACTCAAGAAAAATCAGAGTGTAATTAATAACCCTCAAGAAATAAAGAATGACTCAAAACTCACAAGGGTTAAGTCTCCACTATTATTCTAAGATTTTCTAGTTCAATACCTCACTAATCAACTTCAAATCATGTTGACTTGGCTTATAGTGCATAAATAGTCGAGTTGAAAAGTCTCGCGAAATACATCTAACATAAGGATAATATCAAATACCATGTTTTCCACTAATATAACTATGTGACACATGCTAGTATGTGTTTTCTCAAAATTAAAGGCAACAAAATCATTCTCTAAAATTGAAGAGAACTCAAAACCTCTTTTTTTTTTTTTATTATTATTATTATTATTATTTTATTCACCAAGAGTTCGGATTTCAAATGCATTTTCAAGAAGATTTTACACAATTACCATAATCATCTAAGTATTCAATGGAGATTGAGTAGAACACAAAAATGATTGGTTTAATTGTAAAATATGTTTTAAACTCAAAGATTTTTGAAAATGTCATAAAAAATCTAATAAACCACACCCCCAAACCTAAACCAAACATTGTCCTCAATGTATAAAATAATAATCATGACAAATCAAGACAAAAGAAAAGAGGAGGGTTAGAGTGATATTACCATGGTGAAGCTTTTTACCAATTTCGATGAAATCTTCCATCAATAAATGCTCAGAAACATAAGAAGTATGGAGGTTTCATTAGAAATCAATAAAATGCAGACTCGACATTAACAAATAAAAAAAAGAAAAAAAAGGCAAGTTGTAAGTCAAAACTGTTATGGAGCTAACGAGTATGAGTGAAACACAACTAAATAGGGTACTCGAAAATCAATCCAAACTAACAGCAAAGACACACAACTAAGGCTAGGCTGCCTCCTAGGAGCGCTTGGTTTAACGTCTTCAGCCCGACATATATTCTCCCTCATGAAAGATATACCATGAAGTGACGAGGAAGAACATAGGGAACATTCACCTCCAAATCTAGTGTATGATATAAATGAGTCAAAAAGGTTAAGGAATCGTATACCAACAACCTAAAAAGTTGAGGATCAGTCCACTCAAAAATAGCAACCACCTGATGTTTCCTCTTGAAAGTGCATAGATCCTTGATGACCCTCGCATAAGTTGGTACCTGTTTAATCACATGCAGCAAAGGTAAGTTAATTTTAACCTGTTTCAAGTGTTCTAGAATCTCACCATGCATTTCTGATTTCTTTCCAGGAGGTCGTAGTGCTTGAGGAAAAGGAACTGAAACTGGAATGTTCTTATTGGGCTCATCCTCAGGGATGCTCGCCTTTGCACTTGGGGAGGTGCTTATAGTTGTGAACGAGCTTAACCCATCTAAAATCTTACCACCCCGAGTAGCGATGGCATTAACCTCTTTGACATTCTGAGAGTCTGAAGTAGAAGTTTGTGCCATAAGTTGTCCATTCGGATTTGCTTGAGGCTGTGACGGAAATTGGCCCCGAGCTTGTACTGTTAATGAACTTGTCAGCTTGGTTATTTGGCTTTTTATCTCCTTGTTCTCCTCTGCCAACTGTGTCAATGCAACCTCAAATTTTTGATTAGTTTTCCCTTGTGCCTCTATAAATGCATGCAATGTGTCTGATAAGGAACTTCTGTTAGATTGTGCATTGTATGGTGGTGCAGGGTATGATCTAGGTGGTTGTGCCTGTGAGTGTGTAGGTGGGTCGGCCTCGGACCTCCAACTAAAGTTAGGGTGATCTCTCCAGCCAGAATTGTAAGTGTTAGAGAATGGTGAATAAGGCTTCTTGTACATCCCTAAGGCGTTACATTGTTCCTCATAAACCACTCTCATCTCAGTCAAGGTCGGGCAATCCTGTGCTAAGTGTTCAACTCCCCCGCATATAAAACATGTGTCCTGTAGCTCAACCCTGGCAACAGTATGTGTGGGCTTACCATTCTTGGTCTTAAGTGCTTCTAACTCCCTAGTTACTCTGTCAAGTTGGGCTCTAAGGCTATCATCTTCACTAAGTTGGTAAACTCCAGCTGAGCGTGTTCTATCTGTGCTCTCAGTAGCACTTGGACCAGTCCAAGTGTGGGCCTTTTCAGCTAAGTCATTCAGGTACTCAATGGCCTCGTCAGGGTCCTTATGCAAAAACTTTCCATTACACATCATCTCAAGGAAATGACGTTCTCTACTGGTGAGTCCCTCATAAAAATAACTGACTACGCGCCAACTCTCATACCCATGGTGTGGGCATGTATTCAAGAGATCCTTGAACCTCTCCCATACTTGATATAATGTCTCACTATTCTTTTGGGTGAAGGTAGAAATCTGTCTCTTTAGACCGTTGGTTTTGTGATGAGGAAAGTATTTATTAAAAAATGTTTGGGTCATCTCCTCCCACGAACCTAAGTGGTCTCTATTCCAACTCACACCTCCAATGTTCTTTTTTTTTTTTTTTTTTTTTTTTTTTTTTTAGAAATAAAATAAAATTAAAAATTAAGATGGATCTAAAACCTAAAATAGAATAAAATAAAATAAAATGAAAAATGAGCAAGAAAGATAATACCCGAAACCTTCTTTGTAGGATGACGCTTGTTCCCCGGCAACGGCGCCAAAATTTGATTACGCCCAAACAATACACGCGGTCAATTGCAGTAAAGAATGGGGTGTCGATCCCACGAGGAAAAACGATCTACAAAATAAGGTTAAGGAAGACAAACTATGCGAAACTAAAATAAATTCTAACAAATTTAAAATACGAAATTGAACTTAATTTAAAGAAAACTAAGTTTGAGAAAAGCACAAGGTTCCAAGGATCCCTCCTAGACTTCACACGCCAATTAATATTGATTCGCTATGATGACTCAACTACGTGTTTCACATCCCAAACGACGTAATCGGAAAAATAATCTTTTAATCATTAGAAAACCCTAATGTAAATGAAGTTCAGATTTCACTTTTTCTAAGAAAACACAAAGGTTTGTCATATGTGATATCTTAAACTTACGATATATCCGGAGACGATACCGTAATAAATGACGATCACATATAACCAACCTACCGGAATCAATTAATTCTTAAACATTCCACACATAAGAAAAGCGTGACTAAGCTTATATGGAGAAGTAAAAATAATCACCGGAGTACTAAAAATCTACGAAGAAATCTATGATATCCTTCTCACTGAAATAACATAAATTTCTATATTAAATAAAAGTGATAATCATTAAACATCATTATTCATCGTGAACACTTAAAGCGAATCAATTACTAATTTAGTGCGTTACATCTAGGAGTTCACCTCTTCACCTTGCGTGGGGTTTAGTGACTCATGGTGGTGGTAGTCACAGCATCAATGGAGGAGTCCATCACTTCCTGTCCGCGCACGAATCCCGAGGAAAAGAGCTCAGATTGTCTGTGGTGGCTCTTAGTAAATTCCGGGGTGCAAATTAGCTCCAACCGTTTTTCAAATTGAAAAACGGTTTTTTCCCGCGCGAAAAGTCGCTCTGCAACTTCTTCGTCTTCTCCAGCGAGACGTGCCTGATCCGCCGCTCGTCGCGAGCTCCTCGCGGCCTTCCTCGCCTCCTGAACGGTTCCTGTACCTGCAAGAAGAGAGAGAGAGGTTGAGGAAACAAGGTTCACAACCAAAACGGCGAAGGAGGACAAGAACAGGGACTCCCTGTTGCGGCTGATGTCTCGCGGGGTGGTAGCGACTCTGTCGCGGAAGTGGTGGCTCCAAAGGAGGGTGGTGACGAGGTCTCGGTGGTGGTGGAGTGAGATGGAAGAGGAAGGAGGGCGGCTGCGAGGGAGAGAAACAGGGAGGAGTTCCCTGTTTCGCGGCTTCACTGTACGCGCGGTGGTGGCAATGAACTCGGGTGATGGTTGCGGCGAGATAGAGGGAAGAGGAGGGATGCTGGACGGTGGCGAGACAGAGAGAGAGAGGTGGAACGATGTTGTGCGAGGTGGTGGAACAGGGAGCGAAACAGGGAGGTGCCCTGTCTCGCACGGTGTTGTGCGAGGTGGTGGTCAGTGACGGGTGTGAGGTGGTGGTCGGTTAGTGGCGAGAGAGCTCGGTCTCTGCCCAGTGGAGGTTAGTGATGGTGGCTGGAAAAGAGAGGGAGAAGAGAGAACGTGGAATAGAGAGGTCTGGAGGAGAAGGCAACAGAGAAACCTAAATAGGGTTTCCCTATTTCCTTGTTAGGCTGGGTTTAGGATTATAGCTTTCTGGGCTTGGGCTTGAGCTTGGGTTTGAGCTCGGTTAAAGTAAGCTGGGTTAGGCTTAGATGTGTGAACCACTCTTTTGTACCACCGCTAGAATCGACAAATCAATCATTTTCTCAAATTTGTCGCCTTAATGCACTTTTATCGTTCACACGCGCAGATTCCTACAAAAACATAAAAATTGAAATAATTAGAATAAAATATATTAATTGAAGCACTAACATATATAAATTAAGGGTTATAATTTGTAATAATTACATGTATATCATCTGTACCTATCCGTATGCAACCAAGCGGTAAGTTCGACATTGATACGAGAAGAAAAAGTGGTGCAAAAACCAGTGTACTACATCAACAAAACACTTGCAGATGCAAAGGTCAACTATCCGGCCCTGGAAAAACTGGCGCTCGCTCTAATCGTGTCATCAAGAAAATTGTGACCATACTTCCAAGCTCACCAGATCACGGTTATGATCGAACAATCGCTTCGGTCGGTGTTACACAAACTGGACCTGTCGGAAAGAATGGTAAAGTGGGCGATAGAACTCGGATAATTCGACATCGACTATGCCCCTAGAACCGCTATCAAAGCTCATACATTATCGAATTTCATCGCCGAGTTCACATGAAGCAACAACCAACACGAGGACAAGGAAAGAAAAACAAAACAACCTGAACCAATCCCTAAAGGATGGATCCTCCGTTGTGATGGGGTGTCCAATGAGGCAGAAAGTGGAGCCGGATTAGTCTTGTACAACTCGGAAGGCGTCACATTAGAAAAGGCGATAAAAATTCAATTTTAAAGCCTTCAATAATTAAGCCGAGTATGAAAGTTGTGATAGCAGGGTTGCAGTTAGCAAAACACCTGAGAATAAAAGACATTAGTGTCTTTACTGATTCCAGGCTAGTGGTCAATCAACTAAGTGGCTAGTTCCAAGTAAAAGACACCTGAATGAAAGCCTACCACCATAAAACTACAGAACTGATAGAAGGCTTTTGAAATGCTACCATTCGAAAATGCGCACGAACAGAAAACCAAAAACCAGACGAGCCAGCAAAAGAAGCCTCAATAACGAAGGATAATGACAACCCACTTGTCATGACACAAGGAGTTCCATACTCGAAAATCAACCTGAAGAAGGATGCGTCGTGAACCAAGGAACCAATTGGACAACTCCAATCCTAACATATATTTTAAACGGGGAACTCCCAACAGATAAGATGGAAGTCAGGAAACTACGGAATCAGGCATCTAGGTATACAATGATCAATGACAAATTATACAGAAGGTCAACCACAAATCTATTACTAAGTTGCCTTGCACCAAGAGATGTCGAATACGTCCTACAAGAAAAACACCACGACACATGCAAGAATCACCTAGGAGGAAGAACATTGACCCATAAAGCTCTCATATTAGGTTATTATTGGCCAACGATGCAAGCGGATGCTCAGAAGCTAGTTTGTAAATGCGACAAATGCAAAATATTTTCCCCATACACACACATGCCGGGACAAAATCTGATCCCAATGAGCAGCCCCTGGCCGTTCGCACAATGGGGAATGGACATCGTAGGACCACTCCCAGCGTCCGACAAAAGAAGTTTCTCATTGTGGCAGTAGATTACTTCACCAAATGGGTAGAAGTAGAGCCCCTCATAAAGATAGGAGAAACCCAAGTTGAGAAATTTCTTCTAGAGGGACATCATATACAGATTCGGGATACCAAAAGTAACCGTCACGGACAATGGTAGACGGTTTGAAGGCAAAAGGTTAGGGAGTTGTGTGAAAACCTGAATATTCAACAACATTTCTTCGCTCCAGCTCATCCACAAGCAAACGGACAAGCCGAGGTCACTAACAAGACAATATTGGAGGCAATCAAGAAAAGACTAAAAGCAGCAAAAGGACTATGGACATTCGAGTTACCTAGTTTCCTCTGGGCATACAAAACAATAAAACGAACCTTGACAAAAGAAACGCCTTTCACCCTCGCTTACGGGTCAGAAGCAATGATACCCGTAGAGATCAGATTGCCAACATTCCAAACCGAAGAAGTCCGCGCCGAAGACAACGTCGAAGCATTAAGAGTCGGGCTAGATCTCCTCGAAGTAAAACGAGAAGTGATCTCAATTAAAATGGCAGCCTATCAACAACGAATGGCAAAGTATTACAACAAGAAGGTGCAATTTCAAACTTTTAACGTCGGAGACTGGGTGTTACAAAAAGTTAAACTAAACACGAAAGAGCCCGGCGATAGCAACCTGAACCTAAACTGGGAAGGACCATATTGGGTAACAAAAATCAACAGGCAGGAACATACTAGTTGGCAGACAAAGAGGGAGAAATGATACATACACCATGGAATGTAGAACACTTGAAAGATATTATCAATAAAGTCTTTTCTTCTCAATTTCAAAACAACAAGAATTTAATCAGGACAAAAAGTCAGATTAAAACCGACTCGAGAAAAACTCTCAGCATGGCTATAGTATCAAGCAAACACAAATACATATGCTGGACGAACGAGTTAGACATAAAAACTTTTGTCCTGATCAACCACGAAGTAATAAAGTACCAGGACATAAGAACCGGACTTTTACGCCGACTGTAATGTGCGACATCATAATTTGAATGAGAAACATGATTTTGTAAACCACGGCTTCCATACGACTAGAATGTCAAATATCGAAGCCACCCACGAAAATTCGGACAACCAAAGTCGGAAATCTCCAAAAAATGTCACAAATAAAAACTAAACAAGCTAGACATACGAGACACAAAAATGTGAAATAATAAATTTTCCATTTACCTTCTAAAAAAGGAGATTACAAAAATAAGAAAACTACAACTAAGATAGGAATCAGTGTCGTGAACAACATCTTCAGGAAGCATAGGGTTAGCAAGCTCCTCGACATCCAGATCACCATCGAATTCGGAATAACTTCCTTGACGTCATTGAATTTCTGCTCAGCAAAGCTGCGGTATGGGGACATGTTCAAACCTTGTGTTTCCAGAAAGTTCAGAAAGTCATGGCGACCCTCGACCACTCTCTTAAAATCCGCGGCCTTCGCTGCCTTCAGCTTCTCAGTAACAGTCAACAGCTCGGCTTGGGTTGTCGCTAACTCTTGGTCAACATCATCAAGTTTAGCAGCGACCGTTGATTTGGTCTCTACAAACTTGAAATTCAGCTCAACGATGCGAACAATAGCAGTCTTAAGCTTGGCAGAACACTCTTCGAAGAAACGAACAACCTTGTCATATTCCGCTTTTCGGTCAGACAACTCTTTCTCGGCAACATCCAGACGGGAACGCAACCAGCCTAATTCCACATCGGATGTCTCAAGGTCGAAAGTAAACGCATCACGTGTAGCCCCGAGTTCCCTCAACAACTTTCACACAGAGTGTGTGGCCCTCTCATGTTCCATGCACAGCGCCTTCAACAAATCCAGTTGATGGAGAACATGGGAAATGACAAAAATGTGTCTTGCAAGCTTCCGCTCGACATGCGCAACCTAGTCACGAGACGCCTTACAGTATGACCCCATGACGGCTGCATAAGTAAGATGTGTCATCCCTTCTATTAGATGTTCGAGGCCATCGTCAATATGACGATGAGGTTGACGCACGGGCATAGGAGTTTTGTTAGCCAACTACCCGTGACAACTGCCAATAAGATTGCGAGCATTGTCCTGCACATCAACCTCAGAAAGCCAGAAGGTCTCACCAAGGACAAAAAAAGCGGGGCGAGACGCAGAAGGAGTAGCACGAGATTCCGAAATCCCAACCACGACAGAAGAAACAGTAAGCTTGTGGTCTCGAGAACGAGTAGCAACTTGATCCTTTATTGACGGATCATACTCAAAGCCATCCAAGGTCTTAGTACCCTTCGGATTAGTCAACGACCAAACACCTAGCTGAAGCATTCTATTCTCGATAACACGCGAATCGTCAATTGAAAGGCCAACAGAATCCAGCAAGCCATAAGCAGCAACAAACTTTTTCTCATGGTCATCCAGAGGACGAGAAACCTCCTTCTTACTTGTCTCGAAAATTCAGTTTACCTTTTCATCCTCACGGGGCAGAAAAATCATCCCCCGAACCACGACCTTCTTTCTGAAGAGAGGCAAGATGAAAGGGGGTTTTGGTGGATTTAAGGACGGAAGAAGCAAGCTTTTTCCTCTTTGAGACACGGCCAGAACTGACGGTCGATATCTTGGAACGGCTAGGAGGCCTAGGAATTTTCCTTTTCTCAACAATTGGACTAGTGTTCCTAGGACCTTGAGCAGAAACAGAAGCAAGGACTCCCACATCACCAGCGCGTGCAACAGTAACCTCAGAAGCTAGGCATGCCCTACCCAGTGAAAGCATACCACCACGGACAATGGTGTCCATAATAAGGAAATCTTCTACCGATACCCGGGGAAGATCACAAAATCGATGACAGAACTCTTGCTCTTCTAAAGACAGTGACAACTCAACCTTCTTAGGCTCCCGGAACGATCGCAGAATCTGATTCCCACGGAACCTAAAATAGTTGGAAGAAATAGAGGTGTAGAACTAGGACCTCGATCAGCCCACATACTCCTTTCGCATGTCCTCAAAGCAGGGAGGAAAATGCAGGCAACAAGTGTAACTAGGGTTCACGCTGAACCCTACCAGGGAGTGCAAAACCCTAACATTCGTAAGGATGCGAGCAAAGACAACCCTCGCCAAGGTTGAAATCACTACCTTCCAATCGTTAGGGACAAGTTGAACCGGAACAATTCCAACCAAATCCAAGTACTCCCAGACGATAGTAGGAGCCGGAAGCCTGACACAAGAATGAAACATACCTAGATACAAAGCAATGTATCCATGCCTAGGACGACAAGGACTGACACCATCTCCAGATTGTTTGGCAACGAGTAGTCGTGACGAATGTTGTTCAGAGTCGCGCGTGTTGCCGTCTTGGGCATGAAGAAAGCTTTGCAAACATCAAGGGCATCGCCACCCAAAACCCTAGAGTTAGACATGACTATAGAACGAATGCGAGGAATCAAAAGGTTAACAATCAGAAAACAAGAAGATGTAGAAGGAAACAGAGCATACACAGAGCTTTTCCTTTTTATAGGAATGGGCAACGAAAGGACAACTCTTATCGCACGAAATCCCAAAAATCGCCCCAAAACGAACAGGCGGATGGAACAACGGAGAAAAAACAACAACGACGGATAGCAAGAGTACTAACCAAGCCATAATGTTGCAATAAAAAAGTAAAATCACCACACAGTTAGTGGATACTTGAACATACACACTAACTAAGGGGGAGTAGCTGATGATACATCAAAATAGACCGATCATCATGGCTGTACATGTGACATAAAGACCCATCACGAGGATACAACGCCCAATCTATTAGGCCAGCTCATAAAGCCCTGGAGAATGAGGCCAATTATAGAGGCCCAGACTAGGCCCACAACGATGGAGACGTAAACAAGGCCTGAATCCAAGCCCAGACAAATTAGAGATCGAGTCTAAGCCCAATATGCATTCTCTCATAAAAAAGAAGAACATTGCACCAAGAAAGAGTTGTGAAGGGACTTACGCCGCCACGAACGCATCTCCATTTAGGAGAAGACTGTTACAAGAAACATCTCATTCCGTTGCGCCTCACATACTTAAGTCACTTATAGAGTTAACCACGACCATTATAAAAGGTAAAGGGAACATTCGACAAATGTATGCAACTTTAACTGAGTTTTGTCCAGATTTACATCATTCTTCCAACAGAGTTACTGACTTAAGCATCAAAGTGCCTTCGCCCACCAAAAAGGTGGTCCTTGACAGTCTAACAGTTGTTTTGCATGTCAAACTCACAGGAGGGAGATTTTTGGACGCATCAAAAGACATTGTTGATAAAGAGACGACTTTTTCCGGATGAAATGAAACATGTAATAGGAGAAAGATTTCTCATTCCTTAGCTAAAAAGATATGTGGCCATGAAAGAAGGATCAAGTGGAACAAAATTGACCGGGTGGTAGAATCATGGAAACACTTGTTTCTTCCACATTGTTCCATGGAGCTAAGGTCCATAGAATAATATGTTACTACTGAACATGGAAGAATTGAAATTTAGCTCCATGGAATAATATGCTACTACTGAACATGGAAGAATTGAAATTTAAATTAGAACACTATGTATAGATGGTATGAACTGCCTAAACAAGAATTTTTGACCGGCAAAAAACTAGAGTCTATTACTCACTACATTAAAATTGTTTTCCATTAATGGAACATGTAAATCCATTGGAAAGTAAAAAACACGCATGTCCAAATGATTTTATTCGAGATCTCTTATTGAATTGCTCATATAGAAATTGAATAACCAAGCTATTTTATTTGCCACTGAAATTTTGCAAATGGACATTTAAATCCCCTTCAGAAGTAAGAAAATATATTCGAAACATATAAACTGCAGTTAATCCTGCTATGAAACAAGCTATTATTGCGAAATGGGTGAATACAACCAACTATCATCAGGAATCTCGTCTTTGGACCAAAAACAAGCAAGAGGTGGAATATCGCAAATGGAAAGTGTACCTAAAAAAAGGTAGTTTCCGTAAGAAGTAAAACTCAGGGCAATAATAAGCTAGTTTTGAAGCTAAGTACAGCCTAACATGAACACTGATCACCAAGTGTTGTTTACATTACATTATCAATGGCTTTGAACAAGTAATCAACACACATTTTTACACTCTTAATATGCCACAATATGTAGAAAGCATCACAATCACAAATATACACGGAGTTGCGTAATGCACGTAAATGCAAAGACGCTTACAATTAGATTTGACTGCACAAACCCTTTGCAACTGTTCCATTGCTTTTTCCATTTGGATGCACCTTTTCATTGACCCAAAATGTCTGATATGGATTTATTCACACTTTGCAGCAACTCTTCGCTGTCAAAGAAGATAGACAGACAACGATCAGTACAGATGGGGTTAAGTATGAATGGTATAAGTACGTCCATTATTGGGTATCTGTCAACAAGAATATAGGATTTGGAAAGATGGACTCACCGGTCAGGTTTGAATAAGAGATAGCGATATACGAACCACTGAAAGAATTTTAAATAAATTACAAAGCATCATATGTACTTGCATTATTACCTTGAGTAATTGTATATGAATGAGATTACTTACCGAAGTAAACAAAATTCCAATGAGTTCTAGGGTACTTGGGACCAAAGGAAGCTTGTCAATGGCCTAGTGAGAGGAAAAAATTGTGTATCAGCATTCACATCAGCCTAATATCTGGTAAAGTATTTTTTTTATTGTACAAGATGAATAAGTTTGGAAGCTCGTGAAACAGAGATTGACATGGGAAAATGCATCTGTTCTGTAATGATATCTCTAGGACTGTGTTTGGATGCAAAGAAAAAACTCCACAAAAAGCTGTTAATATAAAACTGTTAAAAACATAGAAGAGATGGGGAGAGAGAAAAAATAATATAACAAATAAATTAGAGAGCTTCAGGTTGAAAATGACCATTCTTATTTCAGAGAAACATGAGGATGAGAATTCAAAGAAATTTGTTTTGCATTCTTTTTTGTTTTCAAACGACTTTGAAGTTATAATAACTAGTGTATTACCCGTGCCATTGGCACGACCATACACTTTCCTTGTAGCGTGTAGTCGTACCTTCGGCACTCCCATCAGTGTCGTTAGCACGGCCAAAAACTTTTTATTTGTGATGTGAACTCGTGCGCACCCCCATCATTGGGTCATGAGTTCGGCATTGCCCAAGCAATCATACTTATATAAATTATAATTCATGTAAGTGCAGAGGAAACTCGAAAATCCAAAAATTAGATGTAAGGGCCTATTTATAGTTTATAGAGGTTTGAGGGCTTCAAGTGAATTATGTTAGGAGCTTATGGGATACTTAATAAATGTTTAAGAGGAGATGGTTTTGATTGTAAATTGTTTGAAATTGGGAAGCAGAATGGTACCAAAAAATGTAATAGTGTTTTCATTTAAAAGACACAAATACCCTTTATTATTGTTTATCTGTTATGGATGTCACTTGTATCAAGAAATTGTGAGGGCAATGTAGGAATATCAAAATATTGGTGAAATGGTAAAAATGTAATATTCTTTTTATTGAAAAGACGCTACTACACTTTGTTATCGTTCATATACTATTGATATTTGCTCGTAAATATAAAGAGCTATGGAGGGCATTTTCGGCAATCCAAATAATGACGGACACAGTCAATATCAAATTTCATTGTAAAAATATGCACTTGACTCAATACATTCCTTAAGTAATACATCATACTTTATAGTTTATATCAATTAGAGGTTAAAATGTCTAGATATATTTGTATAGAGAAAAAATTGTGCGACTACGAGTTATCGCACAACTGAGATCGAAAGCCCACTAACTGCCATGTGACTCACTTCAACACACAAAGATGCCATAATGGCATGGATACCGTATTTCATTTTCTTTTTTCTCTCTCCAAGCCCTACTTCTCTCTGCTCTATCCCCGGTTTTCTAAACTAAACTAAATTGACCTGATTTTTCTCCCAAGTCCCATTCTCCTCCTCTCACCTTTCCTTAACCCGCTGCAATTTTCATAGCCATGGAGCTCAACTCTGTTTAATCCCCAAATAAATCTCTCCAAAATTGGTTTGAAAGACCTTTCAAATCTGGAAATTTTATCTAAAGTACCATCATAAGCATGTGATGGGGCATATGCAATATTATGCATGCACATGAGATGAGGATACTCTGTGGAATATTTACACAGGAAAATAACAAAACTCAATTTCTGTGTAAAGATTTGATGCCAATGAAAGTTGTATCAGTAGCCAACATCATTTTTATGGATTTTGAGTGATCATCTTAGACTTTGGTGTTTGGCGAATTGGTTGTTTTCTTTTTCTTTTCTTCAACATCTTTTTTTTTTGTACATTCATTTTTATTTTCACTATGGGTATGTTTGGTTATCCATTTTTTTTAGGAAATGGAATTCCTTTACTGATAGGAAATCAATTCTTAGTAAGATTGTTTTTTCGCTACTAATAGAAATCCAAGTCCGATGGAGAGGTGTCATGACCCGATCCAAAGAGTACTATATTGTCCGCTTTGGGCCCAAGGCTCGCACGGTTTTAAAACGCATAGTACTTTGTAGATTCAACCTCGTACATATATAGCATATCCTCCTCCCTCACCTAGGAGATGTGGGATTATAATCTCCCATTGGTAGCTCGCTCAACCCCTCTTGGGATCCATGGGCCTATTGGGCTTCGCCATCACAGACCTCTCCCGCAACCTCCCCCTTAGGTCCGTCCACACAAAGGTATCACAGTCCAGCCCCTAAGAGAGCCCAACGTCCTCGTATGCACACTTCCGGCTAGGTCCGACTTTGATACCATTTTTTCACGACCCAATCCACAGAATATTATATTGTCCGCTTTGGGCTCAAGGCCCACACGGCTTTAAAACACGTAGGACTTTGTAGATCCAACCTCGTATATATATAGCACATCCCTTTCCCTCACCTAGGCGATGTGGGACTATAATCCCCCTTTGGTAGCTCACCCAACCCCTCTTGGGATCCAGGGGCCTATTAGGCTTTGCCATCACGGGCTTATTAGGCTTTGCCATCACGGGCCTCTCCCGCATCCTACCTCTCAGGTCCGCCCACACAAGGGTATCACAGGAGGCCTCGAATTTGAATTCACGGAAACGGTTTCAATTTTCATGTCTGTTTTATGAGCAACCAAACAAACCCTAGGTAAATTTTGGGAAGAAAGCCAAGGCAGGCTTAGCTATAGTAGATTGAGCAACTCAATTGCTTGACTATTATGGAATAGAATCTTAAATTATAATGAAGTATTTACTTTATGAATGAAATGGTCATGAATCACGATACTTACGGAAACAAGATTAGTGGATGCCCAAAGGGCGACAACGGATGTAAATCCCAACCCTATAAGAGCAATTCGATCTTCAGATTTATCCCACTGTTCAAAATATTGCATCGGTAAGAGAAAATCAGATGAGATTTATTTAGGAACAAAGAAACAAATATTAGGAAATTTATAATAAAAGAATGAATACTAGCTTTTTCATGAAAAAATAAACATTATTCAATTAACCAAAAATCATAATTCCTTTGATGTCACTAGCTCTGTTTATTTTCAACTTTAGAGGAAAGAGCATTACCAGCGGAGGATATGACAGTTTCAAGTTATGTAACAAGGCCAGAACACTTTTAGGTATTTTCTTCTGGAACCTTGTTTGAACTTTGAACAAACGTTACAAATTTCATAAATCCTGACCTTTCACTACCATTGGAGAAAAAGGAATAGATTCCTAGGTGCACTCATAACCTCTCTCTCATTTATTTATTTATTCATTTTATTTTATTTTATTTTATTTTATTTTATTTTCCCTGTGGCACCCTTCTATCCAGTCTGTTTAATAAATTATATTTCTATCGTAACATCAACTGATAGTAATAATGCTCATAAGCATAACAGAAACCTAAATCTGTATGTTATATATGACATAATATGATAAAAGACACGTTAATTTCTCAAGACATTCTTATCATAAGACTCAACTAGCACATGATGCACATGAGAGAGGATTGCCGATTGATTGAAAAAGAATGTAACATTTACTGCATGAGGGAACTTTGAAGCTGAATGGCTACCCCACCCTTGGTTATTATTTAATATCCACATGCTAACTATTCCACAAGATTCCAATGGTCAGCACTTTCAAAACGTGTGTAAAGAGCAGAGAAGTCACAGTCTATTAACGGAACTTTGATGCTACAGACTTTCTGTTTTATGTGGTTATCTTATTTACATCAATACCTCATTCTTTCAAGGAAGTGAAAGAACATCATCGTTCAAGGACTATTTTTGTAAGAAATGAAGGCCGTGTCTTGTAATCATTCATAACCCTTAAGACTAAAACTGTTAAAGAAGGATCATATAGAAGTCTTACTGCTAGCACCCACTGGAGAGAAGCAAAATCGTTTGACCAGCAGGCATTAATGTATTTCTAATTCTTACATCTAATTAGATAGGTAATCATATGAGGAGCAGAAGCTCATCCATTAATTGGAGCCTTTCCTTTTTTGCTATAATATATATGTCACAAATGAAATCCACTTTACATATTTTGTTGGAGCATTTGGTTTGAAAGAAACAATAGTCTCACGAGATGCAATGTTTGACACATTTAAATCAAACCATTGTTTCTCAATGAGGGATTTTGACATAACCATTTTGCATATACAGAACTTTCTTTGACCATGAGTATAGCAAATAAGAAACGGTTGCAAGGTAAAAATTACTAATCAAGCTAATCAGTCTGAATGTCGACCATTAATTTTCTATCTTATCTGTTTTACATTCTGAAGAAGAGGCTAAACAGTTAGATAATAAGACACTAGAAAGGTTAAAAAGAAACTCACAACATTTTGAACAGATTTCACAATACTTAGGGATGATTCAGAGCTTTCTCCAGTGGCCTTTGCAACAATAGCGATGCGTCTCTGACTTTCTGTGAAATGGAATACTACCCATAAATGTCAAGACAATCCCAAACAATATACTTCCTAGTGCATGACTACATAATTAAACAAAAACCTTGTGCTACATACAATACATGTTACGATACTGTGCATATCGAAAAGCCTCTGTGACATATCATAACACTGAATCTTGTGATATGCAATTCGATATGTACCGACATGGGCTGTACTACAACGTATTGGACAAATGGTGGAGAACTAAAAGTCACTTATTATTATTGTTGTTTTTTTTCTCCCTTCTCCCAACGACTTTTAAGAGTGTTTCAAGCGATACTATACATATCATAAGGCCTCTGTTACATATCGTAACACTGCATTTCACAATACAAGGTGTCTGATTGGTTAATACTCATACCTGCATAGTTATACGAAAACACTACATGATGTTTCTGATAGTGCAATATGAAATTGAATTTTTTATTTTTTATTATTAATTTTTTTGGAATCCATTCGCAAAGAATTTGTGATTCAACATATGTTCTCATCCATTTTACCTGGTATATATCTATTGGATTTTAATTCCACTGAAATTTTTTTTTTTTACAAGATTTTATTTCATTAACAAAAACGATAACGGGCATTGCAATAGAGTAACCATAAACAGAGCCTGATATTGTTTTACATAAGAGTCCCAGTTGACATATAAAGATTCAAAAAGTACTCCAAGATTGGATGAGTGTAGCCCTACCATAATCTTCATCGCATTCACATCGCCAACCATAATTTTGTTGAACACCCATACATTTGTCCCTTCTCATACTACCCAACAATCTTCCAAAGAAGTCTCCCAATGACACTAAGGTGGTGCTGTCGCCTTTAACTCCTCAAGAGAGCCTCGAAAGAATTGGTTATCTCCCAAACCACACCAAAAAGTTCAAAAAATTATCACAAAATTCTCTAGCACTGTTGTAGTGAAATAGTAAATTTTATGAGCAGAGCTTATCCTCAAGTACCAACCACATAAAGAGACGTGCTCTCGAGGAGTTCGTTCCTCCAAGCTACTGCACAGGAAAGTTAAAGAAGACACTTGAAGGTAGATTATCCATCCTAGCTTACTGAAAATAGCCCGGGGGAGGTTTTTTTTTTTTTTTTGGTAAACGTAAACTTCCTATTAAACCAAAAAATGAGTTGGCCTCAATGAATGAGAAGCCTCTGAGGCCCTCAAGAGAACATATTAAGTGTTATTATGCACAATTCCTCCCCCGTCAAACATAGAGGAAGATAAGGGAGTATCCTTAATATACCCCATGTCCACAAATTAACTTTGATGTCTATCCACGCACTACCTACGTTTTAGTGTATGTTTTAGAGATCCTGTTGTTTCTTTGCCACACAACCAAGATCACTCCATGAAGCATACATGTCCATGTCCATGTCTATATCCCATATCCCTTTGTCAGTCAAAGGAGAACACTTCTCCTTATTCCACTTCCATAGCCAACTATCCTTTTCTTCACTCAATATGACCCATCCAACTTTTTTTAACAAGCTTGAGATTTCATTTTGCCTTCACTTTCTTATGTTACTTTTTCTATTATGACAAATTTTGATTTAAGGGTGTCAAATACACTTTTCTACTAAACTTATCATTTTCCATGTGAAGTTTGGGGTGGAAACGTATCCCTGCTTGTGATATTTTGATTAGGAGGAGAATGCAAGTAGAGGACGGGGTCGTGTTTTGGTGACGAGGGGTTAGAATTAGTGGTTCATCTTTTAATGACGTGGCCATTTTCTCATCAAGTGTAAACCACTTTCTTCATCTATTTGGAGGTTTCTTTCCTAGATCTTGTATCAGTATGAAGGTTTAGTTCTTGGAGGAGTGAGGCTTTCTCAAAAGGGAGGTAAAAGGTGCTTTGTAAGGTATCCCCATATGCGATTTTTTGGGTTATTAGGAAGGTTTGGAATGCTATCATCTTGAGTGGGAATGAGCAACTCTTAGAACCTTACCGGTGCATGTTACTGCTTGTGTTTGGAACCGAGCCTCTGTAATGCCCCAATTTCAAAAAGGTGAGTTTGTGAAGATCTCCTCATAAACTGGGTAAAGTATCTGGGTTTCTAATAGCTCCTTAGAGACCCCTTGTATAATTGTGTCTCAATGTCTATGAATAAACTTTTATCAAATTCTCAAAGTTGCCACTTTGCTCCAAATGCCCGATCAAATAATTTATAGTAAAAGAGTGATAGGGATTTTAACAACATGTGATAGTTATGCACTTGGAACAACGAATTGGAGAACTGCATCTAATAATGAGTAACAAAGAACAAAATTACAAGCACGTATACTACATTGCATACAAAACTTAACATAGAAATAAGATAAAAATGCAGACATCAGTGCTTCAGGCTTCTGATAGGCATTGTATCAGACACCTTGTAGCCATGGGTTTCAGATGTGTTATGGAGTAAATCATTGTGGTTACATAGTGTAAATTAATTCACTATCAACTAGAAGTTAGAGTAATTATCTTCACTCGAGTCTCAAGTCTCGAATCCAAGGTTGAGTTGATGAAACTCTCATCAATGTTCGATAGTCACATAAAGTATGTAAAAAATCTGAATTGCACATAAAAAACCTGGAAATTGAACATGAAAACTCACCCCCCACAGTGGAAACCTGAAATTGAGTTGGAGTTGTGATATGGGGTTGTCTTCCATTGAACAGTAAAGGAGCGGAGATGAGAGAAATGATAGTTGAAGCCATTATTCAGAGCTGAGAAATGATAAAACAGAGATGATGAAAAGTGAGTAACAATATATGGGGAAGGGAATTGAGGGGAATATTCTTAAATGGGTGTGCGGATAATGAATCAAAGAGTTGGAACCAAAGATGCGAATGAGAAATTTAAAAAGAGAAAGAGTGGTTGAGAGCAGAGGTTCACCTGTTTGTCGCGTTGAGAAAGGCGGAGGGAGCCAAGAAATGATATGTAATGTATGGTCGGGTGCGGTAGTAGGCAGTGAGAACCCAATAAACACTCTCTTCCTAAAGGAGACGAGTAGATTTTAAGGAAGGCCCCTCCTAAATAATACCATCATTTTTAGCAATGAACATCACCACATCCCTATTTGTTGAAGGATACTATCAATAAAATAAAATAAAATAAACTCTAACATCTCTCCCTTTCACCACCAACACTTTGCCATTGCTACCTCTCCTCTTCAACCTCCTCCCTTCTTCAATCACACTACCACCATGCCACCGCTACCTCTCATCCTTCTATCCCCCTTCACTACCACCACCTCTCATCCCACCTCATCCTATATTCTTCTTATTCTCTGTTTTTTTCTCTTATTTTTCTTTTTCTTTTTCTTTTTGCATTTTTTTTCTCTGTCGCCCTCGCAAAGGTTCCCTACTCGCCGGAACCTCCACGAGGGCAAAAATTTGTCCCTCGCAGAGGTTCTTGTGAGTGGGGAACGCACACCTGCCTCCTCCTCTGTGGTGGTGTTGCTCCGATGAAAACATAAGAGAAGGTGAAGGTAGTGGTGTCATTTTTCTTCCTCTTATGTGTTTTTTTTTTCTTTCTCTCTCTTATTTTCTTTTTCTTCTTTTATTTTCTTCACAACAAAATGTCAAAAATTAATAAACTTAAATGAGAATTTTAGAAATTCTCATTTGATATCAATCAACAACAAACACATTAGAAACAAAATTAATAGAAAAATGAGGAATGGAGGATTACCAACAATCTGAAAGCGTACAATGGAGGATTAGAAAGGAAACACTATAAATGACATAAAATGGGCCAATTGCAACGGTCCATGCGAGTAGGAGAACCCCAGTTGCAGCGACACATGCGAATGTGGTTCCCATACTCGCATGAGCCGCTGCGATTGGCACATTTCAGTTTCAGATTCAAAAAATGATCAACACAAAAAATGTAGTACTCTGAGTCATCTAAAGAACACAATTTGAATCACATAAAAATGTTTTGAAATAAGCAAGTTATGGTCATTTTACTATAGTCACTCAAAATTGTCCAACAACGACCAAGTCGCAACGGATCATGTGAATGTAAGTCTTTCACTCACATGATCTGCTGCAAGTTTAAGTATTTTACTCGCATTTGTAGTAATTCATGCGAGTGCAAGACTTAAACTTGCAGCGGATCATGCGAGTGAGAGACTTACATTCGCATGATCCGCTGCGACTTGGTCGTTGCTGGACAATTTTAAGTGGTCGTAGTAAAATGAGCATAACTTGCTCATTTCAAAACATTTTTAGGTGACTCAAAATGTGTTCATTAGATAACTCAGAGTACTACATTTTTTATGTTATGATATGCTTGAGAATTGGTCTCAATCAAGTGTCAAAGTTGGTCGAAAGTCAGGGGCAGTACCTTGTTTTCTTTACTGGACATATTTGAGTGACTTTAGTAAAATGACCATGACTTGCTCATTTCAAAACATTTTCAAGTGATAAATTTTGTTCATTAGATAACTCATAGTACTACATTTTTTATATTGATGAGCTTGAGAATCGGTCTCAATCAAGTGTCAAAGTTGGTTGAAAGTCAATGACAGAGTCTAAAATTGAAATGGGACAGTACCATATTTTTATGTTTTGAATGAGTAAGTACTAGGTTATTTTGGGATGATAGGAGAAGAGGGGAGGTCGGCAGTGGCGAGGGCGGTCCTACTCCGTTGTCTGTTGATGTACAAAGAAGTGAAGAGAAAAGAGAGAGAAAATGGTGGAGAAGAATATGAACAGTGGTGGTGTCCTTCAGAACATCAAAAAAATAAACAGTGGCGGTGGTTGTGGTTGTGGTGAAGGGGAGGAGGAGGGGTGGCGTGGTGGTGATTGAAGAAGAAGAAGAATAAGAATGAGGAGTGGTGGCGGTGGCAAGGAGGTGGCGGTGGTGTGATTGAAGAAGAAGAAGGAGAGGTGGTGGTGAAGGGGAGGAGGAGGAGGAGGAGAACTGGCGGTGCTAGATAATGGAGAAGAAAGGGAGAGAGGAGAAGAGGTTAAGGTTAAGTGTTTTTTTTGTTTATATAGTGGTGATGTCCTTCACTAGATGCAAAAAAAATGGTGGTGTTGTCCATCAGTAGAAGTGGTAGTGTTATTTAGCAGGGGCGTTTAAGGAAACATGATTTGATTGTTTTTTAATAAGGGTCAATTGCTAAATCCCCCTACAATAAATAGCTAATTGAGATGTGCACCCATCATTAATCACTATTGCACTTACCCTCAAAACTAGTGGTCAACGTGCATTGACCGTCAGTTTTCAAAGCAGATGACCAAAATACCCCTGAGAAATCAAAGGGTGAGATTGAATCTTCCGTATCTCGAAAATCTCGTCTCGAGGAAAATTCTAAGGCCCAACTGAAATCGTAACCCTATCTCGAGAAAAATCCAACAGTTAGTTTAAAAATTTTGTATCTCAAACATCTCATCTCAAGGAAAATCCAACGAGTCAAATTTAATTGTACACGCGTCTCGAGGAAATCTAACGATCCAAATTTAATCTTGCCTGCATATCGAGGAAGATCTATCGGTTCAAATTTGATTATGCAAGTATCTCGAGGGAATCAAATGATCCAAATTTAATCGTGCACGCGTCTCAAGAAAAATCTAACCTCGCCCTGTACACCTAGCAAACAAAAGAACTTAGATTTTTGGTATAACGTGTTACTTCTCAGCAAGACTTGTCCCGTACGAAAAGAATTTTTCTAACCTCTCCTAAAACTATTAATCCTGAAACAAAACTAGTCGACTATATTTTCAAAGGAATGTACCAAGAAGCCAAAGCCCACTTGGGTCTGTAATTAAGCTAGGGTGAAAATTCTCCATTTCAAAATCAATAAAATATCATGGAAGACAGAAAATAAAGTACATCCCAAAACAACTAAACCAAAACATGTAATTCTTCTACGAGGCAAATGTTTAAAGCTAATTAAAACATATCTTAGTAGCTATTTACCTTACATGTATTTACTCTGTGGAAGTTGACCATTGCTCCATCACACAAACAAAATGTTAGAAGACAATAATTACAATATCTGAACAAAACTAAAATTCATCAATTAGGACAGTTGGATCCATACATTATTAGTCTTAAATAAATTTTTTAAGTTCCAGTAAATTAAAATTGATCACCTTAGACTATACCACACTCGCACCACCTCCATGTCGAGCATAAATTTTTGTATGTCTCTATCATACAAAGGAAAACTTCTCTTTCATCCATGACTAAATAGGAACATCACATACAGGTATGCATCACCGAATACCCTTAATTATATAAGTACAAATTAAAAAAAAAACTACTATTGGGCTAACAATGCGCATAATACTCACGTCACATTTTGACGGATAAATAATCAAATTTATTTTAGGCATTTCAAAACCACCCCATTTTCACAAGACCCAACCTGAAGGTTAGTTAGTTTCTCATTAACAAATGAGTGCCCTACTCCACAAGACCCAACCTTATATATGTGCGAGATTGGATCCCCTTGGTATAACATGTTATAAAAGTCGTGCAAACATTGGGCCTAAAGCAAACAACATTATATCATGTGGATTGAGTTGTTATAGAATGGTATCACAGCCGGATCCAATCGTAAGTGTACTAAGTGTGCCAATGAGGACATTGAGCTCCCTAAGGGGGTGGATTGAAACACCCTGTGTGAATGGGCTTTAAGGCTGACATGTTATCTTGTGTGGACATACTTTGGGGCTGACAGTTCCTTGTGTGGGTGGGCTAAGAAGCTGACAGACTAACTTGTGTGGGCGGACTCAGAGGCTGATAAACTACATAAATGTTATAGTCTCACATCGCCTGAGTGAGGGAATGAGATGTTATATATATGTGCGAGCCTAAAGAGGACAATATTATACCATGTAGATCAGGTCGTTACATAGGCTATCAAGCTCTTGGAGAAAAGATATGCATTTCATACATCTATTATCTCTAGCATAACTTAAATTACTTTTTGTCATTCACAGAAGTTGTTGTTAAAGTCTAGTTTATTACATGTAAGATTTTTGTTTTGAATTCAATAAATGTTGGTGTATTATTTTCTATATGCATTAGTTTATTTTTCAATTTGAATATTATACTTCCTCTTCTCAATTCTAGTTCTATTATTATCCATTTCTAGTTCTATTATTAGATTAATCAATCACATTGACAATGGTGGGCTAAACCTCTTCTCTCAAGGAGAGAATATGAAACCTACTTGAGTAAAGTAGAGATTTTTTAAACAAAAATAAAAATAAAAATAAAAATAAAAATAAAAATAAAAATAAAAATAAAAATAAAAATAAAAATAAAAATAAAAATAAAAATAAAAATAAAAATAAAAATAAAAATAAAAATAAAAATAAAAATAAAAATAAAAATAAAAATAAAACTTATATTATTTTTATTAATCCTAGATTCAACCAATGAGTCAAAGTTATCAAATAGAAAATAGATAATGAAAGATTATGCGAAATGAAGATAGGGACTTGGAAACAAGAATTGTTTTTTTTTCATAATTATTGTATTCTTTGCAATTATAACCATTCATTGAAAAATCGCCATCAAAATAGGGATGGATTAATGATGTTCAAAGAGTTTATTTTATCATCGAAAGAGGAAAGTGAAATTCTATAATAGAAATTTTTTCTTTTGAGTATTGGTCTTGAATTAAAAATTAAAAGGAAATTATGCAAGTGTTCAAAAAATATTAAATATGTTAAATATTAATCTCTACAAGGCTAAGGTGAATTTTCTAATCCTTGAGGCCTTTCTTTTGTTTGGTTAAATTTGTTTAGTAAATTTCATCCTCAAGTTTTAATCAAATATATTTTCAAAAAATATATATTTTAAAACAAATCATTTCCCTTTCTCCAAATATTAATTTTACCATTTCCCTTTTTTCCACCGTTCTTTATTTTATTTGATTTTATATAGTGTTTTTGAAAGTTTGAACTTGAATCATTTTAACTTGGTGAATAAGATGATAACCTATATGAACCACTTGTATTTTTCTTAGAATTTTGCAGAGAAATAGATAACCAGGGAACAAAAACAAACATATTTTCTTGAAGTTAATTTCGAGTTAAATCAAGCAAAATAATAATTCCTTCTCCGAAGTGTTTATGATATCATCTTTTGTGTCAAAATTTTCTTTTTACAAAGTTTTCAAGGAAAAAAAAAGGTTTAAAACAAAAAAAGTTATTTACCATCATCTAGTCTTGCTCATCAGACCTTAATGTACTTTTAGACTTGTTAAGTATTTGACACTTGCCTTCCAAGAAAAAAGTATTTGACACTTTAATATATATAATGTTAAATTAGTAGTCAACTCAAATTAATGTTTGGATTAATAATCAAATGGTAAAATACTTAAAAACGGAATTTTAAGATCTTTTTATTGTAGCATTGTAATGAAGATTATGTACACCAAAAATGGTATTACAAAAAGATTTTATTTCTAAAACACCGTTTGTTTCATATTTCTAAATGATACATACTCAATTAAACCCAAGGAGTTTGAAACTTGGTAACACAATCCCAAGTAAAATAAAATGTTTTTGCAGTTGAAAATTGTTTGAGAAATAAAGGGAATAAGAGCATATAGTCAACTATCTAAGAAGGAGGTTGTAAGGTTTTTTCAATAATTATTATGTAGTAGATGCTCTAAGAACAATGTGATTTCTATAATTTGTACCTACATTCTTTTCGAGCATCTCTAGTATGTTGATTGAAAAAAGTGGAGCCTTGAATTATTTCATTTTTTAATCATCTGACACCCCTTAACAATTTAGGTCTACAATTGCATACCACTTATCTTTTTTTCCACCAACTTAATTTTATTTTTCCCAAAATAAATCCCTTTTCATTATCACCCGATCACATCACTGCCTTACCCAAAGTTCATCTCCTCACACACTTTTTTACTATGAAATCTATTGATACTCCTTTATTTACTGAAAATCAAAGAGTTTCTTTTAGGGGGTGTATTCATTTAAGGATTATGAAGGATTGTGAAGAATTTTAAAATCAGGGGGTATTCAATTCATGATTTTCAAAAGTCCACCAAAATCAATGGATATTCAAAACATAGTGGATTTTGATGGATTGTCAAATTGATGGATTTTGAAGGATTTGTGAGTGGAAGGTGTAAATAACAAAACCCCTTTAAAATCTAACATTTTCCCTTTCGATTCTCAATTTCCTATCTCATTCTCTTCTTCTTATTTTTCTTCTTTGCTGAGAACACAAAGAATCCTCACAAAAACCTCTCTTTCTAATGGATGACGATCATGGGTTTGGAGATATCTACACCGATGTCCTCCGCCCCATCTCAATGACTACAACTCCAACTCTAAGATTTAGAGAAAACAACCAACTCCCATGGGGGCTAGTTGTTTGTTGATTGAGTTTTTAGCCTGAGGTGCAATTTTCAATTGGCTTGATTAGTGAACACTCACCATTTTTGAGTTCCAAGTTGAGATTTCAACTAGTGGAGATAGTAATAAGCTGAGCGTCCAAGGCTCTTGTACAGTAATTTTCCCTTCTTTGCTTATTGGTTTTCATCTCTGATCTTCAACCTTTAAATATGTGTGGATGAAAAAAAAAGGTAGTTGTGCATCATTTTCTTAGAACTACATGCGTATTTTTTTATCACCCAAAAACTTTTTGTAATCAATGTGTATCTAGTAGTTTTTGTGCACAGTTCCATAGTTATTGAAGAATGAAACAAGAACAAGATGAAAAGTTTTTCTTATGGTGAGGTTCGATCATTGGCCTTGGCCAGTGGTTTCCAACAAATGGTTCGATGCATAAGTTTTGACTACCAAGTACCTTATCCTATGACTTCGCTTCTAAGAGATGTATTATCTATCTTCCTGAGAAAGGTTTGGAGAGGTCTCAAAGCTATATTAGTAATGTGTGTGTGTGTGTGTGTGTGTGTGTGTGTGTGTGTTGGGGGGGGGGGGGGGGGGGGGGGGGGGGTGGGGGGTTCATGTCTTTCATGATGACTCTTACCTACCGTTTGTTGGATGGATTTAAGTCGAGGAAAAAACATCATATTATTGTTGATGATACATCAAAATAGATCGATCGTCACGGTTGTACACGTGGCATAAAGTCCCATCACGAGAATACAACGCCTGATCCAATGGGCCAACGCATAAAGCCCAGAAAGAATGAGGACAATTATAGAGTCCCAGACTACCCACCACTAAGGAGACGTAAATATGATCCGAATCAAGGCCCAGACGAATCAAAGCCCAAGTCCAGGCCTGATACGCGTTCTCTTATAAAGAAGAAGAATGTTGCACCAAGAAAGAGTCATGGAGGGACTTACGCCTCCACGAACACATCTTCATTAAGGAGGAGATTGTTACAGAAACATCTCTTTTCGTTGCACCTTACATGCTTAGGTCACGCAGAGAGTTAACCACAACCATTATAAAAGGTAAAGGGAACATTCGACAAAGGGATGCAACTTTAACTGAGTTTTGTCCAGATTTACATCCTTCTTCCAACATAGTTACTAACAAACATCGGAGTATCTTCGGCAACCAAAAAGTTGGTCCTTGGCAGTCTAACAGTTGTTTTGCAGGTCAAACTCACAGGAGGGCGATTTTTGGATGCATCAGTTTGGTGCCATCCGTAGGAATACGACAAGTTTTCATTTCAAAAAAATAAGATTCACAGTAACAAAACTCGCATAACCCGAGCAGAAGATCAATGGAATACTCCACAAATCTTCAACCTAAAGACATGCTGCCCAATACTAACATAAAGACAACCATCGAAATGATCGTACCTACAGGAAGAGAGCTTCAGTGGGCAACAGTTTAGACATCTCTGACATCATGGGGAATCCCCTCGAATTCTCGAGTAGAGATGCTCATGTCTCAGATGAACAATGTGATCGAGACGATAGATAGGATCATTCGAGACATGTAGGGCAACAACTTTCGAGAAGAAATCACCCAGCTTAAGAGACACCGAGCTGACAATAGCTCCAAATGCAATCAGGGAACATCCAAATGTCTACAACCGAAGAAACCCAAATATGAAAGAACATTTTCAGCTCTAATAATAAGTCGAAACAAGATTCTTGAAGGAATGACAAGAAAAGAAGATATCAAATAGCCGTCGAAGATGAGAGAAGATCTAAATAAGCGAAACAAGAGCTGACATTATCTCTTCCACAACGACTACGGCCACGGTATCGAAGATTGTCGCAGCCTAAGAGACGAAATTGAACGCCATATCGAAGAAGGACGACTCAGAGAGTTCTTCAAACTCGAGGGCGAAGTAATCATTTCAAATAAGCAAGCAAAGGAAACAATCTACGTCTTGCATGGTACAGGTAGAGAAAATGAGCAGTCTAATCGATCCAGAAAGCGCATAGTCAGAGACTTACGCACAAAGATTAGATTCTAAGAACCCTCCGCGCAGCGTGCAAAGACAATGCAAATGACTCTAACCTTCTCGAACGAAGATGCAAATGGAGTTAATTTCCCACACAATGATGCTTTAGTGATTTCGGTCATGATAGTTAAATGGGAAATCAAAACGGTATTGATCGACACCGACAGCTTGACAAACCAGTTATACCTAACAGCTTTTCGAAGGATGCAGTTCACCACTGAGATGCTCTCACCAAGCGACCAGTCTATGGTAGGTTTCAGTGGGGAGCAATCTAACCCACTAGGAATTATCCGACTACCAGTTGAAGTGGGTGAACCAGGGAAGCATCGAGTGTTAATGACAAACTTTCTCGTCGTCGACGCCTTTGCTGCGTACAACATGCTATTCGGAAGACCATGGATACACAAGATGGGCGCAATATCCTTCACTATGCACCAATGTATGAAGTATTATACCAACAACGACATCGAAAGAATAAAAGAGGACCAACCAGCAGCCCGAGAATGTCATTTTGTTGCTATAAAGACTCTTTTCAAATAGCAATTATCGCAACGACTGGAAGAGTATTCACAGCAATCTGATGAAACAATTTCAGATTCTCCAAACGAAAGTTTGGCTCCAACCAGTCCATGAGATCAACCCAACACCGGGCAACTGGAAGAAGAAACGGTCGAGGTCCACTTAGACGATGAAGTAGAAAAGGCAGTCTGAATCGGAACAAAAATCCAATCTGAACTCGCCAAGGAGCTGATCCAACTGCTGAAAGATAACCAAGATATCTTCGTACGGACAATGAAGGACATGGTGGGAATAGATCCATCCTTCATCTCCCATAAATTGCAAGTGAATCCAGATAAAAAACCTGTTTGACAAAAAAGAAGACTGGTGGCCCTGGAGCGCAATCAGGCGATAAACGAAGTACACCGACTGCTCGGCGCATGGATGATAAGAGAAGTTCATTATCCAGATTGGTTGGCAAACACGGTACTAGTAAATAAGAACGAGAAATGGAGGGTATGCGTAGACTACACGGACTTAAATAAAGCATGTCCCAAAGACAACTTTTCCACTTCCACGAATAGAACAAATAGTGGACGCAACTGCCAGGCATGAAATGATGAGATTCATGGACATGTACTCCGGGTATAATCAAATACAAATGTATCCCCCCCCCCCCCCCCGACCAAGAAAAAACATATTTCATAACGGAAATGGGGACGTACTGTTATCAAGCAATGTGTTCGGATTAAAGAATGTTGGAGTAGCGTATCGACGACTAGTAAACAGGATGTTTCGAGATCAAATCGGCAAACGATGGAAGTTTACATCGACAATATGCTCGTCAAAAGCTCATGCAGAATAGACCATGTTACAGACCTCGAACATGCTTTCTCCTAGCTTCGAAAATACAAGATGAAATTAAACCCATAGAAATGCACCTTTGGGGTATAGTCATGAAAATTCCTCGGGTATATGGTCAACCAACGAGGAATTGAAGCCGATCCAAAGCAGATACAAGTATTTCTCAACATGCAATCACCAACAAACATAAAGGTGTTCAAAGTCTTAACTGAAGGATAGCAGCTCTAAACAAATTTATTTCCTGGTCATCAAATAAGTGTCTGCCTTTCTTCAAAATCTTGAAGGGGAACAAGACATTTGAATGGAATGACGAATGCGAAAGAGCTTTTCATAACCTTAAGACATACATGGGAAGCACGAAGTTGCTAACAAAACCAAACACAGGAGAAACATTGTATCTGCACCTATTTGTGTCCAATCACGCGGTGAGTTCAGCACTGATACGAGAAGAAAATGGGGTGCAGAAACCAGTGTATTACATCAGCAAAACACTCGCAGATGCAGAAATCAACTATCCGACCCTAGAGAAACTAACGATTGCTCTAATCGTGTCATCAAGGAAATTGCGAGTGTACTTCCAAACACACCCGATCACGGTTATGACCGAACAACCGCTTCGATCAGTGTTACATAAATCAGACTTGTCGAGAAGAATGGTAAAATGAGAAATAGAGCTCGGACAATTTGACATTACTTATGCCCCTAAAACTGCTATCAAAGCTCAGGCACTAGCAAATTTCATCGTCAAGTTCACAGGAAGCAACAACCAACTCAAGGATAAGGAAAGAAGTACAAAACAGCCCGAGCCGATCCCCAAATGATAGATCCTCTGTTGTGATGGGGCATCCAACGAGGCAGGAAGCAAAGTCGGAATAGTCTTATACAACTCGGAAGGCATTGCATTCGAAAAGGCGATAAAATTCAGTTTTGTAGCCTCCAATAATGAAGCCGAGTACTAAGCTATGATAGCACGGCTACAGTTAGCAAAACACCTGGGAATAAAGAACATCAATGTCTTTACGGAATTCAGGCTGGTGGTTAAGCAACTAAGCAGCGAATTCCAAGTAAAAGACGTTTGAATGAAAGCCTACCACCAGAAAACCACAGAACTGATAGAAGGCTTCCAAAATGTTACAATTTGACAATGTGCGCGAACAAAAAACAAAAGAGCATGTGAGCTAGCTAAATAAGCCTCAACAACGAAGGATAATGGCAACCCATTCGTCGTGACACAAGGAAGCTCCATACTGGAAAATAAATCAGAAGAAGCATGTGCCATAAACCAAGGTGCTAATTAGACGACTCCAATCCTAGTGTACATTTTAAACGGGGAACTCCCAACAGATAAGATGGAAGCCAGGAAACTACGAAATCGGGCAGCAAGATATACAATGGTCAATGAAAAACTGTACAGGAGGTCTACCACGAACCCATTACTAAGATGCCTCGTACCAGGAGATGTCGAATACATCCTACTAGAAATACACCACAGCACATGCGGGAATCACCCGGAGGGAAGAACATTGGCCCACAAAGCTCTCACATTAGGGTATTATTGGCCAACGATGCAGGCGAACGCTCAGAAGCTAGTTCGTAAATGTGACAAGTGCCAAAGATTCGCCCCATACACTCACATGTCGGGACAAAATCTGATTCCAATGAGCAGCCCCTGGTCGTTCGCGCAATGGGGAATGGACATTGTAAAACCACTCCAAACGTCCGACAAAAAAAAAATTTCCTCGTAGCAATAGATTACTTCACCAAATGGGTGGAAGTAGAGCCCTTCACAAAGATAGGGGAAGCACAAGTCGAAACATTTTTCTGGAGAGACATCATACGCAGATTCGGGATCCCAAGAATAATCGTTAGACAATGAGAGGTAGTTTGAAGGTAAAAAGGTCAGGGAGTTATGCAATAGCATGAATATCCAGCAACACTTCTCCGCGCCAGCTCATTCGCAAGCAAACGGGCAAGCCGAAGTCACTAACAGGACAATTTTGGAGGCAATCAAAAGAAGACTGGAGGCAGCGAAAAGACTATGGACGTCCGAATTACCTGGTGTCCTTTGGGCATACAATACAACAAAACAAACTCTGACATGAGAAACACCTTTCGCACTTGCTTACGGGTCAAAAGCAATGATTCCCGTAGAAATCATAATGGCAACATTCCGAACCGACAAATTCCGCGCCGAGGACAACGACGAAGCATTACGAGTCGGGCTGGATCTCCTTAAAGAAAAATGAGAAGCAACTTCGATTAAAACAGCGGCCTACCAACAACGCATGGCAGGGTACTATAACAAGAAGGTGCGAATCCAAACCTTTAACGTCGGAGACTGAGTGTTACAAAAAGTCTAACTAACCACAAAAAAACTCGGCGTAGGCAAGCTTAACCCAAAATGGGAAGGACCCTATCAGGTAACCAAAATCAACAAACTAGGAACATACTAGTTGGAAGACAAAAAGGGCCTGTGTTGATTGCTAGAGAGGAGAGATTATTGAGCAGTGTTCTAAAAAGCGCTAGGCGGTGGGCGGGCGGCGAGCAGGTGCCTAGGCGGCTTTAGGTTTTGTATTATAACTTTAATAATTAAGAATATTACCTTATCAATTACATCCAATTTAATGCCAAGATACATATGCAAAATTTAAAAACATGAAAAATTAACAATCATGAACAAAATTTATTAAAACTCAAATGACTGAAGTTGGTCATGATGGGTACTTACAAAGTTGAATTTATGGACAAATATCCAAACTTATTCTTTATTTTTCTTTAAATTGCATGAATGACCTCAGTCATGTTTAATAAAATCTACATTACTAAAATTGGTACCGACAGATCCTTTGAGAATTCCATTAAGTAATCATCATTTGCTACATTCAGACATATACTGAATAAAAAATAATTAAATTGTTTATTTCCAAAAAAAGGGAAAGAAAAATAAAATAAGAACACAATCATCCTATTTAAAAAAAAAAACTCGCCTAGACCCCACCCAACCATTAATCTGGGCGTTTCTCTAACGCCTAGGCCATTTTTTAGAACACTGCTATTGAGGAGGGGTTCATTAGTTATACACTTGACGTGAATGGACGGGGAATTTATACTACTGAAGCTACTGATACTGACTTGAGTTACCAAGCCCTATGCAGCAGTTTCTGATTTTTAACCTTACAGGGACAGACAGAGGCATTGACATATAAATAAAGTGTCTCGTTTCCCTTTGAGCAGATCAAAGTTGATGACAAGAGAGATACCAGTTGATTAAATTAGGGTGCCTGGGGCGAGTCATGATGTTGGAATTGAGCCGTATAGCTTCTCATTTGTTATGGCTTGGCCCTTTTAAGGCGGATATCGGTGCACAGACCCCTTTCTTCTAATGGTGGGAACCTAGAGAACAAGATTGAGCCGAAAGAAGATAAAAAAAGGAACTAAGCCGGGTTGAGGGCAAGTACTCGAATAATCAAAATTAAATTTTTTTGATAGCATACTCATTTTTTAATGCTCGTGGTCTAGGCGACAGGGCCACGGTTCGCCATGTTCAAAATTTAGGAAATTCAAAAATACAAATTGGAGATGGTGGTGCTTTTGGAACCTTTCATTCAAGTTATTAGGCAAAGTCAATTAAGCTCATAGTTTTCATTGAAAATATAGAGCACTTGAAAATATATTATCAATAAAGTCTTTCACTCTCAATTTTGAAACAACCAAAATCTACTCAGGAAAAAAAGTCAGATTAAAACAGACTCGGGAAAACACTCAGCATGGCTAGAGTATCGAGCAAACAAATACATATGTTGGACGAACGAGTCAGGCATAAAAACTTCTGGCTTGATCAACCACGAAGTAATAAGTACCAGGACATAGGAGCCAGACTTTTATGTCGACTGTAATGTACGACATCGTAATCCGAATGAGAAATGGGATTCCGTACACCACAGCTTCCATACGACTAAAATGTCGAGTATCGAAGTCACCCACAAAAATCCGGACAATAAAAGTCGAAAATCTCCCATAAATGTCATAAGTAAAAGCTAAACAAGTTAGATATATGGGACACAAAAATGTGAAATAACAAATTTTCCATTTATCTTCTAAAAAAAGGAGATTACAAAAAAAAGAAAACAACAACTAAGAAGAATCAGTGTCGTGAACAACATTCTCAGGAAGCATAGGGTCAGCAAGCTCCTCGACATCCGGATCACCCATCGAATCCAGAACAACTTCCTCGATATCATCGAACTCCTGCTCAGCAAGGTTAGGTATGTAGACATGTTCAAACCTTGCGTTTCCAAGAAGTTCAGGAAATCATGGCGACCTTCGACCACTCTCTTAAAATCCGCGGCCTCCGCTACCTTCAACCTCTATTTAACAGTCGACAGCTCGGCTTGGGTTGATGCCAACTCTTTGTCAACATCGGCAAGTTTAGCAGCAACCAATGACTTAGTCTCAACAAATTCAGAATTCAACTCAAAGATGCGAATAATAGCAGCCTTAAACTTGGTAGAACACTCATTGGCGGAATGAACAACATCGTCACGTTCGACTTTTTGATCAGATAGTTCTTTCTCGGCAACATCCAAACGGGAACGCAACCTGCCCAATTCCACTTCGGATGTCTCGAGGTTGGAAGAAAATGCATCACGCGTAGCCTCGAGTTCCCTCAACAACTCTCGCGTAGAGTCCGCAACCCTCTCATGTTCTGTGCATTGCGCCTTCAACAAATCCAGTCGATGAAGAACATGGGAAAATACCAAAATATGTCCTAAAAGCTTTCGCTCGACATGTGCAGCTTGTCACGAGATGCCTTACAATCTGACCCAATAAGGGCTGCATAAGTAAAGTGTGTTATCCCTTCCATAAGATGTTGGAAGTCGTCGTTAATATGATGACGCAGTTGACGCACATGCATAGGAGTTTTGTTAGCCAACCGCCCATGACAGCCACCAATAAGATTGCGAGCACTATCTCGCACATCAGCCTCAGAAAGGCCAGAAGGTCTCACGGAGCACAGATGAAGCGGTGCGAGAAGCAGAAGGAACAACACGAGATCCCGAAGTCCCAACCACAACAGAAGAAACAATAAGCTTGTGATCTCGAGAACGAGCAACAACTTGATTCTCTACTGATGGATCATAATCAAAGTCATCCAATGTCTTAGTACCCTTTGGATTATTCAACATCCAAACACCTAGCCGAAGCATTTTATTCTCGATAATGCGCGAATTGTCAATCTAGAGGCCATCAAAATTCGGCAAGCCATAAGAAACAACAAGTTTTTTCTCATGGTCATCCAGAGGATGAGAAACCTACTTCTTGCTTACCTCGAGGACTCGATTTACCTCTTCGTCCTCACGGGCAGAGGAATCATCACCCAAACCACGACCTCCTTTCTGAAGAGAGGCAAGATGAAAGGGGATCCTGGTGGATTCAAGGAAAAAATAAGCAAGTTTTTTCCTCTTTGAGACACTGCTAGAACTGACGGCCGATATCTCAGAAGGGCTACGAGGCCTAGGAACTTTCATTTTCTTAACAATTGGACCAGTGTTCCTAGGACCTCGAGCAGAAACAAAAGCAGGGACTCCTACATCACTAGCGTGCGCAACAGTAACCTCATAAGCAAGGCCTGCCCTACCCAGTGAAAGCAGACCACCACGGACAACAACTTCCGAAGTAAGGAAATCTTCTACCGATACTCGGGGAATATCACAAAACCGACGACAAAACTCCTGTTCTTTTAAAGACAGTGTGACAACTCAACCTTTTTAGGCTCCCAGAATGATCGCATAATCTGATTCCTGCGGAACCTAAAATGGTTGGAAGAAAGAGAGGCGTAAACCAGGACCTCAACCAACCCACGTATTCCTCTCGCAGGTCCTCGAAGCAGGAAGGAGAACGCATGCAACAAGTGTAACTAGAGTCCATTCTAAACCCTACCAGGGAATGAAAAACCCTAACATTCATAGGGATGCGAGCAGCAACAACCCTCACCAAGGTTGACATCAGTACCTTCCAACCGTTAGGAACAAGTTGAGCCGGAATAATTCCAACCAAATCCAAGTACTCCTAGACAATAAGAAGAGCCGAAAGCCTAAAACCAGAATGGAACATATCTGGATACAAAGCAATATATCTAGACCGAAGACGATAAGGACTGTCGTCATCTCCGGGGAAAACAATCACCAGATCATTTGGCAACAAGTAGTCGTGACGAATGTTATCCAAAGTCACGTGTCACCCTATTGGGCATGAAGAAAGCTTCGCAAAACAGCAAGAGCATCGCCACCCAAAACTCTAGAGTTAGACATGACTATTGAACGAATGCAAAAAATCAAAAGGTTAAAATCAGAAAACAAGAAGATGTAGAAGGAAGAAGAGAGCAATGAAAGGATCGCCCTTGGAGAACGTGCAGGGTGTGACAATCACACGAAATCCCAGAAAATCGCGCCAAAACGAATAGGCGGATGGAATAACAGAGAGAAAACAATTGTGACAAGTAGCGGGGGCACTAACCAAACTCTAATGTTGCAACCAAAATGCAAAACTGCCACACAGTTAGTGGATACTTGAACATACCCACTAACTAAGGGGGGAGTAGCTGATGATACATCAAAATAGATCGATCATCATGGCCGTACACATGGCATAAAGTCTCATCACGAGAATACATCGCCCAATCCATTGAGTCAGCTCATAAAGCCCAGAAAGAATGAGTTTAGTTATAGAGGCCCATACTAGGCTCACCACTAAGGAGACATAAACAAGATTCGAATCCAGGCCCAGACAAATCGAAGCCCAAGTTCATGCCTGATACGCGTTCTCTCATAAAGAAGAAGAACATTGCACCAAGAAATAGTCGTGGTCGGACTTATGCCTCCATGAACACATTCATTTAGGAGGAAATTGTTACAAAAACATCTCCTTCCGTTGCGCCTCACATGCTTAAGTCACGCAGAGAGTTAACCACGACCATTATAAAAGGTATAGGGAACATTCGACAAAGATATACAACTTTAACTGAGTTTTGTCCATATTTACATCATTCTTCCAAAAGAGTTACTGACTTAAGCATCGGAGTGCCTTCGCCCACCAAAAAAGTGGTTCTTGACAGTCTAACAGTTGTTTTGCAGGTCAAACTCATAGGGAGACGATTTTTAGATGCATCAATTGTCATGAATATGTGAACCATTTCGCGGTTTTGTTATCAATAACCTGATTATTTTTCCTTTTTGACACTAAGGGATATGTAGTGGTCGTGTGTATAATATGAGGGAATGCTACTAGTAAGCCATGTAATAAAGTGTTCTTCTATTTTGTTCTAGATTGTATTAGGATTTCATCCCCCTTGGATGGTACTAATATTATTATTAACAAAAAGGTGCGTACAATGGGCTAATTCCAAAATTGTGGGATCAAAAGGGCTAAATAATAAGGTATTTTTAGACATACCTCCAACACTAATTCGAAATTTGACATACCTTGTTTGAAGATGGGAAATTAGACAAGTCCTCATAAATCGTTAGATTTTTGCTTAAACATACTTTGATTTTTCATTTTACCCCTGATGAAGACTCACTAAAAATGAGTGTGCAACTCTTTTTTTTTCCTTTGTCTATATTTTCATGTTTAAACTTCAAATTATGGGGTGTTTTAAAAAAAAGTTAAAATAATAAGTTGCAAGCTCATTTTTGTCAATCTTGGTCAGGGACAAAATGAGAAGTTGAAATATGTCTAAGCAAGAATTCAATAGTCCAAGGGGTATGTCTAGTTCCCCCAAAAAATCTACAGAGCCAGGACAACGACAAGGGGGTTTGTGTTCGTGTGATTGTGTTTGATTGGGTCAGTATGAGCATCTCTATGATGATGGATGGTATTGGGCATGGCCTGGCGCGGGCCTAGCTTGCCTGGCCTGGCTCTCTAGAAAAGTTCCCCATCTTCCAAGGGATTATGTCAAATTTTGAATTAGTGTGTGTGTGGTGGGTTATGTCTAAAGTTCCCAAATAGTAACCACTGACCCACAAAGCTATATGCACTATTTCAAAGAGTGGGTTGCCAAACCCCAAATAAGTATGTGGATGCTCTCAAAGGAAGAGATGGAATACTACAGATTACACCGTCTTATTAGAGCGTCTACATGACGTGGTTAGCTGTAAGAAGACATTTCAGCAGTAATCTTCCAACATTATACAATAAAACCAAAGCGCTATGCTATTGCTGCTATCCACAAGTTGAACCAAAAAGGTTAGTAACAGGTAGGGGTGGGCATCCCATCCCCCGATTCCGTCCCGATTCCGTCCCGATTTTTTCGGGTCTTAATGGGATTGAATAATTTCATCCCGATCCCGTCCCGTCCCGATCTAGAATGGGATGGAATGGGATGAAGATTTTCAATCCCGTCCCGTCCCGAGCTAATTTTTCAATATTTATTATTAATATTTTTATTTATTTATTTATTTTAGGATTGCAATATTAGTGTAATTGAAGAAAAATGAATTTAGTTGAAATCAGTGTAATTGATCTTAGTCTATATCTGCAACTGTTTGATATTGGTTTATTTCTAGAATTCTAATTGAATTATTTAATTGCAAACTCTTTAAAACTCAAAATGGGATTGCTAACTACATTGAAGAGTTTTATTTCATGTCAAGACAATGAATTTAATGATTGTTTTTTTAAAGCAATAATGAAACATTCTTCTTAGCACCCCAAATCTACTCATTTTTTTGTTCACTATTCGAAACAGTAGAGCATGTCCACCATTGCCATTATATTGTCCACCTCTTAGTCATTCAAAACTCTGCAGAAATCTTAATTATAGGGTGAATTTCAGCTATCATTTATGGTAGTTTATTATGATGTTGCATACTCAATCTAAGGCTATTATTTATGTGTAGCTCTACGAATTGCCTTTGTCTCTTTTCAACTAAGCAAATTGGGTCTTGGGTAAGCAGTAATTTGTCAAAAAATGATAGCACGCTGATCCCGTCCCGAACCCGTTTGAGATGGGACGAGGTCGGGATGAAGTTTTTCCCATCCCGTCCCATCCTGATCCCGTATGAACGGGATGGAATAGGGATGGGTCTATCTCGGCCCATCCCGTCCCGTGCCCACCCCTAGTAACAGGTACAAGTAAGATTTTCCAATGGCCAAAACAATGGTGTTTCCCACCACCTTCAACACTCAGAACATCAAATCTTATTCTCTACCATTCTCTGTAAGTACCACCACCCATCGTCACTACTTAGTTTTCTTAGCAGCACTACAAATGCAAAACCTTCTAGTACATAACATGAAATCCATTCCCTCTAAATCTTGAAATGCATTAGTAGTAGTTGTAGTAGAGAATTTGGTTCTGGGGTTTCTCCTTTGAGGTCTATAGATAAATGGGTAGAGAGAAAAGCTAAGATTAGTTCAGTAGTTGAAGAACAACATAGAAAAGCTAGCCATGTGAGAAGAAAGAGAGAAATGGGGCCTGGGTTTTCTTCTTTGAGCTCTAGGGATGAAAGGGTAGAGATGAAAACAAAGAAAGGTGATGTTAGACCAATTGTTGATGAGAGCTTGACAGAAATTTATGACAAAATGGCCAAGAGTTCTACTAAAGTTAAAGGGGATAGTCAAATGGCAGAGAAGGGGGTGAAGAGAAAGTTTAAGAAGCATAAAATGGAAGACCAAGATAGTCAGCTGAGAGGATTTGATATGTTTTCCAAAAGAGGAGATTTCTTGGGAGCAATCTCTCTTTATGACTCGTTGCAGACAAAAGGGATTGAATTGAAGCAGTACTTATACCTTTGTTCTTCAGCAGCTAGTGGTGTTGTTCTCCCTGCAAAAAGTGGGAAGGTCATTCGGAGTGTCAGGTAAAATGGACTTCAATAATGAGCCTAGTGTAAATTCTGTAAGTTTAAGTGAAATCAGTGACATGGGTAATGGCAATAACAATGATATGGTTACTTCTTCAGTTTCAGTCAATGGGTTTGTTCCTGTGGGGACTGGTGAAAACGAGTCCATGGAAGGAATAGAAGTAATAGGTGATCAAGGAGATTGTAAAATCCAGGTCGGTGAAGATGTTCAAAGATATGCACTTAAGAGGGGTTTTGAAATTTATGAGAAGATATGCTCTGACAAGATCCCTTTAAATGAAGCAATCTTGACATCTGTTGCTCGAATGGCAGCGTCAATGGGTGATGCGATGATGGCATTTGAGATAGTAAAGAAAATGAAGGAGTTGGGTAGAAAGTGTCGGTTACGCTCTTATGGTCCCGCATTATTCACCTTCTGCAATGGTGGAGATTCTGATAAAGCATTCATGGTTGAAGAGCACATGTTGGAAAATGGGGTTTACCCAGAAGAGCCGGAACTAGAGGCACTCTTAAGAGTAAACATTGGAGCTGGCAGTAGTGATAAAGTTTATTATATATTGCATAAACTGAGAAGAAGTGTGAGGCAGGTTTCTCTTCCTACAGCACAGTCGATTGAAGCATGGTTTCAAAGCACAAAAGCTTCAAGAGTGGGAAAACGAAAGTGGGATGAACAATTGATAATGAAATCAATGGAGGATGGTGGTGGAGGTTGGCATGGGCGCGGCTGGCTAGGTAGGGGAAAATGGACCACTAAATGCGCATTAGTTGGAAGTGACGGAATTTGTAAAGGCTGTGGAGAGAAATTAGTTATAATAGACCTTGATCTAGTCGAGACCGAGAACTTTGCTAAATCAGTGGTATCCATAGCTACTGCGAGAGAGCGGAATTCAAGTTTTCATAATTTTCAAGTATGAAAATGGTTCGCTTTAGTGGTATTATTTTGTTCTACTTACTTGTTTGGGTTATCAAGCAAAATCAATTTACCATGTGCAGAAATGGCTAGACTGCTATGGACCTTTTGAAGCAGTAGTAGATGCTGCTAACGTGGGTCTCTATAGCTGAAGAAACTTTACACCATCGAGGGTGACCTTTTAGCTGATTTACCATTAGTTGGTGAACTTTTACATGGATTGATTTGAAGGGTTAATTCGAAATCTGAAGTTTCTTATCATTTCATTTATATATTTAATTTTTCGTTTTGAATGCCAGGTCAATGCAATTGTAAATGCTATACGTCAGAAGCTCCCTTCAAAGAAATCACCATTAATTATTGTGCATAACCAGCGTATCCAAGGACGCGGGATGGAGAAACCAAAAAATAAGATATATTTAGAGAAGTGGAAGGTTGCTGATGCACTCTATACCACACCTATACCACACCTACAGGATCAAATGATGATTGGTGAGATATACCTTTAGCTAGTTGCATCGACATACATTATCATATTTATATTCATTGGAAGATCTAATAACTTTCCTATCTAATTGTGATAGTTGCCAAGGTTAATGACTTGTTTCTCAGGTACTGGTTATATGCAGCAATAAAGTTTAACTGCTTAATTGTGACGAATGATTTGATGAGAGACCATATCTTCCAACTTCTAGGAAATGACTTCTTTCCGATATGGAAGGAAAGGCATCAGGTGAGCTACATAATCTGGAATCTTGTGCTTTGGATTTGTTATTTGTTATGTGTTTTTATGAATGATGAGCTCTTTGACCATAAATCAACTTGCTTCTCAAGTATTTGTTTGACACCCCTCAAATATTGTGGTTGAGAAGAAACCATGAGAAAAGCCATGTAACAAGGACACTATTTCTACAAAAAAAAAAAGGTGTGTCGACATGTACCGTGATGGATACTCATGTTGACACTCACGGATACCCCCATCGGCACTCCATATTTGGATCATTAATTGTTATGAAAAGTTTAAATTCTATACTAATGTTACAAGTATATTATGGCGAGTTAGTAGTATATGAGTAGCAATATTGACCTACAAGCAAGGATTGTGATTTTGTTTTTCAAGGTAATTTTGATAAATTGATATTAAGAAATATTTTGTTGTGTATAGAAAAAAAGTAAAAATTTCGGTTATAATTTTGAAGTTATAAATATAATGTAAGCATTTTAAACTCTTACATCCCACATAAAGAGTCCCATAAGACTTATAATATTATACAAACTATACATTGCATTAGAATCATTTGTAGAACAAAATTTTAATACCAAACTAAGGTTATAAGTTAACGTACAGAAATTGACATTGGCCTAATAAAAAAATTTAATTATTTTGGATTTTGAAAGAAATTTTTGCAACTCAATAAAAAAATCATGAAATTTTGACATTTTTCGAGAAATCACATTCCTTGCCTACAAATGAATGAATATGACTAATAATTCAAAACTTATTGGCTGAATTTTTTTTTAAATGTCCAGGTATGTCCCTATCGTATCCCATAATATCAGTGTAGTCAAGGTGACCACCTAGGAGAGCGCCTCAAGGTGTTTTTATAAAATTTTGCCTCAAATTGAGGCAATGCGGTACGGTGAAATCAAGCGTCCGCCTCGGATCGCCTCGCCCCGCCTCAACTGCCTCAGCCCAAAACATGGTTCCAGCCAACCCAATTGCAGCAAAAAGAGGTTGCTGCAATATTTGATAAATTTGGTAAAAAAAAAACGTTTTTAAGTATTCAAATCTAAATTCATGTTTGACCAACATCAATCTTTAAATGTCACACTTTTATTATTTTTGGAGAAAACATATCATGGTTTGATTAGTTTGTGATCAAGATCAATCTTGATTTTTTATAGCATAGTTCAATTATTTTTATGCTTTTGGAATACCAATAGTGATCATACTTGTGAATTTTTACTAACTATTCCAACAATTTCTTCTAACAAATGCTCAATATTCTCAAGTTTCTATTTTTTCAAGATTGTTGCTTTTTAATAATTTAGTGGATGTTTGCAAGTTACTTGACACTTATTTAGTGCATCTTTTCGCTATGCTATACAATTTTATTATATTTTCATTCTGATTTTAGGTATCACTTTTTATACATATTTGCTTATGATACTTATCAAAATGATGATGTATATTACTATGCTGATATGTTTCAATTTATTATAAAAAATCTTTAAAAAATGTTAAGACCGTCTCATTTCACTGAGGCGTCCGCGCTTCATGCCTTAGGAGTTTTCAGGCCCGTCCGCATCGCCTCCGCCTCAACAGCTTAACTACAATGTCCCATATTGTGTTTTTTTGGCCAACGTCTCAGATATTCATGTCGGATACTGATATTCATATCCGTGTCGTTGTTACATAGGAGAAAAGTGATTTGTTGAGTGAGATCATTTATATATTTCCTTTGATATTTACGTGGATTGTTCTGTCAAATGAATTTGTGGAATTTACTAAAAGCTTGCGACTCTTTCATATGATTAGGAAAAATTTCTTCAAATGCTGATAGTTGTAAACTTGCAATTTTATTCTAACGAAACATTTTCTGATATTTGTGGAAGGTTCGTTTCGGGTTTCCCAATGGTAATGCGGAACTGCACATGCCTCCTCCTTGTTCCCTTGTTATTCAGGTTAGTCTAGTATTGTTTCTTCTTCTTTGGAACTTCTATAGGTAATACAATCAGAATGCGAACTTTATGAAAACAGACTGTGGATGTGACAGAATGTTACAAAAGTTTCCATGCAACAAAGTATAGTTATTATCAGCTTACATCATAAACAATTCAATGCCAAGTATTGTCTGATGTTAATTATGCTATTACTGAAATTCAGGAATTGGATAAAGGCCATTGGCATATTCCCATTATGTCAGAACATTTTTCTGAAGGGGAAAGAACTTGGCTATGTGTAACACGAGCTAATGCAAAGAGGAAATGTTCTCCAACAGGACCTAAAGGTAATATTCTAAGAGAAATTGGAATTTTATCACCTTTAGCTTTTGAGTTGAAAATTTTTATATTGTCAAAATCTATCATTCAAACTTGCTTAATCAAAAGATTTTAAGAATACAGATATATAATCGTGTCCATCTGACTCCATTTTACAATTCGATCTATTCGGAAATGACATTTTCTTTTCTCTTTGTTCTAACTTGCACCGGAATGATATAATAAACATCAGTATCAATATGGGCACATCATTCTGTCTTGGGTGACTGTTGTTTGCTGAAATATTACTGTTTCTCCCTTCAATTCCATGTGAAGGGCCTGCTGACAATTGTGAGTGGATAAACTTAAATATTAGTGGCTAGGAATTTTGGAGCCAATTCAAATAGATTTCACAACCTAAATGAAAGTGGGCATCACTCAGAATCTGCACATAATACAATACACATTTGTTTTTCTCCACGCACATGTTTTTATGTCCTTATTTTTAATTGTGTTATGATTATGATCTCTCAATTGAATTCCATATTTCCTGAAAAGGAGTATCATTTCTTGATTAGCTGAATGTTGATTAATACAGAAGCAAAATCTGATAACGATGAGGAATATTTCAACAAGCATGGTCAAGAGAGAAGGAAAATGAAGTTGAATAAAGTTGGTAGAAAGATGCATCCAAATAGTCAACACCCTAAGGAAAACCACAGATCTCTGAGGAGTATTTTATCCTCGTCTGTGGCAGCTAACCATCAAAATCTTGTATCTGAAATCGAGGCGGCAGAGATGCTTGGGGGATGCATTATTGATTTCCAAATATAACAAGAAGAACAGATACTGCACGTATTAAAGACTGTAATCAGTAGTTGCAGAGAATGGACCAACTCGAAATGGGAACTTCATTTACCCTGTATAGCTCCAGTCACCCCACTAACTGCTTGAGGATTTTCTGAATCTCTGCCAATCTAAGTCCCAGCCATTTTGATGTACTTTACTAGTTAGTTGTTACAGTAAGCTAAAAAAACATTTTTGTATCCAATTGAAGTATACAGCAAGTTCGTTTTAATACTATTAGGTTCCGATGATATGAATGTAAATCATCTATTCAAAATAAAACGTGACAGAAAAAAAGGTGATATTCATTATAGCATTTGACCAAGGGGCCCTTGTATTGTGGCCGAATATTTATTACTTGGGAAGTATTTGATTACAACTATCAGTTTGCCACTTCCCTTGTTCCCAGAAATTTTTTTTTAATAATAATAACATATAATATAAATAAATAAATAGAGTTACCCTTTCAAGTTGACATTACTTTTTTGTTGTTTTAATTTGATATCGGCAATTTTATTATCCTCCTTATTTCTACAATTTCAAGTGAAACCTGTATTTGCCGGCACATTGTTAATCACTATGTCACAAAGCATTCCAACTGAAAAATACCTTGAAACTTCACTTTTGTAGGAAACTGTCTCGCAGAAAATAGTGTAACTGACAATAAGCTTTCCTAACATTGTAAGAGAACTCTCAAAATGGTGGAAATGACTGAGACATGTAAAGAAGAGAAATAAAACAGATATACAATATCAACTGATCATATCAAAATCAGGTGAGCTGCAAACTAAAGGAGATCTCAAACCCATGTGAAATGGATCAAATGATTAAAAAAAACTGTTTCACAGAGCTGAGGGCAACAATCACAACTAAAACTTGAAATTTTATGTACTGGCAGTCTTACAATGGAGTAAATATGATTTCCAAATCCCAAATGTTTAAATCTGTAAGATTCAACCACAAAAACAATAGTCCAATCTCTCTCTTATTTTTCTCCTCTAGCGAGATAGATAATATACAAGTCTACTGGGAAGTGCAACTAAAATAAAAATAAGTGTTTACATCAAATTACAACAAAAAATCATTTGAAGAGTTTATATTAGAAGTTTTATAAGCCTCCAAATCCACCGGGAGTAGACTTGTTTGGCTTTATTTTAGCTATGTTCACAAGGTCTCCAAAAAGCTTGTCCTCTGCCCTGGCTGGCTTGCTTGATGCTCCATACATAGGCATCTGGTAACTAGAGTTACTGGGAGCTCTTTCATTTTGCATGCTGAGCCCATGCATCCTCTGTTCAAGGAATTGAGACTCTGACCTTTGCCCATACATGTGCATTTGCTGATTGTTCTGCATAGGCTGAAGGGGCATATATCCCATTTGACCATTACTCATGACCATCATTTGACCACCCTGGATTTGCGGAGGATTGAGACCTACCCACTGGTTGCTCCCTATTGGCTGAGTGCTCATGTATGCCAATTGGCCATTTGGCATTGTTCCGGTGTACATAGCTGCGACTTGGTTGTTTTCCATGCGCTGGGGTTGGGTGCCATTCTGCATTTGTTGGGAATAATGCATGTTTCCCTGTGGGCCAAGACCCACCCACTGGTTGCTACTGATTGGTTGATTGTGCATGGGTGATTGTTGGCCATTGGTAATTTGCTGGTTGTACATAGCAGCGAATTGATTGTTTTCCATAGGCAGGGATTGACTGCCATTGTGCATTGGCTGCCATTGGTTGCTACTGATTGGCTGATTGTGCATGGGTAATTGTTGGCCATTTGTAATTTGCTGGTTGTACATCGCAGCAAATTGATTGTTTTCCATTGGCTGGGATTGAGTTCCATTGTGCATTGGATAGTGCATGTTTCCCTGCTGGCTGTTGTCCATCTGCTGAGCCTCCCAAGGTGGTGGTGGTAAGGTTCCACTACTTTGAGCAGTTCCCCCTGTGGAAAGATTTCAACTGAGTGGCGCCTTTGAAATAATAATTTCAAAGAATAAAGAACAAGGTAGAGTAAGTACCATAAGCATGTTGTTGTTGCTGCTGCTGATGGTTCCAGCCTTGAGCAACTGGTCCATTTAATGCTCGGCTAGCATCATTTAAATGGGAATCGTGGATGAAAGATGACTGTTCAGATGGAGGGTATCCATTGTTTGAGGCAACTCCATTAGTGTAAAATGAAGGCTGCGGAAATTGTACAGGCTGCAGCTGCTGATTTTGCACCTGAGTAGTGGATGGGTACATTTGTGCAGCTGGATAGCCTGATTGAGCATCTACAGAATTAGTAGTAGTGCTAGTCTGTGAAAACATGTCATAGGGAACTAGAGCATTCTGCTCTGACACATGACCGTTTGTTTGTGGTTCATCCACAGGAACGAGTGCTAGTGAATTTTCTGTTGTTGAACTGAAGTCCTCACCGCTGAGAAGGTCCATTTTGGGGTTAGTCTTCACCGGTGTTATACCACTGGGCGCAGGAGGAGCAGGGAGCAGTAACTCAACAGGATGTTGGGTCGCTGCAGTAGCACTTGAACTGGCCCTGCATGCAAATACATACATCTTATCGCACTGGCAGTAGAAACTGGAAAGGGGTTTTGAAAGTCATTGAACACCAAAAACAAGAGAGCTTCACCAATTGTAGGTGTGGAGTAGATGGTGTGAAGTCTTTCAAAAATTTAGGTACATGTAGTATGTGTCGCTTGAAGAATCCAATTTTATAGAAGAAAAAACACTTAGGAATTTATGAAATTAATTAGTGGTACCTTCCATCTGCTTGGTTGTTGTTGTCTTTGGTTGCCGAGACCGGATCATCAATATCTACAAGTGACCCAATAGGTTTAGGTCTCTCCTCTGGAGCAGAAGTTCCTGAAGCAATGGTTTCATACTTAGCTAATACACGCTGCAAATCATCATTCACTGCTAATCCCTGAGTAAGAAGCTCTTCATCCCTAACAAATTGACAGAAAATCGGTAATATCCATAAGTCGAAACAGACGAACGCCATCTAAATAAGCATCCAGTCATTAGAAGAACAAAAATATATAAAATAAAATATCTGTGGTGACTGATGCTCAACTTCCTGACTAGAGAGGTTTAGTCGCCTGTCTTTCGAGCACTTGGAAAACAGGGAGGATATATCTTTCGTCATTTCTTGGGTTAACTTGGCCAATTATCATCCTAGTAAGGCCCGCCTGACTAAAGAATGTTAAAGTAGTATGCTGTTATGCATCAGTAGCAGATTGATCATCATGTTTGCCATTGTTTCTTCCTTCAATTGAAGAGTTTTCCATTTAAATCTTCTCTAGGGACTAAGATCTTGTTAGTTTCAATTGTCTAACTTATACATCAATTATTTACCACGATCTTGTGGTCCTACTTGTCGTTCTGCACAGCAATGACTCATCAGACATAGGAAGGACTTGCAGTTAGAGTGAAACTTTCGTTCCCTTTTGGTCATGTTATACGTACTAACGCTATCAGCATTTCTGGTAATGGCTTACCAACCCAGAATTTTGATCAAATGACCTATTTCCTTTGTAGACTTGTAGGTAAAAGCCTCAGTTATCTAAGAAAATTGCGGTCCATGCTATTAGCTATTGTTCCTTAGATAATTAAGCAATAGCTAATAACATTGACCCATTTTTCCTCACAAGCTCTGGAAAATGTTGTGATCTTTTAGGTTGAATTCAGGCATTTGAACTGTAGGCTTCTAATATGGTTCCGTTTGCAGCCATTATGAGGGCTCTTGGAAATGTTTTGATCTTTTTAAGTTTGATTTCAGGCATTTGAACTGTAGGCTTCTGATATGCTTCCGTTTGCAGCCATTATGAGGGCTGTAGCTACATAGGAGAGAATGTGATTTTGTGGTATGGTTGAGGCCTATATGCAGGTCATTGATTAGCACTTAAGGCCAAGGTTTAGGATGTGAGGGAGAGCGAGAGAGAGAGAGAGATCATGATCCCTTAATTTATTATTATTATTATTATTATTATTATTATTATTATTATTATTATTATTATTATTATTATTATTATTATTATTATTATTATTATTATTATTATTATTATTAAGTGTTAAGTATTAGTATAGTGCCTTCACTTTATTTCCAGAATGTTCTCACTTGGCATTTCTTCTGATGTCAAAAAGGACTCACTATATGCTAAATTGGAAGATTTCCAAGAGAATTTACAGGGAATATTTTTATTGATACTGATAACATCTCTACTATCCATGATGTCATGATGATTACAGAATTGTTAGACATATTACCATCCTTATCCATGGATCAAGAAGTAAAAGTAATGGAAAGGCTTACGAAGTTGTATTAACAAGGTGTACCACCCTCTGCTTGTAAGTACGACATTGGTCAACCAAGTCCATGATTACCTCCTGTCTAAGCCCCTATGCAACACCAATAGATGAATTAGCCTAGAATTGAATTCACCAGTAATATCTGCAGAAATTCAAATATCATCCAATATATATCTAGAGAATTTTTTAATCGATCTGTTTCAACAGAGAATAGAAAGCTTATTACACGCGTGTTGTGCAGGGTTGATAAATCTGTTATACAAAAAAAAAGTTCTTCATTTGGACCACAGGATAAACTATAGTGGGTTATACTTCGAAGTTTTTTTAAGAAAGGAAATACAAGACAAATTTTGCATTCAATTCATAATCAATGTAGCTCCCTCCTCCTGGCAATGGGTTCTTCTGCTTGGCATAGAGATGGTACTTCAATTAGAGGATCATGGTTGAGGAAGAGAGTATTTCTAGCCACCATTTGGCAGACTTGTAAGGAAAGGAACAACTGAGTGTTTAGAGTCAAAACGATCAGGCCACCATCATAAAGAGATTCAAGCTCTGGTTTGACATTGGTGAATCATTTGGAGTGTCACTACTTTCATATCTGCTTACTGCATTGGGATAGCCTTTTCAGAATGTAACCCCCTAATTGTATTTGTCTAGATCTCCCTTGTGACCCTCTCAGTCATTTGTTTTGCTGTTCCATTTCAAATATCCATATATGGCCTGCTTTTGATTGATTAAAAAAAAGGAAATACATCACGAACTCCAAAAAGAAGGCATAGTGACACTGCGATTTTAGCTTCAAGATGCCCTCTTGCCCAACAGTTGTATGTATTTCCTTGTTATTTTGAATAAACCATTAACTCCACCCGTCCCAAAAAGATAATTGATAAAAGAAAGTTAAAGAAACACCTCTTTGTTTTCTGGGTCTAATGCAGTTAGCATTTCTGAGAGGACGTCCATGATACCACGTGCATTCTGAATTTCTGTCAAGCTGGAAAGAATTTCACATTAGATTCAAATCTAAGTATTAATCAGTGAGAAATCACTAAGGAACAAATTACATGATAATCACTTTGACATGGAAAAAGCATTTATGCTTACTCATAAAGGCTTACTAGTCAGTTTGTCCTTTCAGTTTTCTTGCACTATGAAATCTCCTTGGCGAGCTATCTCCTTGAGGATTTAAAGGACTGTTTTTAAAGGTTCGCTTATGTTATAGAAGGTTGATGTTAGGAAAGGACTTATGCCTTTTCCACTAATTTCCCTTACTTTTCGAGTGTATTTAGCTGCATAGAAGATTGGAAAATGAATCCAATTCTGTGAAGTTGTTTCCTGAGAAAATTAACTCTACAGAAATGACACATTCTTCCGTTTGCTCACAGTTTTCCTGGTAAAGTCCCCAATGCTGTTTGTCGTTTGGTTGAACGAAAAAATGACAGGAATTGAAAAAAATTCCGTTTCTCTTTTATCGTCATTCACACCTTTTTGTTTCAGTTTCTTCATATAGCAATTTATGAGTTTTTTGAGGTTTGGAAATTTTTATTTTATACCTTAAGCACTATAGATTCAAAACTAGATCAAAATTATCTAAAAAATTGTATGTATTCGATGGTAACCATAGCCCTATTTCAAGCTATGCAAAGTCTAAATCACAATTTCAGTGGACAATAACTTCACCAATTCTATTTGATACTTGAATATAATACCGCTGAGAGAAGAGTAAGGTGGTGTCAAATATAATAAGAAACAGCACATAGCCCATACAACCTTAAACATCACCATCTTATTTAATTAAACACTACTGATGCATGACCTTAACCTCTAAACAAGTAACCAATTTAAAGAATATTTGTTTTGTTGAAATTAAACAAATTTATATAGCTCAAAGCCCTTATTTATAATATAACCAAGCCTCCTCAACAAGCATCCTAAACCGTAACCTAAGTGGCTTCTTAAAGAAGCTCATTAAAGCCCTATCTTCTAAACAAAGGCCTAATCCTACTTTATTAACTATGAGCATACTGGCCCGACCCAACAATTAAATAAAACTACTAAATTAAATAAAACTAATTATAACTCTAATTCCATCATCCTCCCTTGGTTAAAGAAATTTATCCACAAGCTTGGAGTGTACCATCCAACCAATTCTATGAAAACATGACAAATAAGGTGAACTATGATCAACCAGCCTCAAAAATTTCTTCCACAGTTGCTTGCAAAACCCAAAACAATCAAGCTGCTACAAGCAAGAGATATAGCATGCAAGGAAGATACCTAACAAAACAACCACAATCTATGAATGTTGCGTGAAACGTGTGCCTCATACTACTGCAAAATCTACCCAGAAAAGGGTCACAAAAGGAGTCCAGTAGTGGGACATATATTATGGGTGGTAGAGTGTCTATTGCAGATCGATTTGATGTAGCGATTTCGGTGGTGGAAGGGCCAATCGAGAGTGTCTCCCTTCGCAAACAACTTGCATGTTGACATTGGTGGGTAAAATAGGGATAGATTTGCTTTGACTGAAAACCTACCTGACAAAATAAAAGGTAGCAAAGAACTCATTCCCAGAAGTTGGAGGCCGAATGGAGTGGAGGTGGGGGATAGTGGGGCCTGCAAACTGTGTAACGCCAGTGATAGGTTCACTAGACCTTGTGTGGCAAAGTTTGCACAATACTCGGTTGGTCGGTGGTTGTGGGAGTGATTTTGCTTCTAACTCTACTTGCCTCTTTCAGAGTCTCTTATTTTCCTCTCTCCGCATCTTCATTCTAATTGGTGTGCGTACTCTTTCTTATCTTTTTTAAATTGACATTTTCTTATATCTTAAGCTTTTAGAGTAGCTGCCAGTCTAACAATCTAACATATTATCTAAGAAAAGTTATTATTATTATTAATTTTTTTATCAACAAAGCAAAAGTATATTTTGTATTGAAAAACTAGGAACAAAAAATTACATCATCAGCTTCTATTATGCCCAATAGCTCCCCAACCAAACATACAAGAAGGGAATTGTTCCTTTCTTAAAATACCCCAAGTACAACCCAAACCCATAAGTTGATTTTCATTTCTATCCATGGAGAATCTACATCTTTTTTTGCTATCTCTAAAGATTTTATTGTTTCTATCTCTCCAAATGACCCAAGCAAAAGCATGGAGAGTTCTCTCCAAGATCCATTTGCCCCTCCAGAAAAAAGATTTAGGGCTGGTAGAGTTGGCGGAGATCCACAATTCCACCCAATCAAGGAAGGAATCAGTGAAGGACAGATGGATCTGAAAGTCCATAAAACATTTCCTCTAATGGGACATTCCTCCAAAACCCATTAGAGAACTCAACTCCAAAGTAAGTGATCGATTGTCTCTTGAGTTGTTCCACATAGGACACAATGATTAGGGATCACCAAACCTCTTTTATTGAGGTTATAACTTTTAAAACTCTCCCATTGATGATGCACCAAAGGAGAACACATGCTTTTAGGGGAATTTGTTTGATCCAGACTAGAGAGTCCAGCTTATGGGTTCTTTTTTCAAGATCAGTGAATTGGGGAATTGAGACAATGGTTTGATAGCAATCTCAGACTATAAAACGCTTGGTCTTCCTTCCCCAAAGCCAATTGTCTTGCTCATCATCAAGCTGGACAGTCTCGATAGCATTCAACAAGCTTGCTATCTGTGGAATTTCCCAGAGCTATGAAACTAGCAGGGCTTGGATCGATGACGAAGTCTTTGATGTGGCCATTTTTGTTGTTGCAAGCATTGAATATTAGAGAGCTTGAGAGCCTGACCTCCCAACAATTTATGGTTCCACAACTGAATTCTGGCACCATTATTTTTTTTAGCAACACAAGCAGAGATTCCATTAAAGATCAAAGGGAAGGGAAAACAAACAAAATAGCTAGTGATTGAGATGGTCAGCTAGCGGGACACCTAGTGAAAAAAAAACACTTGAAATATTACAAGTAAAATTTGCTATCCCGATTGAAAATACACAGTTATGGCTGATCTGCAATGAAACTTTAACTGTAAATAATTTGGTTTTATCAAGACTAATTATCAAACATTAGTCCTGAGAGATTGAATCTCTACCCGAGAGCAATCACTGAGGCCAAAAGTTACAATGAGTATTGAGATTAAGGGCGTGTTTGATTTCGAGAAAGTTTCTCCAAGAAAAATTGCCAAGCGTGAGAAGGGAGAGGAAGAAAAATGAAGAACATGAATTTTGTAACACTTGGTTTGTTACAACATTGTGGTAAATATTTACTCAAGAGGGGAGCTAAGAAATCTTTTACTAAAAATAGTCATCTTCAATTTCAAGATCGGGAAACTTCCTTTCCTATTTCTTCTTCTTCGTCTTCTTCTTTTCTTTTTTGTATTTTTCCCATGGAATCAAACACGCCCAAAAGTCATTTTCATTATCCATGGGTCCCAAGTGGCAATCTAATACTAATAAGGATGAGATTCTGCACATGTACTTCGGAGATTTGACCTTTCATTGTGTGGAACCATTTCCTTTTTGTTTGCCACCTCACAGAAATTTCCAAATGAATTGAGACCAAGAGCCAATTTCTTCTGAAATTAAGCTCTCTTACCTGAAAATTACATTAGACAAACTTCTACAGAAAGGAGTCTGCACGACTGCACCCTACATCACGGTGCAAGCGATTTTGCTGTTTCCAAAATCTGAGAACAGAAAATATTAATCATGAGAAGAGGCAGAATATTTTTTGCGTGGAAAATGGTCCCCTATGTGATCTGCTAGACAATATGACTTGAAAGAAATAGGAAGGTCTTTCAAGGGGTAGTTCTAGAGGAAAGGAAGCTGGAGGTTACTGGGCATTTGCAACTGGCAAGAATATAACACAAGTATCTTTTAAAAGGCTTCTAGTTGATTGGGAGGGGCTCCTCCTAAGACAATAAAATCTGTTTACTTGTCCTGTACCAACTATCCATGTATTGATGATTATTTCTTTATTAATTTTGTTCACAGTAAAGCTTTTAAGCCTTTAGAAAAGAAAGATCAGCAACGTTTTTAACCTCTAAATGAGAAAGATGTCAAAGATAACAGTGAAATCGACAATCTGCAATTCTTCAACTTATTAAGCAACTTTCATGGGGTTACAAACAGAAACTCACTAAATTCATGTGGGAATGACAGGCCACAATTACCTGGTATGGGGAACGAGAAGGTATGTAACTCGTGTATTAGGCAGAGTCGAGATACTATTTTGGGTTGCAATTCATGTATTATTTTAGTTAGGTATTGTATGTAGATATGGTTTTATTTTATATGTACCAATATAATATATGATATGTATGAATATATGAACGTGGACTCAATATATGATGGAAGCATATAATTATGATAATATGTTAGAAATTTTGAAGGGTTTGAAAATTTAAAGATGCTTTGGAAAACACCAACTCTTTAATGAGTGAAGGACAAAAACAAAAACAAAAAAAAATCTAAAAGGACCCAACTACCCACTGATATCCTCCTACTTCTTCTCCCTTTTTGGGGTTTTCATCTTGATCAAAATGGTTCGTTGAAATCCGACAATCCGGGTCGTGAACATACTGTGAATAGGTATACACGACTCAATTCAAAATTCAATGGGGGCTGAGCGAATCCGGTATCTATGTGTCATCACCTGTACATAATATTAATTAAATTCAATACTTCCATGAGGGTCAACGAAGTCTTGGTACAAAAACTTTAGTCTATGGATCCCTTTCCACTGTGTATGAGAGACATTTTTATTTTTATTTTTTAAAATTTTACAAATGGCTTTCATGCCAAATTTTAAAAAGAGCGATTTTATGCCGCAAGACAGCCATCCGCTAGCTATAAACCCTATTTCAATACCGGAAATGGAATTTCTAAATTATGCTTGATGTACATTTCAACTATTTCCATGGTGTTGTCAAAATGTAATGACAGCTACAAAGAAAATCACATATAAGTATGATAGGAACTTGCAACAGATGGGTTAGGAGGAACAAAGCCAGAAAATAAATTACTTTAAAAATGTCTAGACTACTACGTTGTGGTAGATGATTCAGAGAATGAGAAGGATACCTCAATGTTGGAAATTCAGGAGACTCCGCGGACTCAGCTATTTCATTGTCAGGACTACGCAAGTTTTGAGGGTGAGATGTCAGAGGTTGCGTTTGTGGAGTAAATATTGGGGTAGCCCTTTCAGATCTATGAGGGAATTCGACTCCAGCTCGCTGAACCAAGAACAAAATAATTTTGTAAAACAGCAATAAAACACTTGCAAAATATTCTGTCTAGAGAAGAAGCAAAAGTAATAGTAATAACTATAATGAAAAAATAAAAATAAATAAATTCCAGTTTTTTTTTGTATTCTCCTTATTATTCTGAAACCTCAAGGAAGTGAATCCAAGAAACAGAACGTCATTTAAGTATACATAATTTCTCAAAAGACACGATGAATAGGCCCGAATTAATAGTAATATGTCACGTCTTAGCTCATTTATTTACTGAAACCATAAATGTGTCCACAAAGATCATTGTCTTGAGCATCAGAAACCAAACTAGACCATACCAGCAACTCCTGGTAAGCAGCATAGTACTGTGGATATCTTGCCCTCGGCCCTCCAAAAGCTTCTTGCCAAGTATCTATTAAAGTCAGTATCTTCTCCTTGACAGCATTATCAGGCTGCATAAAAATGCCAGAAATCAAAGTGTGTCCAACAAAAAAGTTAAGATAGAAAAAACTGTTGAGAACAAAAATAGAATCCGAACCTTCTTTTTTACTATCTTCATCATCTCATGAACGACAGCTTTCTCTGCCACATGCATGTGCACAATGTCTCCACAGTTCTTTACCACTGTCTCCAATAGCTAGTATATGGAAACAGAGCAAGCACATGACCAAATTAGTCCTTTGTATGACAAAAAGTTATTCACAGTGGCATACGGATAAGAAGAAAACGTTAAGCCTAAGCATCTGACTTTGGTGCTTGAAGTTACCCGCCCAAATAAATGAATAAGATTTAGCCATCAAGTTTATGGTAACATTGAACGGTAGAAAATTCTCCAACTTGTGTAGCATGTTATGGAACTCATTTTGACTGAAAGTGATCTACATGGTCAAGAGATCAACCCCCACATATTTTGAAATATCTAGGTTGAGAAATAGGTGGATGAACTATGCGCATGTAATTTCTTTATCAAAAATCGTTGTCCCCGATCCCACCCAAATATTTATGCAATGTCAAACATAGGCACATCAAACTTTGGCGAAAAGCAAAGCGAACGAATAAAAAGAAGCAGCTATTCACCAAAAGGCAATCAATCCAGCTCTTGACAAACTACTTGAGTGAGCACAAGTATTGATTAAAGCTCTGACCAACCAAGCATAAACGGTTGAACTGATCAGAGGTAAAAGCTTAAAACATGTTATCCACGCTTATCTTCTCTGAAGCTCCGCTACGGAGGCCGTTTTGTCTCATCAAGGAGCTGTTTTCTAAAAAAGTTTTTGGCCTCCTCTTAGAAGGCCACGGAATGCCTTTGGGTTGTCTTGTAATGTTGCAATGCCTCATGGGCTCTATAAAGCGCTTGTGACTAAGAAGTGTGTTAATAATATATTTCTTATACTAAACAAGGTAGTTGAATCGCAAATTAGTACGCAAATCGGAAAGAGAGTCTTTTGAATCATATCATAAATAGGAGGATTTTTTAAGACATTTAATGTAATGTAGAAAATATCACAGTAAAACATAGATGTATTTATGTATTTCCATACAAAGAATAATTTTTTAAATAAATTACACCGGCTCAATCATCAACTATAATAGCCTCAAATTTCATTGTCAAGTGAAACTAATCGTTAAAAAAATTTCACAAAAAAAACAAAATAACTAATTCCAAGAATAACTTTCTCTTGGTGTTTAGAGTGTATTCCTTTGGGGAGATGATCCAAGCAATATAAAAAAGACTAGACACAAAGAAAACCTCCTTAGTTGTTTTGTAAAGTAAAGAACCACCGACTCTTTGAATATGTCTTGGTATAATTGTATACGATTGAATGTGTTAGTCAAATAGTCTTTGATTGATATTTGAGACATGCACAATTAATAAAAACTCAAAACAAATAAAATAAAACCAGGTTTAAAAGCTTTGAAAAGTCATTAGGGCCTGCAAATCATATTACATGATTCAAGGTGAATCATAGATCACAATTTCGACTCGACTACTATGAGATTTGACTTGAATTATAAGATTTGGACTACACTTGATACTGAAACCTACTATTTTGGATTTAAGATAACAACGTAATCACAAAATAATCTAAATATTTCATTATAAGCTGGTTGTCTTGTCACACGGACGTGGGCTTTCAATGGCAGTAACGGATCTTAAACATCAATTCATGTCGTTTTACTAGGGATATGGATCCAGAATTGACTTCTAGATCACAAAATGGCAAATCGACGTATCTCTAAGGGCTGATGTTGAAATATTTTGTTTTCCCAATTTCATATCTCTCAGTCAGCAGCTTCCCAATTTCATGTGGTTTATCAGGTAGAGAATGCTTGTGACTTGGCCTTGTATCAAGGCGTTAATGAGTACGAAGTTCAAAACAAAAGAACTTTGTTTTCAGGGAATAGGGCTAAAGGGCCAAGTTATTATTATTGTTTTTGGAAAAAGGCCCAACTTAATTGTTAATTATACCTTGTTATAGTAGTGATTATATAAATATAGTTTTGTTTTCCACTTTTTTTTTAGAAAAAAGTCTAATTGACTTTGACATCATTTTCTTAAAAAATCATAATTCTGTCTTTGCCCCTGTACTTAAATTGGGGAATTTTTTGAATAAGCCAAGGTTTTCTCCACCATCGCAGATTCCCTCAAGTAAGGTCTGCACCAAAAGGACAACACCTTCGTGCAGATCAGACCACCACCCACCACTACCAAGAGACATATACCCAAATTTGTGCTTGCAAACTCGAAATTGCAGGTGCAAACTAGAAGTTCCAAGATCTTTACCTAAATTCGTGCTTGCAAACTCGAAATTGCAACAATTTATACTCAAATCGGTGTTTGGAAACTCGAAATTGTAACTTCTACGCAAATCTTCAGCCACTCCACCTCCAACTCTTCAGCTCGATCGAATTAGATGTAACGACCCGATCCACATGGTATGATACTGTCCGCTTTGACCTTAACCACCCTCATGACTTTAAAATGCATCGTAACAAGGGGATCTAACCTCGCACATATATATCACATCCCCTTCCCTCACCCAGGCGATGTAGGACTATAACACCTAGGTAGCATGCCAGCCTCGGAGCCCGTCCACACATGGTAACATGCCAGCCTCAGAGCTTGCCCACACAAGGTAGCCCGTAAGCCTCAGAGCCCGCCCACACAAGGTTGTTACAATCCACCCTCTTAGGGTCCAACATCCTCGTTGGCACACTTCCGGCTGGGTCCGGCATACCATTTTGTCACGACCTGATCCACATGGTACAATATTGTCCGCTTTAGACTTAATCACCCTCATGACTTTAAAATGCATCATTCCAAGGGAATTCAACCTCGCACATATATAGCACATCCCCTTCCTTCACCTAGGCGATTTGGGGCTATAACCCCTAAGTAGTCTGTCAACCTCTAAGCCCGCTCACACATAATAGCCTACCAGCCTCAGAGCCCGTCCACACGAGGCTGTTACATTAGATCACCACCAACCACCCACTTGGCTCCATCTCCACTTTCTACTCTCGATCAAACCACCACCTCCGTTCAAGACAGACCGCCACCTAGGGTGCAACTTGGGCATGTCAACCTGAACCCAATCCAAAAAAATTGGCCCATGGGCTAAAAAAATTTGTAATCGGGCAGCCCATGGGTTTACCATTTCTAGCTTGATCCAAATTCGGGTGGGGCTTGGACCTAGGTATTAGGAACCCGAGCAACCTTAAAACCCCAAGAAAATTAAATAAATTATAAATTTATTATCCATATTAAGGAATTTATATTGAATTATTTAAATGTGTAAAGCTTCCATGACGTTAAATCTTGGTGGTTGTATTACATTGTTAGTTTGCTGCAGATTATGGTTTCAACACCCATTGATTTCCAAAATTTGAAGGTTTTTTAGAAAAATTTGAAACCATTTAAGAAATTTGAGAAACCTGAGTTCAACCCGAGCCCGAAAATTAACTCGGGTTGGGCTTGGGCTGTTATGGTGGGGTCCAAATTCGGTTTGGGCAGGCTATGAGCTAACCTTTCATTGCTTTGGGTTGGGCTTGGTCTGAGCTCCTGACTAGCCCAACCCGCCCAAGTTGCAACCTTAACACTGCCTCTCTCGAGTCTCGAGTCTCGAGTCTCGACTCCAACGCCACCAGATCTGACCACCTCTTCTTCTCGACACTATATCGAACCACCATCAACCATCAGATCTGACCACCTCATCATCTTGACTCCACCACAGCCAGATTTGACCTCCACCTCTCGACACCACCATGTTCCACTAGAGAGAGAATATGAGCGCACTCGCCATAAAATCGACTCGAACACCAGAACTTAAGAACTGTTGGTCTGGTTTTAAGAGACTTAAGAGAGAGATAACCTCTCAAAAAGCGTCAAATGTGTAATTTTAATTGCTAGGTTCTTATCTAAAAACTTTTGTGGGTTGGTGGTTTATTTACAAAGCCTTTTTTTAGATTGATGAAATAAATTTATTAACCAAAATATATATATATATATTGTGAATGCTAAAATCTAAACCAAATACCTGAAAGCTGCCTACACTACATGAGACTCAAACACCAAGAAGTTTTATTGGTTGTTGGTGGGTCTACAAGGTGAAGACTCAATTAGATGGAACCTTGAAAAGGTATAGGGCACAACTAGTAAAAGGAGTCTGAGATAGCTTAAAACACACACACACACACTAAATAAATAAAACCAGACTATTCCAACTAGTTTAATGCAAAAGAAAAAAAAAACGCAGTACCGAAGGCTACACATCAATAAAATGGAAACTCTTAACCTCTAAAATCACCCACTCAACCGCATGACCCGAGTACTGAAGAATTCTCTCACCACATTCCTTGTAAGATGGTTAAGGTGATAAACCTTATGTTTTCTGAGGAAAAAGGCCGACCTCCACTTCAAGAGTCGCAAGAATTGCAGCAGAATCGCATCAAACTTGAGATGGGACATAATATTTTAATAAATTTATGTAGTTCATGAGTTAGAACATATTAATCATAAAACATAATTTAAATAAGACAATATTAACAAAATATTGGACTACTAAATAAAGAATGAGTATGATACTAGCTAGGATGCACCGACTCGCCGGGTAACCCCCGTATCACGTGTCAAATACGTGTCGGACACGGACACGCGTTCGACACGTATTTGACACGTGGTCAACGGTCAAAATCCGTTGACAGGCACACGTCTCGGACTCGGTCCGGACACGGTCCAGACTCGGTCCAGAGAGGGAGAGATCGAGAAAGGGAGAGACGGACAAATCGATCGACATATCAATCGAGAGAGAGAGGGAGAGACAAGGAGAGATCGATCGACATCGAACAGATCGGACAAATCGAACTCGATCGACCTCGAACAGATCGAACTCGAACTCGATCGACATAGAATAGATCGACAGAGAACAGAGGGAGAGAACAGATCGACAGAGAACAGAGGGCTTGCGGAGGCTCTGTTTTCGCTGGTCTCAAAGGAAGGAGAGCGAGGCTCTGTTTTCGCTGGTCTCAAAGGAAGAAGGAGAGCGGAGGCTCGCGGAGGCTCTGCTTTCGCTAGTCTCAAAGGAAGAAGGAGAGTGGAGGCTCTGTTTTCCTGGTCTCCAAGGAAGAAGGAGAGCTTTCAGCTCTGTTTTGCTGGTCTTCCCTCTGTGAGAGTGAGATATTCAGCTCTGTTTTGCTGGTCTTCCCTCTGTGAGAGTGAGATATTCAGCTCTGTTTTATATTATTCCCTCTGTTTTATATTCAGCTCTGTTTTGCTGGTCTTCCCTCTGTGAGAGTGAGATATTCTGTGAGTGATGAAAAGTATTCTTCCCCAAGATTTTTATATTCTTCCCTCTGATTTATTAATAAATTATTAAAAAGTATTCTTCCCTCTGATTTATTACTTTTTTAATAAGTTATAAAACGAATACTTTAGTATATTCTGTGATTTTTATAATTATTACTTGGGGAATATCTTGGGGACCGTTTTTAATAAGTTATAAAAACGAAGAGTGAGATATAAGTTATAAGTTATTCAGCTCTGTTTTTATAACTTATTAATTTTGCTTGTCTTAATTTTTTTTAATATACTAAACAGTCCCCAAGATTTGCTAAACGAACCACAATGATGAAAAGTCTATATAGAGAATACTAAATGGCCCCCAAGGGCCCCAACGTAAAAATAAAGAAGTTGACTTTAATAGTGAAGATTCACTTTGTTTGATATATACCTGCAAGTTGATTGTTCAATATTATTATTTATGATTTTATGTTCTTATAAGTTATAAAAAAATATATTAAAAAATTAAGTTTGACCGTGTCGCCGAGTCGCCGAGTCCTATTCTTTTGAAAATTGCCGAGTCGCCGTGTCGTATTCGTGTCCGAGTCCGTGTCCGAGTCCGAGTCCGAGTCCGTGCATCCTTGGATACTAGTTATTATAATGAAGTTACTAATAACGAAGTTACTTGATCGAGGTGGTTTGTCCGCAATTAGGTTCCGCTAGCTGTATTTATATTAAATACTATTAGTTAATATTAGACTACTGAATAAAGTATGAGTATGCTATTAGTTATTATAACTTATTTAAGTTGTAAACATACTATTTACCTATTTACTGCCCTAGCTGAAGCGCTGCATTATGGCGCCAGGAAATGCTATCAAGAGTCGCAATGCCATGGCAGTAGAGCTAAGACAACACAGGATTCATTGTCTAAACTCTTAAGAAGAGATAAGATCCCTACCTAAGACCACATAACCCAATGACCTCTAACTCCATAATGAAGAAAGATCAAAACCAAATAAGTACATGGACAACAGAGAAGACGGTGGCAACAAACCCTCATGGGATAGGCACAATGGGTAGACACTGACAATGATTCATTATCTTTCTAAGGTTTGACTTCGGTAAGAGTTTTATTAAGAGTCGATATCTCAACAAATAAAGCTACCTTGGGAGGCATGGATCCTACAATCATGAATTTTTCCCTGTACAACATTTGAGAACAATGATATGATTTGTTGTGAATTTGTTTGATTTGTCCTTCCTATAAGATTAGGTAAGATTCCAGAGTCCACACCTACTGCACGTTTTCAAACCATGATATCAACCTAGACTTGACGAGTGTTAAGGTGGAGGTGCCCAAATGCAGTCATATAAGGTGGAAATCAACTCAAAGTGGAGAATTGCAAGTCCCATGAACACCAGGCTGCATAGCTTAATAAATACTCGGTCGAGGGCCAAGTAGCGAGTCAACCAAGTATTCGACGATTAATTGGATAAACGTGATTCATCCCATCTGGTCATAAAATTTTCAAGTCCACTCCTAGTAACACTTAACCAATAAAAAGAATATCACAATTTAACATATCAATGTCATAATATAAATGAGCATCACCATTGAAATAAATAAATATGAATTTTACAAGTGGGAAGGAAAATGGTAGAAAATTAAACTTAAACAATAAATTGTTGAAAATTAAATAAACGGTAAAAAAACTCAAACCACAAACACTCCCATTGGCCTTCCTTGACCCAACTAAATAAATAAAATACTAATCCTACTTTCCATCTACTGTTTTTGACAAAACAAATACAACAAAACATAGTTTTAGTCAATTTAACAAAGTAAAAAAAAATAGAAAAGGAGAAAAACACCAACAACTCAGATTCTATTTTTGGCGTTTTGTGCAAAAACGAGGAAGAAAGGAAGAAGAGAGGAAAGGGAAGAAAAAGTAAAGAAAACACAAATAAATAAAAAGGTGTAAACGAGTTAGACCGAGTAACTCAGTAATTAACATCACTCGGCCAAATCACCCAAGTAATCCCGAGTTTAACTGCCCATGAAATTCATTGACATTTTCCGATTTTATTTCCTAAGTCGTCCAACACAGCAGCGATTAATCGCCAAGAGTACCCAGACACCGAGTAGTGCAAAACTTATTCTCTTTATAAGAAAGGTTGGCTACATGTCCTCAACTAGAGTGTCCTTGAAGTGGTGCAAAAATTATTTGAATGATCTATTTCTTTTATCAATAAAACATATCATCCATTAAAAAAAAAGGTGACTAAGTGGTCGATAGGCAAAAGATACATCAGATCAAACCCAACTACAAATAGAAAAGGCTCGCCCACTTCAATATGCATCAATGTTTTGTATAATTCCCCAAGTATTACCCCAAAATCAAACTAGGGCTTTATGGATAAAATTCACGCTCGCCAATGTGGAAATTGTTAGGGATGTGGCTAGATTTGATAGTGCAAGGTATACCACACCAGATAAGAAAACACATCTTTTCAACTTATATAGCATGCCTTTCACTCGGTGTAGTTAAAATGCATTTAGGAGTGTGGCGTGGAGTTTCGCCCCACTACAATCTAGGCGCATCTATGTTAAGAATCGAGTGCTTTTTTTGCACAAAAGGCGCATGCTTTTTTGTGTTTTTTTGCTGATATGAAGTTTGTAACTACAATATTCTTCTTTTTTCAATCTCCATCAACAACCACACTATTTTTTTCTTCTACTACTTAGCTTGGATTGGAGGTAAGTACTAAGTACTCAGTTTAATTTAATTGTTTTTCTTCTTTTTCTCTGTGTTTTTCCCTCTTCTTTCCATGGTTCTTCTTTTGTTTCTCTCTATTTTTGTGTCCCCCTTTCTTCTTCTTCTTCATACGCAGAGCACAATAGTTGTGTTACTCACATGTTTTCCTCTTTCTTCATGGTTCTTTTTCTCTCTTTTTCACACGCAGAGCACAGTATCTTAGTGCACCACTAAAAACTATGTTAGAACTTAGCACTCAATAGAGAATTTGAAAAATTGAAAAACAAAATTCTTAAACATTTTATTGAAGATTTTATTTGTTACCAAGTTTTTATTATTATGCCATTATGATTGAATACTGATTGACTAGATTGATTATAGGAGTCCATGGACTGATTTTGAACTCCGTAGATTATATAATTGTTATCTATGGTATGGACTTATTTTGAACTCTTTTCTTTTGTAATGATGCATTTGACTATTTGACGTTTTAGTTTGGAATCTTGAGTGCAGGTTTTATGGTTAATAATGCTAGTTTTTTATCTTGAAAAATTGTTACTTTCTCTTATATGAATTTGCATGCTAAATATAAATTTTATCATGGAATGTATCATTTATATATATATTCAAGTGTTTCAATTGACATGCGCCTAAAGTATGTTAGGCGCATGCCTTGAATTGCGCCTTGAGCACGACCTCGCGCCCTGACTGCTCTCACTAGCAGTGGGACATTTTAAATTTAAACCTTACACAATGGACTCGTCCTGGAGTCTGCCCCACTTAGGTGTTTAAGTTGGGTACAATGTCATTGCTAATGATGATGCATCCTAAGGCTGGGATCTCATGTGTGTTGAGCATCGGATCAACTTTTTGGGTGATTAAGTTGGAGATAATTGTGTGTGAGAAGGTAGTGTTTGTCCCAAGGCCAACATTTTTTTTTGGTGCTTGAGGGTTTTGCTACTAGACCCCTACCTAACAATGCCTACTAGAGTTAGCTTTCTGGTGCGGAACGACAACAATGCATGGGAGAGTATTGATCGTTGAAAACCTTAAAAAGATGACTAATTAATAGATCACTTTGTTATGTGACGCTAGTAGACAGTCAGAATAATTAATCACTTGTTTTTGGAGCATCATCCATTTTTCATTTGTGCTTTCATCTGGGGCAATGTTTTAAAAAAAATGTGTGAGTTCACACCTTGAGGCTTGATTGCAACGCGTCAAAGGCATAAACTACATCAAAGGGTTCCACACGCTTAAAGACTTGGACCTTATAGCTCAAGGCTTAAGCCTTTCCTATGCTTCCTCGCCGATGTGTGCAACTTTGTTGTCTTAACATCTTTAATTGGCTTAGTGACGAGATAATGTTTTAATTACTTTCGATATTAAATTAAGAACATATATATCTAAGTGAGACTCACTAAGAGACTAAGAACCCCAAGTTACATCTTATACATGTCTTTTAAGAAATATAGTCATGAATGTTTGGAAATATAAAATGGTAAAAAAACCATCAAGTATTGAATCTATTATTCTTTTATGTAGTAATTTATTTTGTATGAAATATTTATACGTGTCACTTAATAGTTCTCTCTTGAGGTAACGCCCGACTCGGTTGCGAAAGGCTTGCTCCTCGAGCATAAGTCCATTAAAACGCCTCTGTGTTTAAAACACTAATCTAGGGTGGTTCGAGAATTGGGTACGAGATAGAGTTTTTATTGCTACTATGTGTATGCTTGGGATAAGTTAGAACTTTTAAAGGTAATAATCAAGACACATAGATATCAATGTTCTGTTTTGGAGATTGAGCATGATTTGAAGCATTCTAAAGGAGATTCCCTTGCGCATATAATTGGTAATGGGGTGAAGGTGTCTAGGTTTAAGTCTTTGTATCTTGTATTCATTTCATTTCATTCTTTGCAAATTTCTCAGTTGGTACATATAACCCACTTCTTTTGCTTAAATAAAATAAAAACAATTCTATTTTCTCATTTGAATATACCTTTATGAATCTTTGCTTCTCAGTTGTGGTCTCATTCACCTACTTTGTAATCCATATGTCACTTTATTCATGATATCCATGCCTCATTAATAGACAAGTAGAAGACAACAGTATATTTTTTCTATAATTAACACACTTATATTGAGAAAGTTATATGAAAAGAGTGTTCTTCTTGATACTTACTGTGAGAGCAAGAAGTTGAACCTTCGGATTTTTACTTCTGATGCGCTTTTTGAGACCTTTAATGACATCCTTTGCTTGCCTAACAAACCAAAAGCAAATAAAGGGATCAGATTCACAATATTAGCTAACAAAAGGAACAAAGCTACAGATGACATCCTTTGTTTACCAATTTTAATATGCCTTTTTTATTAAAACTTTAAAAAATTTCTCATAATCAAAGCTTTCATTTCAAATGAAAGAAACTCATGTATAGATGAGCCAAATGCATTTTCAGTGGAGAAGGTTTGGCAGCTGAAAGTTCTCAACTGAAAACCTCAAAGGAACGCTTCTAGTCATTCCTGGACCTCGTACAAATGAATATTAACCGTATGAAATATATAGCGTTGATATCAACCAAAAATGGTTTTGAAAAATCAAACTTGAAAGAATTAGATTTGATTGTTCCAGGGAGTGGATCACAATAGACTCAGGGACTTCAGAAAATAAAGGGACGAATGTACGACTTAACTTCATTATCTTTGGTTAATTTTATTAATTTTTTGTTAATAGTGTTTCCCCAAGTCATACTCCACGTAAAGAGTTGTGCAGGGTCTTTTTCACTACTTTGCAACTCTTTGTGAAGTCTGGCATCTTACTCCACATGCCCTTCTGTGCAGTTAAAACAACGTTATAACGCCGATATAACGCTTAACGAGGGTGATCCGTTACGTTATGCTATTATCACGTTATAGTATCACGGCTCCGATATAATGGCATATGACCGTTATTGAGATAACTTTTTTTTCAATAACACCGTTTTAATGTTTTGTTCTAATACATAAAATTAAAATTTTAAATTTTTAAAAAAAAAATCACTCATTTCATTCTCAATCAAACCAAAACTCTAGACTCATTGGAAAGCAGAAAGACCAAAGCTCGTCATTGTCAATCGACAGATAACCAAACCTCACCATTTGACAGAGAACGAGAGAAGGGAAGAAGACAAAGAGTCGATCGCACTCTCTGTTGCGATCTCACTCTCATACGAAGGGAAGATGTTTTTTTGTTTTTGAATGTAATGTTATGAACATAATTTACTTTTTTTACTCTATAATATATTAATACTTTATGGGGGTATTAAAAATATATTTAAAAACTATTCCGTTATATACCATTATATCCCGTTATAACCTATAACACTCTTGGACCGTTATGGATTCGTTATCCGTTTTAACTGCATAGATGCCTTTGAAATCTACTACATGCATAACAAGAATCACATGAAAAAGTTTCTGTAACCAAGCTGCTGAGTTATTCCATGTGCCTCATATTTTATTCAATGTACCTTCACTACCCAATTCTACTGAAATCCGCATGCCTTTGGCATTCTGTGTGAGAATGCCTACATATAATGACCATATCTGACACCTGAATTCTCTTCATGTTTCTTTTGTACTCCATTGCCCACGAATATATTTATGGCCAGTTAGGTACGTATAAAATACCACTCGCTGTGCTCTGGACACTATAGTTCACCACATGTTTCTTGCACCTTGTTCGACTCTAAGTGCATCTAATGGATGTTCCATTTTAAATGCTTGCAAATAAAAAGTCTGGCTCAACTCTCATGATTTACCTATATGCACATTCGGCCCCACTCTCTACTTTCAATGCTTTTGACAATCCATGTCTATTTGAGCGCTCGAGGCCGTACTCAAGTCTGCATATCTTTAGCATTATGCATCACTCGCCTTTAGAACTCCACAATTTGGTCTATGAATTCCATAAACATACTGACCTCCAGCTCAATTATCACAATCAAGGAACGTATCGTTGCTACATAAGCACATAACTTTTTCATTTCCTTTTCCTTGGACCAATGACGTAACAAAAATGTAATACTCGGTAGATATCACCCTGGCCATGGGTATTTATTCTCAATGGGGAAAACCCTATACTATTGTTTCCAACGTGTGAGGGGGGATTTTGGATGTGACAAGTAATGGGGTTCCAAGATCTGAAGGGTTGTTCAAACCCTCAATACTGAATGAAAAAGGTAATGAAGAAAGCTGAAAGCAGGAATTGGTGTAAACACTAAAAAATAATATTGAAGGGGAGATCAGGTATGGATGATGTAGCATTGATTGTAATTGGAGCGAAAAGATGCTCCATGAATAACGTCAGATTTGTTTGTTTCTGATCTCTTTAGAAAGCGCTAATGTTTCCTAGGAAATGTACAACAACTGATCCATTCCAGCCAACCAACAACACAAATATAATCTAATGGGTGCAGGAGAAATACAAAATCCGTGAAAAACTTGAACCTTGAAATGGGATCTAGAAATCTAAAACCACATAAAACCCAAAAATGGAATGGAGAGAAGAGATTGAAAAATAGTTACCCGGGATCTCTGTTGAGAGTGTCGCAGATCTCAATGTTCATGGCCCAATCTGGACCTATGAGTAATTGGCTCGTCGCTCGAGCTACCAAAGAATTCACCATTGCTTCTTCTTCTTCTGCAACTCTTAATTAAACAATACGAAACGGGGGTTTTGGTTTGGTTTGGTTTTGACCGCAAATAGATGATGAATGAATGCAACTCAGATTTCTTTTTGCGATGATAAAATTACAACAACTGATCGATCTTCTTCTTCTTATTCTCCTTGTTGTTGTTTTTCTTCTTCTTCGTACAGCAAATATTATCTTATATATATATATATATGATGTTATTGAGGGAAGGGGTCCGTCTGCCAAACTGAGAGACGTTTAAAGAGACAGATCCTCTATTTTGTTTGCCTGCTGTCCTGCCTGAGAGAGAGTTGCGTAGATTTGCATTTTTTGAGAGGGAGAGAGAAAGAGGGTAAACCCCGTTATTAGGGATGGCAACGGGGACGGATTTGGATAAATTCATTCCCATTCCGCTGAGGATAACGGATTCTCGAATTCGCCCCGAATATCCGTTTATACAAAATTTTAAAATACATCCCCACCCAGACGAATTTGCGGATATCCGCTGTCAGGACTAGTATCGTTGGTCAGGGAAATCAACGTCATAGGTTTTTCAAGACTTTCCTAATGGTCTCAAAACTCAATGTTCCCTTTTGAAAAGTGTCCAAATGCTTAGCATCTATATTATAGGGGGAAGGTTTGAGCTCTTGACTGTGAGGACGTGTTGCCTCCATTGCATAGTCGGGCCAGACTGTACCGCTAGCATTTTTATTGTTTTCTTTGCATTGCTTTTCAACTTCAAACTTGTATTTTCATCGATTGATAGCATCGAACTAGTCTTGAGCAACGTCCTTTCGAACGTTCATCCCCATTGCAATCTATTGAATGTTAATGAAAGCTTTTGTTGACTATTGTGCATTGTTATATTGTCTACAGATTGATATTGTGCATTTTCAAGTTAATATTTGTGTCCGTCAAAGTAACTACTCATAGGCTTACTAGTGAATTAGATAGCTAGTGCCGCACGGATTGCTAGTCTGTGACAGTTGGTATCAGAGCCAGAGCTTGTTGAATGCAAACCAGGATGCAGGAACTAAGTGAGCGCCTTAGCGCTATGGAGGAACGACAGGCTAGTCGAATGCAGAGACTAGAAAACAGAATGGACCAGTTGAGCAGTTTGGGTGAACAGATCAGTCGGCTTGATGGACTCTTTCACTTGGCAGACAGAGTGGATTCGCTGGCTGAGCACGTCGACAATTTAGAGGGACGAACAGTCGCTATGGAAGAGTCGCCTCACCCCACAGCTCAGGTGATGAGTGACTTCCAATTACAGCTGGAGGACTTATTTGCAAGGGTTGGCTTGCTGACCAAGGCCACAGGGACGACTGATCACCCTAGGATGAAAGTGTCTGAGCCAAAGTCATACGCTGGGGTACGAGATGGGAAGGAGCTAGAGAACTTCTTGTTTGATCTGGAGCAGTATTTTCGCGCGGTGAACCCCGAATCAGAAGAAGCCAAGGTCACCATGGCGACCATGTACTTAGCAGGTGATGCGAAACTATGGTGGAGAACCAAATATGCAGATATGGAAGAAGGTCACATCCTTATTAGAACTTGGGCAGACCTCAAAAAGGAACTCATAAATCATTTCTTGCCTGAGAACACTGATTTCTTAGCAAGAAGGAAGCTCCACACCATCAAACAGACAGGCAATATTCGAGACTATGTCAGACAGTTCTCAACTTGTTTGCTAGATATTCGAGACATGTTGGAGAAGGACAAAGTTTTCTGTTTCATGGAACATGCTCAGCCGCTTCTGCAAACAGAATTGCAAAGGCAGAAGGTGACAGATATTACAAGTGCTATTGCAGTAGCAGAAAGGTTTAGCGATTATATGCCCATGGCTGGATCCACTTCGCTCAATCACTCCACAGCTAGAACTGGCAATACCAATTCAAGCTCAGGGTCGAATGCTCGATCACCTCACCAAAACTGGGGAAACTCAAGTCAGAACCGAGGAAACTACAATTCTCGGCCGTCCAACCAAAATTGGAGTTCCAACAGAAATTGGAATGTCAGCCCTAGCAACTCAAATTACAACAACAAAGGAGGGCAAAACTACTCTGGGCAGTGGAGACCATCTGCACCTGCCCCATGCATTCTTTGCAATAGCAGGGATCACCCAACAGGCAAATGTCCATCCAAACCAGCCCTACACTCATTGATGTCCTTGCTTCAAACAGAACCTTCTAACTCGACCGCATCGAGCTCGAACCCCACCAACAGTGAGACCTCCCAAATGGGAGCTTTACGCAAGCTCAATGTTGTCAAAGGAGAAATGTATGAGCACCCACACAAGAAGACTTTGCAATACATCGACATCACTATCAATGGGTTCCCTTCCCAAGCATTGTTGGATTCAGAAGCGACAGACAATTTTATTGCCCCAGATGAAGCTAGACGTGTGGGTCTGAACTTAGAAGGAGATGTGGGTAAGTTGAAAGTTGTCAACTCTGAGGCAATTTCTATTAATGGTATGGCCAGAGCTGTGCCACTACAGGTTGGTCCATGGGAAGGAAGATCAAACTTCTTGGTCGTCCCACTTGATGATTTTAAGGTGATTCTTGGCCAAGAATTCTTCCGAAGAGCTGCAGCAGGACCACTACCTTTCATGGACTCCTTGGGCTTTTTCGGACCCAGACTACGCATTGTACCAACCTCAATTCGACCCACAACTCATGATAGAATATTGTCGGCGCTCCAAGTCAAGAGAGGCTTGGCCAAAGGAGAAGATACATACTTAGCTATGGCAAAACTAGAGATGGAAGATGATACTAGCAAAATCCCTGAGGAAGTTGCCCAAGTTATTGCTGACTTCAGCGAAGTGATGCCAAATGAATTGCCAAAGAATCTACCTCCCAGAAGGCTCATTGATCACGAAATTGAGTTAGTGCCTGGTGCCAAGCCACCCGCACGTAGTCCATATCGCATGAGCCCTCAAGAGTTGACCGAATTGAGAAAACAACTAGATGGCTTGTTGGAGTCGGGATTCATTCAACCCTCTAAAGCACCTTATGGGGCACCTGTTCTTTTTCAGCGGAAACATGATGGCAGTCTTCGCCTTTGTGTTGATTATAGAGCCTTGAACAAAGTCACTATAAAGAACAAATACCCGCTACCGCTCATCGCAGACTTATTCGACCAACTTGGATCCGCCAGATACTTCACAATACTCGACTTGAGATCAGGTTACCATCAGGTCCGCATTGCTGCTGGTGACGAACCCAAAACTGCTTATTCTACTAGATATGGGTCATATGAGTTCCTAGTAATGCCCTTCGGCTTGACCAATGCTCCAGCTACGTTTTGCACCCTTATGAATGGCCTGTTCCGTCACCTTCTGGACAAGTCTGTGGTTGTCTATCTTGACGATATTGTGGTTTATAGTGGGACTATAGAAGAACACCTACATCATTTGCGAGAAGTGTTCCAAATCCTTAGGGATAATCATCTCTTTGTCAAGAAGGAGAAGTGCTCATTCGGCCAGACCCAGATCAATTTCTTGGGTCATGTTATTGGCAATGGCAAGATTCGGATGGACATGGAGAAAGTCAAGGCAATCCATGATTGAAACTCCTAAGAACGTGTATCAACTACGTTCTTTCCTTGGACTCGCAAACTATTATCGTCGCTTCATAAGGGACTACTCTAAGAGAGCTGTTGCACTGACAAATTTGTTGAAACAAGACCGAACATGGGAATGGGATAGGCAGTGTGAAGCTTCATTCCAAGACTTGAAACTGGCCGTGATGAAAGATCCAGTATTGGCCTTGCCAGACATCACCAAGCCCTTTGAAGTGCAAACAGATGCATCTGATTATGCCTTAGGGGGAGTTTTGCTTCAAGATGGTCACCCGATAGCATATGAGAGTCGAAAGTTGAATGATACAGAGTCCCGTTACTCAGCTCAGGAAAAGGAATTGTTAGCCATTGTACATTGTTTACGGGTGTGGAGACACTACCTCTTGGGATCTCAAGTCCTTGTTAAAACGGATAATGCTGCAGCAAGCCATTTCCTTACTCAGAAGATGCTAACCTCCAAGCAATCTCGATGGCAGGAAAAATTAGCAGAATTTGATTTAGTATTGGAATACAAGCCAGGGTGCACTAACAATGTAGCTGATGCACTCAGTAGAAGGGCATACCTTGCAGTGCTAACCCATACCGGTCCGAGTCACACCATCTTGGAGAAGATCAAAGCAGGACTACAGACAGACCCACAAGCGAAGGCGATTAAAGAGTTGATCAAGCAGGGCAAAACTCGACGGTTCTGGATAAAAGATGGAGCAATACTCACAACTGGTAATCGCCTCTATGTTCCAAGAACTTCTGGTTTGAGGAAAGAACTTTTGAGAGAATGCCATGACACCCATTGGGCGGGACATCCAGGTTGGAGACGAACACTTGCATTGCTAGAGAGGGGGTGCTATTGGCCGCAGATACAGGAGGATGTAATGGCCTATGTTCGAACATGTCTTATTTGCTAGCAAGATAAAGTTGAAAGAGATCGACCAGTAGGCTTACTAGAGCCCTTGCCTGTTCCAACTCGTCATTGGGAAAGTGTTTCCATGGACTTCATTACTGGGTTACCGAAAGTGGAGGATTTCAAGTGTATCCTTGTAATTGTTGACCGATTCTCAAAGTATGTGACCTTTGTGCCGACCGGACTGACTTGCACAGCCGAAGATACGACACAATTGTTCCTCAAGCATGTAGTGAAGTATTGGGGACTGTCTCAAAACATTGTTAGCGACCGTGATGCTCGCTTCACAGGAAAGTTCTGGAAGGAGTTGTTCAAGCTTTTGGGATCCAAACTTAATATGTCGACAAGCCAACATCCCCAATTTGACGGACAGACTGAGCGCTTTAACTCTATGCTCGAAGAATACCTTAGTCATTTTGTAAGTGCAAATCAAAAAAATTGGGTGGGACTACTACTTGATGTTGCACAATTCTGTTTCAACTTACAAAAGAGCTCAGCTACTCACTCCAGCCCCTTTTAGTTAGTCACTGGTCAGCAACCATTGACACCACATACAGTGCTTACCGGATACCAAGGACCCAGCCCAAGAGCTCTTGAATTTGTCAAAGCCTGGCAGAAAAACATTGAAGTTGCTCAAGCCTATCTTGCGAAAGCCTCCCGTCACATGAAGAAATGGGCCGACAAGAAACGACGGATTGATCCTTTTGAAGTCGGGGACTTGGTATTGGTGAAGCTAGATATGTTCAACAAGTATAAACGGACAGCTAGAGCACACAACAATCTGCTTTGCAAGTATGAGGGACCGGTACAGATTATTGAGAAAGTAGGCAAAGTCTCCTATCGCGTCAAGTTACCACATTGGCTCCGTTTCACCCATCTTGTCTTCCATGCAAGTAACTTGAAGTCCTACCATGCAGATGCCACTGATCCCACAAGAAATGTATCTACCCGAGCATTGCCTAAGCATCCTACTAAGCCAGATCGAGAAGTGGAAGAAATCTTAGTTGACCGCCTCATCAACAACACAGGCCCGGATAGCGAGTATTTGGTCAAGTGGCAGGATGAGCCTTCTTCAGAGATCAGTTGGGAGCCAGTCGAGCATCTGCTGCCGTACCTCTCAAAGCTGGAAGAGTACTTGAAAAAGTTCGCTGCGAGGGCGTCAGCAAATTGAGTGTGGGAGAGTGTCAGGACTAGTACCGTTGGTCAGGGAAATCAACGTCAGAGGCCTTTCAAGACTTTCCTAATGGTCTCAAAACTCAATGTTCCCTTTTGAAAAGTGCCCAAATGCTTAGCATCTATATTATAGGGGGAAGGTTTGAGCTCTTGACTGTGAGGACGTGTTGCCTCCATTGCATAGTCGGGCCAGACTGTACCGCTAGCATTTTTATTGTTTTTTTTGCATTGCTTTTCAACTTCAAACTTATTTCCATCGATTGATAACATCGAACTAGTCTTGAGCAACGTCCTTTCGAACGTTCCTCCCCATTGTAATCTATTGAATGTTAATGAAAGCTTTTGCTGACTATTGTGCATTGTTATATTGTCTACAGATTGATATTGTGCATTCTCAAGTTAATATTTGTGCCCGTCAAAGTAACTACTCATAGGCTTACTAGTGAATTGGATAGCTAGTGCCGCACGGATTGCTAGTCCATGACATCCGCCCCACTCAAGTAACCGCTTAACAAAAAAAAAAAAAATATTCTCAACAGAAGATAGGCATATGTGTTCCATGCAGGAAAATTAGCAACGTACAACCTACGAACGAGGACGACATCAAAGGAAGGTGACATTCTCAGCTGCCTTCACAAAGTGCCCATTTCTATTTGTTTTCAAGTGCACACAGTTGTCATTTGTTTCATTTAATTAATTAGTATACCTTGTAACCTTGCCAACGACCAGTTCAAATTACAATCAGGTTTAGGTGGTCCCTTTGTAACCAACAGCAGATTGAGGAATCCCACAAACGGATTTTACACTGAATGTCATTCAGTCCCATTGAAAACCCAGCATCTATGAATTCATATTTCTACTTATTTTTGAAATTCATCTATTTGATCTTTTTGACAACAAAGTCTTGTTCAAACTTGATATGCAACCATGGGCCAAAACAATTCATTGAATGGAACTCACTTGATATAGTACCTCCTGTCTAGATGGTGAAGAAGAGATGGTGAGTTTTTATGCAGAAGAGATGGTGAAGACAAGATGGTGAAGAAGAGATGGTGAATCTTGTTGCTTTGAGTTGAAGAAAAGATGGTGAAGATTGGAGGTTAACAAGCTTGGAGGTGAAGCTTGTTGCTTGGATCCGTGAGAGGAGAGAACTGAAGAGGGTAGGAGAGAGATTCAGAATGATAGATCTAGGGTTTTTTTTAAAGGATAGGGGGTATTTTTGTAATTTCAATACTTAAACTGATAACCGTGAGGCGGATATGGTCAAATCTGTATCCGCCTCGAATAAGAAACGGATACAGTTTGGATATCCGTATCCGCCCCAACCTCCATACAACCCTAACCAAATCCGCCCCAAACGGGACGAGTGGGGCGAATATCCGTGAAAATCCCTCCCTAGTCCAACATGGTCTGATTGACATGTTTCTTTTCTCAAACAATCCCCCCAAATACTTCATATGAGATACCACATTTTTTTTTTAACTGTTAGAAAAAAAAATAAAAATAAATAAATATTGGGGTCGTCTCTTTTCTATTTGTTGGTATTTGTTCATTTCATTTTAAGCATGATTGATGGAGATACTTTCTCTAACTTGTCTATTTTTTACTAAATTACAAAATCAGGTTGCTCATCTCACCATTAAAATTTTCATCATGTAAACAAACAGAAGCATTTATTTTCTGGAGTAATGATGAAAAATAAAGTCATGTACATTCTTAGTTTTGTTCGTTTTCATTTCATTTACTACTTTCGTTTTCTTCTTTTAGCATTCTTTTCTCTTGAGTTTTGGAAGACAATATCAAGTGCCATACTATATTTGCGTATGCATCATTTTTTTATTTTTTTTGAGCTGTTCTACCTGTCGAGGGAGTGGGCGAGGAAAACAGTGAGGGAAGGAGCCGTCCATCCCCTTCGGGATGCATGCCATAATTTTTCTTGCGCACATCCCGAGGGGGATGGACGGCTCCCTCCCTCCCTCTCTCCCTCCCTAGCTGTTTTCCTCGCCCACTTCCTCGACATTTAGAATTTTCATTTTTTTTCAATTTAACAATCATCATCTCCTACACAATGGAACAGTAATTTAACTATTGTATAGTGGACCTCGCTTGTGGTCCACTCCCTAAACTCAAAAATGTGTGGTGTCACTCAGTTTTATGGCGCCTAACCTCAACTAGTGGGGAATAACTTGGGCCTTTATCAGAGTAAGTAGAGAAGATGACAGAGGATGAGAAATATTAAATTCTCTCCATACCCAATAGGATAACAAATTGGTGAAAGTCAGTCCAGTGTATCATGCATGCATTATGGAATTTAGTGTATTGCCTCGGCTGTTGGCACCAGGACACTCATTTGTTTCTCTCAAGGCATGCCATTAGGTTCTCCTGCAAAACCATTTGTTTTTTACATGTACGTTGTGTTATCAACAATGTTTAAAATCTGCGCATCAAATGCTTCAGTGAAAGATGTTTCTCACAAGGACCGTGTATTTGCGAAATTTTGTCAAAATTATCGTTTTTTAGATTACGAAAAGAACATAGGTAAAAGAAAAAATTACATTTTTTTGGATTTTTTTGTAAATTTCATTTTTTTTGTAAAAATACAAAAACCAGCAACCAAAAATTACATTTTTTTAGGGTTCTTTCAAAAAATTTCAGGTTTTTTCATAAATATTGGGTTTTTTTTTTCTTCTGATTATCATTTCTTCAATTATTTATTGACTTTTTAAACAACTCCCTGATTTTTCTAATTATCATTTCTTTTACTTATATATTGATTTTTTAAATCACCCCCTGATTTTCTAATAATATATTGATTTCATGTAAGGATTGCGATTTCGTTTTTTGAGTTAATTTTGGTCTCCTGATTATAAGAAATATTTCGAGAATATTTCAGTGTGTAAAGAAAAAAACGTAAAAATTTCGAGGATACATAAAATATATAATGAATTTTGAGGGTATATTAAATATGTGAAAAAATAATATGCAAATAAATAAATGTATTAAACACATTAAATGAAACCAAAATACCTATTGATGCATTCGTTTTTCGCTCCATGTTTTGACTTGGTTCCTGCTGACCTACTATCTTGCACAAGTAACACACGTGAGCCACGGACCATCGTTGTGGTGGCCGATGGCACTCCGATGCTAAAATCAGACAGGGATCTGAGGAATGTGTAATGTTGTAACAGGAAATTTGTAGCATACTTTAGCATACCAACCTCATGTTTTATTTATAGTACAAGAAATTTTGGTTCTACCAGGGCATCGTAGGCGTAGTTTAATAAGGAGATCTTCGTGGAGATCATTATCTAATTAGAAGTTGTGCTGTAGAAGGGAAGTTTCATGTTAGCCCCGTGCTCCTAGATATGCAGGAGATATTTCTCAATCCAAGAGCAATCCGTAGAAGGGAGTTCCCTGTGTGGAATGTACTATGGTATTTGCTTCTTGGTTGGAAGTAAATAGCAGTTGTAGTTGCCCGTCCAAAGCTGATCCTCGAGATACTTGCAAATTGTTCTCGCGTATGGAGTTTTAGGTCCGATTGTGCCTCCTCATGGGTTCATAGGCTTGCACCGAGGCATGTTCGAGTCCGGGCTCTGGCTTCCAGTGCCAGATGATGTATGACGCTTCTTTACTCATTTTCGAATGCCTCCCACTTAAATGGTGTCGAGCGGGTTCAAGATATTGCTCGCAATTCTCCCGAGGGCTCATAACGTTGGCCTCCATTTGACCTCGTCGATGATCCATCATCTGACCGAGGCTCGATTGGATTCCAGAGGTATCTGTGTGTTGAAGTGTCCTTGTCTGAGGCTAGCGGCGGACAATGCCGAATCTTGGGATAAGCAATGGTTATTTGATTCGGCAGATTTTGGTTACTTCAAGCTCGGGAGTCGTAGAGTGTTTTGATACTTCCAATTTGATTTTTGTGAGTCTTTTGGTCATCGGTGCGTGCATATTTCTATATGTTCCTTTTGTGGTACTGGTTCTGACGTTGTTCCTTTGTTTCAGGGAGGTTTGTTATTTCGTTTCTCAGCGAGGAAAAGAAGCGGATAGAGAGGGAGTTTCTAAAGCTCCCTTTGACTTCTGTTGAGGATGTCATAATGTTAGGCAATATTACACGCTGCGGTCTGCTGCGGTGTTCTTATGGTGTTCAACCCATGTCAGGTTCACTTACTGAGGGGGCGATTGCTCGTTGCACGAGGAAGAGAAGTCTTGCCTCACCCAGTCCCTTCGGGCATGCTGAATTGGAGGCGAATGTACCTCCTATTGTTGTCCCGAGGAAGAGGCAAACTTATGTCAGGGTGGCTTCTCCCAATAGTATGTCGCGGTCTGCACAGGCGACACCCTCGAGGGGTCACGACCTTTCTCCAGATGCTCCGACTCCCCTTGTTGACTTAGCTGGGGAGGAAGTTGGACTGCGTGTTGAGGTTTCGCGTCATCATGGTCTTAGGATGGCTACTCGTGCTCTGGAGTCATACGAACTTGTTTCGTTGCACCCCGAAGCTCGTGGAAGGGTTCTTGCTTTGGAGAAGGCCTTCGCGGATTTGCGGATGTCATATTCGGACGCTCTCTATTGGGCGGACTCCTTGGAAGGTCGGTTGCAGGATTCTGGCACTATCGCTAACCACGAAGGTGTGAAGGCCAACATAAAGCGAGCAGAGGCAGAATGAAATGTCGAAAGGCAGTTGCTGGAAGCCGCAGTTGATGAAGGGCTTCGTCGTGCTCTGGAGGCGGAGTGGTTGCTGACGAAGGAGCGCTCGCACTATGAAGCCTTGTTGGGCGCAGTGGACTTCGACGTGTTAGGCAGGAGGTTGTTAATCTCGTTCGAGGTCGTTCATGGTAGACTGGAGCTCCTAGAGCTGATTAGGGAAGAGCATCCCGGTATTGACCTTGACTTCGCTCGCTACAGAAAGGGTGCTTTCGGGCCGATCAATCAAGGGGAGGGCTTTAGCACCGCGAGGCTTACTGATGAGGAAGATGATTCTCCTTCTAATGATTGTAACGTTCTCTCTCGGACAGATAATATATAGACATGTTTTTTGAATGAAATTGTTGTTTTTGTCCCATATTGTCGTGTTTACTTTTGTTGCTTCATAGACCATAGAGTTTGCACTGCTAGGTGGAATGCTTGTCTTCGTCAGTCAAAATATATTGTTGTTTTGTTTCGCTCCTGTGTCGGATTAGAGTTTAACCAACAGAAATCATTGTTGGTTAGGGGTTGACTAGGCTCCCTCAATCATTGTCTGTAATGTCTTGCTAAGTGTTAGCGGGCTAGCGCTGACTTATGTTCCTATCCCTTTGGCCTTTGTGATCCGCATTGAGCGATTAGGTCTCGTGTACCGGAAGTCATCGCCGTCAGTTGCAAACTGACTAAGCTTACCTGGTAGGTTTGGCGATCATTGTTTGTATTGAGAGCAATGATCCCTTGGAGAGTCGTCATCATCAGCGGACCAGCGCTGACTAGACTCCCACTTCCTTAGCCGTCGTGACCTGTGCAAAGCGGATTGGGCTTTGGGCACCAGAAGCCGTCATCATCAGTTGCGAACTGACTGAGCTTACCTAGCAAGTTCATCGATCACTGTCTGTATTGAGAGCAGTGATCCCTTGGCGAGTCGTTGTCATCAGCGAACCAGCGCTGAATAGACTACCACTTCCTCAGCCATCATGACCCGCGCGAAGTGAATTAGGCATTGGGCACCAGAAGTCGTCATCATCAGTCGCGAACTGACTGAGCTTACCTAGCAAGTTCGACGATCATTGTCTGTATTGAGAGCAATGATCCCTTGGCAAGTCGTTGTCACAAGGCGAGATAGCGTTGATTGGACTCCCATTTTCTAAACCGTCGATGCCGACTAAGCTTGCCTGTTTGAAAAGCAGTTCCGCCTACTAGGGGGCGTGTGAACCTAGTCCATATGCCTGGTGCATGGGGTGGATGAAGTTACCTTGAATCAGCTAGTGATCTGTAGGTGCAATCCGTATGTTAGGGTTGACTAGGATTTCTCGTGCTTGTACCAAGCATGCTACAAGATACTATTTGAGTAATAGATCGAGCCCATGAGCCCGCGGAGGAAGGGCTAGGGAACAACGTGATGTGTGAACGGCGTAGATCGCACGGTAACATGTGTACGATGTAGGCTACATGACGGTTAAGTATCGGTTACTCCCTTTCATTTGATGGGGTTGCGTGCAACGCGATCAATTTGAATGACATTGTCTGCGCAATTTCCTTGCAAACTGTCATCTTTCCATTTCCTATATTGTATTTAATGTTTGGCAGTTAATGTTGGAGTGCTCGCTTGGTGAACCATCATGTCCATATAATGGTGGTTTCCAATTGTTGTAGGCACTATCTTTCGCATAACTTATCTCCTGTGATGTTTTTGCTTGAAGAAAATGCTTTAGGTTTTCCAAAGGCTGAAGAAAATGCTTTGGGTTTTCCAAAGGCTGAAGACGGATCTCCATCTCTAGAGTCTTCGAATGTTCTGACATTTGAACTGATCGGGCATAGTGATAGTTGTTGTTATGCGTGGTCACCTGTTATGGGTGGGCCCGTAGTTGATCTACTGAGGTCATGTAATCTCTTCTCATATTGAGGAGAAGTAGTACGATTTCCTACCAAGGGAGATGCCTTGGTGTTACACCATGCCACTCTTGCCTTCGTGTGCTCGAATCCCACTGCTAACCAATGGCTAATCGAAGTGTTAGTCGATGTGCGATGTCTCCGAGTGTGGTAGCTCTCAGCCATACGTGGTATTGCACATGTGAAAAGTGGCCTCGCTCGATAGCAATGGGAGATCGTGACTGCATCGCTGCTTGTGACCATCCTCATCTGCCTTCTTCTAAGATATTTGAGGAAGTTAGAAGGGGGTGGGATGTCTTTTGAGAAAATCAGCAACTCATTGTGAGGTTTATAACGCCGTAGGACGAGCCTTTTTTTGGAGTGATTTGATGGAGCAATCTGACTGCTCAATTCTTTCAATCCCCTTTTACACTTCGTCTTTATCTTTGGAAGGGGTCGAGCAAATTCCGTTCGCTTATCTTTATTGTCACTTGCAGATTGCTCACATCGAAGGGTCTACGAGTTTTAGTTGGATTCTTCCCATAGTAGAATTGTCTAAGCGAGTCTCTTACTTTAGATTGCACTGTATTCAGATGCTTGCAGCCTTTTGTATCTGCCACGTGGCGTTCGTAATATGTAGCCTTTTTTGTGTCTGCCTCAAGGTGTTTGTTGTTACATTTTTCCAATAATCAATAGAGTTTGTTTTCATAATTCTTCTTTTATTTCTTAAATGATTGCAAATCACATAAGTCTTTTAAGAGCAAAAACTCAATATTGACTATGGAAAGAGAAACAAATAACTTAAAGCAAACTAACTGTTGACGAAGAGAAACTGATCCTGGCCTTGAAGTGAATTCGGGTTGCTCTCGCGGATCACTTAGCTGACTGTCGAGGCGTTACATAGGTTACTGAAGAGTAAACCTTGCAGAGGGGTGGATCTCCTTGCCGACGAATTGTCGGGAGGATGTGTTTTCGCTTGCCATGGCCTTTTCAACTTGCTGGGCGAAAGATCTTATTGCTCCTATACCGCTCAAGAATGATGTCTCTGCCATCGTCTGGCCTTGCACTGGGTTAAGTTGTCCTGCACGATGTAGTTAAATCTGGGAGCACATTATCTCATTCAGTGCAGCGTAGTGGCAGCCTCGTTCTGTAGGTTGGTTTCCACATATTGTTCCTTCAGAGTGGTTAGCAGTATACTTAACACACCGGTGAAGGATGGAGACCATTGTTTCCATCTGGTAGAGCCATGGTCTTCCCAGGATAAGATTGTAGGATGACGGTGCATCTACCACCATGAAGTCAAAAAATAGGACCTTCCTAAGCTATGGTTCTTCTGCTACCGTAGCTAACCTTATCTTTTCGATGGGGAATCATTTCTCCCCGCTGAATCTGATAAGTGGGTGTTCTGAAGACGCCGGGTTCTCTTTCTTGAGGTCCATGTTGCGGAACGCGTTGTATAACAGAATGTTGAGTGAACTTCCTGTGTCCACCAGAGCTATCGTCACTTCCCACCTTGCTAGGGAAACCGAGATGACTAGAGCGTCATTATGTGGCGCTCAGACTCCTTCGAGGTCCTTGTCCGTAAAGGTCAAGGTGGGGATGGGGTTTTGAATCCTTGAGTGGCAGATGTGTTTGTCCTCATCCGCGGGTTGTGTCCGCATATCCAGTAGAGTTCGCTTGCGGAACCTGTATGACTGACTTTCATTTGGTTAGACTCCATGAAGGACATATATTATCCCTGGAGTCTCCTCTATTTCTTTAACTGACTTGTCCTTTGTTTGTTCCGTTCGCTTCTCAGACTTCAAGAACTCTTTTAGTTTGCCTCTGTGAATCTAGTACTCAACCTCATACCTCAGACTCTTGCAGTCATTGGTGTCATGGCCGCCATCCTTGTGGTACGCGTAGTACTTGTCGTTGTCACGCTTGGCTAGGTTTCTGTGTGTCTTTGCGGGCCACTTCGGTTCCTCCCAGCTTTTCATTGAGTTTAGTACGTCCGACAGGTTAGCATTTAGGGGTGTCACCGCTCTGGATCCAACATAGTTTGACAATTTCTCCGGCCTAAACCGACCAAAGTCCGCCCTGTTGTTACTGCGCTTCCTTTTGCTCCGTTCCTCATCCTCCTGTCTCTTTCCCCCCTTCTTGTCCTTGGGAGCGGAGGGCTTCTTCTCCCCCCGGCTTCCCTTTTAACGATCATCGACTCTTCTAGGGTGATGTGCCTCTGGATGCTCTTGAAAAGCTCCGCCATGTCCAGAGAAGGCTCCAAGGTGAGTTCCTCGTAGAGTTTTCCCTCTTTCAGTTTCGCAGTGAAGGTCGACATGGCTGTATCATCGTTGCACCCGTCGATGAGGGTCAGCTCATTGTTGAAGCGCGTGAATACTTTCAGAGTGTCTCGCCGGACCTCTGCTTCAGAAAGAGTATGTAGTGCGGGCCTTTTCGAAAATGTTGGCTCCCGACAAAACATGTCAGAAATTCCTTTGCCAACATTTTGAAGGAGTTGATGGACTTCGGCGGAAGACTGTGGAACCACGTTAGTGCTGAGCTTTTCAGACTAGTAGGAAAGGTCTTGCACATGTCGTATTCAGATCATTCTTTAAGGGCCATTACGTGCTGGTAATAGCGCAGGTGGTCGAAAGGATAGGTGGTTCCGTCGTAGGAGTCGAGCTTCAGGGGAGTGAACTTCCTTGGAAGGGCCTCATTCATGATCCGGTCTACAAATGGTGGGACGGAGAGGTGGTACAGTACGTCCGGATCGTGCGCTCCTTTGCGGAAGGGATTTCCTGGACTGAGCCTCTCTGTCGTAGCGGCGAGCTCAACGTTAGTGAGATCGCTAAATCATCGGTTGTACCTGTAAATTTTGATTTGACCAGTGACTGGCTAGATTGATATTTCTTTCAGTGGATTATCAAAGTCGAAGTGAACAATAAAAAAGTAAAAATAAAAACCAACTACTGGCCATAGTTGCTTCCCTGCGTATTTTTGAAATAATAATAATTAGTTGAGATATAAAATAAGTACCATTGTATATAGTGAGAAACATATTTGAGTCTACTTTCTAACAAGAAAAACGGTACACCATTTGGAGTTTCCTAGTGTAAGATTTGTCCCGATAAAAAACTACATATCAATCTAGCTAGTCACTAATTTTACAGTAAAAATTGAACTAACTTTGAGATATTTAGCGCTCTCACTATATAAAGTTACGTACCTATTGGAGTCTACTTTCTAACAAAAAAATTAGAAGGATGCTTTGTTGTATTTTGAAATATGCGCCATAGGTACAACCGATGATTTATACTTAGCATAACTTAAGTTCTATTGCATTGCTAATTGTTTTTTTTTTTGGAAAGCGAGCTGGGTTTTTATAGGATCCCATAACCTATCAACAAGGTGTGACCTACAGGTCAACACCATAAGAAAGTAACCATGCTGCCGGTGGGTCTCAAACCTAGGACGTGGGGGATAAACCCACACAGCCCTAACCACTCGACCATAACATCATTGGCATTGCTAATTGTTTGAGTTTGGTGAGTCTGCTTGTTTTCCAAACATGGCATTCAAAAATGATTTGAACACCCAAACAAATGATTCGGTTGATTCATCCATAAATCAAAACATACCCAAAAAGTATTGACATTCCATGATGATTCACCTTAACCAATGGACTAGTACATGGCATATATATCATACCTGTTGGTTCGAAAAGTCGCATCAAAACAAACAACATCCCTGAAAAAACCATAACCTATTTTAGATTTAGCATTGGCCCAAAATGAGCAGCATGTTATTTTGTTGATCTACTTGCACTACATTAAAAAAAATGGATTCTCTCTTTGTATGCATCTAAAATAGTTCAAAGTAACCCGAACTTCCCCTTCTTTGTAAATCTCCTCGCCCCTTCTTTGAAAATACTTTTTTTTTTAAAGGCAAACAAGGTTTTTATAGGATCCCAGAACCCACTAAAGATGCCGCAAGCTGGATTTGAACCCATGACCTAGTGGTACCATCCGCCAAGCTCTAACCGTTGAGCTGTCATGCCATTGGCAAAAATATTCCTTGAAAATATTCTTTGAAAATACTTGTTACAATTTTTTTTCATAAAGTTTACACGTGGAACTCCATGCTAGACACTTAGAATCTGAAATGCTTGAGTAGGGTCACACCCGCCCACATGCAATGCATCCATATATTGTGCTTGTTGAGGCAATATATGGCAATTTGATCTTAAAAGATGCAATTCTGATGCACTTGGAAAATCATGGTTGTGTTCTTCTACAAATTTCCTTATCACCCAAACCCCATCTTGTTTACTACAGTTGAGACTAGCCTTACAATCAGTCACCTTTGTTAGGTGTTCCTCTATTATGTTTCGCACGAAAACCTTCTTTAGAACAAATAAAGTACCCTTTCCGAATATGACCATTTTTTTTTATCATTTGGTATGACCTTTTCGAATGCTAAATCCCATTTTTCTATCATACGTATTGTAAAAGTCATATACTTCGTCATGTGAATGAAACACCATCCCTACAATTGGCTCCACAACTTCTCCTTCATTTGAATCTATATTGAACAACTCCATCATTTCCAGTTGGGTCTAAATTAAGATTCAAAGAATTGTCATCTTCAAAACCAGTAGAGTCCTACTCCATCATAAGCCTATTCTAAAGAAAATGTGACCAAAGTTAGTAAATAAACAATTGTTACTTATTACTCATCATTATCTTTTAACAAAATATCACCAAACTAAAATATTTATGTCAAAGATAAGCCTAACTTTTTTTTTCTCCATGCATAAACATACAAAACTCATTCACATGAACATTGATAAACTGGAAAAAAAAAATATTTGATCAGGTAGCAATAAATTTTACTGATTTCATCTAAATTTAACTTTTTGAATCCAAAGGGGTTTATTTCATGATTCAAATATGGATAAAAAAAATATTGTCTATTTTCATCAAAAATCAATCACATCAAATAATACAAAATTTTTATCAACATGTCTTTACCTCTTATATCAAGGGAGGAATGTGAAGGTAAGATTGAAATACTCAGAGACCCCCTTCTGATAACTTACTTGATAGATACATACATAAAAATTATAAACATAATATAAATAACAACAGTACCCGGTTTTGTAAGATGATTGGTGGTTGGAAGAGAAGAGAAACACTACAAATGCAAAAAATGGAGTAAAGTGCACGAGAGGTTTTCCTTTCATATTCTTCATAACAATAAAACTGTCAATTTCGCGCTTAGAAAATATCAAAAGAGGACAAAGCAATAAATTATAGCAAAGAAGGTCAAGTTATGGGTTAGTAGAATTCCATATGTCAACAACCTATGGGGTCTCACAAATTGGCTTGTATGACCAACCCCTATCAAAGTTTTTCTCCTTTTATTATGTTGTATATAATTTTCAGTTTTTAGATTTTCAATTTTGATAAATGTCATTGTTTGTTCTTGATAAGTTGTTGTGTTCCTTGATTTGCAATTTCGATAGGATATTCTCCGTGTCGTTGGCACTTCTTCACATACATATTTTTTCCTTCTAAATATCATGTACTGAACACCCCTGATACCATCCACACTTCGCCATCATTCAGTTTTGAAGTGCACGCCTATTCTAAGATAAAATATATAGACTCAGTCAAATTTTGAATCAATTAGAAAAAAAATCAAACGCCGAGAGAGTTCTCCCCCAAACTTTGAATTCGAAACAACATGAAATTGAAAGTTTTTGTTTGAATGTGCATTAAGATGTTGGTCTCATTTCTTCATTTTTTTTCCTGTTATGATCGGTCCATCTCATTTCTATGAACAATATTGAAAATACTAACAACATAAAATGCATTAGACGTTTTTAATAATATATATATTTAATTTTTAGCGTTTGTATTAATCATTAGTTATGTTAGAAATATATTCAAACATGCATTTCAATGATACCAAGTTTACCGAAATCCGACAACTACATAGATAACTATGATAATTTTCATTTTGAGAAAAAAGAAAATTCAATACTTTAAAAAGAAACACAGTACTTTCTCTCTTTGCCACATGTATATTCCACCAATATTCTCACCATTTTTTCATTTTATTTACCTTTTATGTGTTTTATTTTTACAAATATGATATTAAAGAAAATGAATCTCAACCCTCAACATCTTTCCCCACTTTCAATCTTAGTCATCATTCATCTCTAATTTCTCATGAGTTGATGTTTGTCGAAGTTAGTCATTAACACTAAAAAACTACTTTGAATGTAATCTAGACTAGTGTATTACCTATGTTGTTGGATCGATAGAAAGTGGATCGTGACATTAAGGTCAAACTTAGTTAAAGTTCAATCGGTTAGAAAAACGCTTTTCAAACCACGACAATGAATTCTCCCCAAACTTGAACTTTCTAAAATACGGAGTTTTGGGTATTTGTTTGAGTGTTCTTTAAGATGAATGTCTATCTCATTCTTAATAAATATTGAAAGTGCTTACAACGTCAAATGCATTATATGTTTTTTTGAAAAATGCTTACATACGGTGTGAAATGTATATTTTAAAAATTAAGCTTAATTTTTATTGATAATTGGTTTTGCTATAAAGATCTTTAAAAATGCATTTCAATAATACTATATTTACCAAAATTTGACAACTAAGTAGATAGTTATAATAATTTTCATTTTGATAAAAGAAACATAAAAACTCTCTCTCCACCACATGTACATTCCACTCATTTTAAGTTTTATGTTTATTTTATTTTTGCTCTTCTACTTACTTTATACTTACAAGCTTGCTTTTATAGATTTTGAATCTCAACCGTCAACATCTTCCTTAGTTCTCAATCCTAGTATTCTTTTATCTCCAAATCCTTATTAGTAATAAAACATTTTTATCTGATTTGTAAGAAAGATGGTTCTAAATTACAATGAAAACAAAAGGAGTCCTTCTAGGTTTGTAAAAACCAAAATTTGTCCCTAAGGTGCCAATACCTAATATTTTACCAAAAACATTTATTTTGTCTCGAGATAAGTGTGCTAAATGTACACCACTTATTTTGCATTGATATGCGTGAGTAGTAAAAATATTTATTGTAAATAAAAATATAAGGTTGAAACACTTACTTTGTCACAATATACATGTTTGATGATCTTGAGACGAGTAAGATGGTATATTTAATTTGGGGTTATTTAACTTCTACCCCCATAGTATTATGGTTAGTTTAGCTTTTATACCCAAACTTTACTTTATGCCTCAATTTCCATAAAATTCTTTTAAATAACTTTTTTGTCCTTCTTGTGAAAATTAATATTTCCTCCTTAAACTATACAAACTAGTAATACCCACTCAAACTGCTTAAGATAGATAAATAAATTAATCGCGATGGATACCTCTACATTGTATAGGTTTGAAGAAGGGATGTTAAACCTTGTAATAATAAGAATGATAGAATTGACACTTAAAAAACAATTATGAAAGTTGGAATATAAAATAAAGCTTGGACAAGATTGAGTTTTAATAGCTAAACTGGTCGTAATACTAGTGTGCAAAATCAAATAAACTTTTAAATTTGTATGAATTTGTAGGAGCAATGTGAGTTATGGGGAGAGTAGGGTGGTATTTCACCATGTTGGTCAAAACCAAGGATTGTGTTTTCACGAAATTTTTCGTTTTCTAAATTACGAAAAGAAATAGGATGAAAGAAAAAATTACATTTTTTCGAAGTTTTTCATAAATTTTGCTGTTTTTTTTCATAAAAATACAAAAACAGTTACCTAAAATTACGTTTTTCGATTTTTTTTTTTTTTTATTTTTAATTTGGGATTTTTCCTACATTTTGGGTTTTTCTCTTATAATTATTTATTGATTTTTCAAAGCACCCATGATTTCTAATTATATATTGATTCATGTTTGTTTCATTTCTTGATATTTAGGCTTCATTTATTATGTTTAACATATTTATTTATTTGCATTTTTTTTTCAAATATTTCATATACCCTCAGAATCTATTATATTATCATTGAAATTTTTACATTTTTTGGTACACACCGAAATATTTCTAAAACAAGGAGACAAAATTAACTCAAAAAACGAGATCACAATCTTTGGTCAAAAAACGAGATCACAATCTTTGGTCAAAAAACGAAATTAACTGGTCTGGTTGTAACACTCGGAGGAAAACAAAAGTCAAACAACCCCCAAAATTCCTCGATATGTTTGTAAAATATTAACGATAAGAAATTCTTTTTGTCTTGATCATTTATTTTCTATTGAGGCGTGTTTTATATTTTCATATGGACCATTAATTTTACCTCGTTATATGTGTGATTAATTTAAAAATCAATTTATGGTAAAAAAAATCATGTTATTGATTGGGACAATTTATTTTGCCTCAATATGCATGTAAATTTTTTTAACTACTTGTTTAATCTAGCCATTTATTTTACCTCGAGATGTGTGTTTGATTTGCACAATTTATAAACATAATTCAATCATAATTTCATTTTCAATTTTTTTTAATGATTTCTCAAGGTAGATGAGGGGGTTTGTTTAAGGGTTATTTATTTATTTATTTTTATTTTTTATAGTTTGGCCGTCTTTAGTTTATATTCAATAGAGTTTAACTATTTCATTTTAATTTTTAATTGAGTCCAACCCTAATTTTCTAATAGGTCAACAATATTGACGGTTCAATATTGGTTTAATGAATAATTTATCAAGCCTAAATGCATGTGCGTTGCATGTGCAAAATCAACAAATTCAACAAATACATCAAATGGCTTAGATATTTTATGTTAATCTCGTGGTCATCATCCTACTGCCAAATTAAAGGAATAATATTCTCATCATTCTTTTCCTCATCTAAAACCCTCTACCACCACTTTTTTTTTTTTTCCAGTCTCTTACACCCGAATCTTTATCAGATACAAAGCTTCAAGGGAACTAGAGTCCCTTTAAACCTCTGTCAGATCCTTCACTCCAGCCACAGTAGCCAATCTTAGCCCTTGCTTCGACTATCTTGGTTGTGTTGTCAATGGGATCATCGATTACGTCTCCTTGCAAATAGATTTTGATGTACAACCTGGGGATATCTCAATTTCCACCGCTAATGGTGTCATGAAGAAAACACCCTTACTGGGATTAGAAATTTCAAGAATGTTGCAGATGAAGACAAACAATTTATTATATGTTACTGTAGCTGTAAACACTACCGTCAAAGTAGCTCACGTTGTTTTCACATCTCTTCCCACAAAATTAATGCATATATTTTGTCGCCTCTTTTATAGTTTGTTGTAACGTTTAACAACACATTAGGGTAGTTAGTTTCTACCCACATTACAACTTGCAAATTACCATTTGCGGTTTCACCAAATTTTTTCTAAGTTATTGCTTATTTGAATGGTACCTTACCAAATGAATTCTTTGACTTTTTGGTGTGCATTTGTTATACAAAACCCTGGTGATAAGCTAATGAAACTTGTGATGTAAAGACTATCAAATGTTATAAAAAAAAAAAAAAAATCGAATGGAAAATCAACTTGTAGTGAGAAATTATCAAATTAAATTTTCAAAAAGAAATTAAAGTGACTAATAGAAAGGACCAACATCAAATAACTTCGGCCTCGTGAGAGCGGCACCCCAGGATCGACGCTAGCCAAAGAGACAAGCACGAGTCTCTGTGCCGTCTTGTGTTCGAAAAATGGCCTGCTGCACAAAACACTATTTTTATAAATACACACAAGGGACCATTCAATTGGTCGACCACAGCGGAGACCGATCTTCAACTCTGAAACTCCTCTTCTCTTCTGCTGCTCTGTTTCCATGGCAACTCTCGGCAAATCCATTGCAGGATTCAAAATTTCCTGCCAACCCATTAGTTTTTCTTCCAATTCGACCGCTCTTAGACCGAATCTTGCGTTCTTGAGCAATGGGTGTCGAGGATTTGGAATGAAGATTGATGGGAGGTCGGGATGGGAAGCTAGGGTTGTTCAGGATTTCGAGAAATCAGATGGTTTGTCTGGTAGGCTTGTTTGTTGTTTCATTTGGATGCATTAAATTAGAAAAAAAAAAAAAAGAAAAAAAAAAAAAAAATATATATATATATATATATATATATAATTTTATTTATTTTATTTATTTATTTATTCATATCTTGTTGCATTATTGGCTAAGTTTTTGGTTTTTATGCAATGGGGTTGCTTGGATTTTGGTAAGATGATTATTTAGACTGATTTGGGTATTTGTTTGTGTGGCAGATTCTGGTCTCCTGGTTGATATTGATGTTCCAATCCTTTCTTCTTCAGAGGTGTGTGTGTTTTAATATCTTTCTCTAATCTGTTTGTTGTAGTTTATTTAATGGAATAAATTCTCTAATTTGATTGCCTTCAGTTTAATTAATGGCATCATAGTTATAGACTGTAATTGGGTCTTTATTAACAAAAATGTCAAGAAAATGAAGCATGAAGTATTAGGCCGTGTTTGGTTTGAGATAGAGAGGGAGAATGGAGTGCTTGAGTTTGAAGATGACGATTTTTTTTTTTCAGTTTTCCATGAAAAATAGTCCTTCCTTTACTCGTCAAAACAAATATTTGTTTCCAAACTTTGAGTGATAGCATGAAGTTGAAGTTTGAAGGTCATCTTCAATCTCAACTATCCCTTCTCTTTTATCAGTGTTTCCCTTGAATTATATTTTCTTTAAATCCAAAAACATGGCCTTTAGTTACAATTTTTTTTTTAACCAAAATAGAGTCATCTTCTTCCTCAAGATGGAGGACTTTTTCCCACTTCCTTTTTTTTTGTAATTTTCTCATTATAAAATTTTCTTAGGGTGTGTTTGATTTCTAGAAAATTTTCAAAAAATAAAGTAGAAATAGTAGAGGAAGTGAGAAATTTTTCTCCATCTTGAGGTTGAAGATGACTTCATTATTTACAAAAAAATTCTTACCTCCACCTAAGAAAATGTTTTCCACAATTTGTAACTAATAAAAAAGGCAATGATCATCACAAATTGCACGTTCTTCATTATCTCTTCCTCTTTTCTTCATTTCCCTTGTCACTTCTGAAAATTTTTCCTTGGAATCAAACACACCCCTAGAATCAAAGACACCCTTAGCGTATACACACACATTAATATGTATTTATTTGGATTTTTCAAAACTTCATGGACATGCAGAAGAGAAATGCTATCCCCACTCGGACCAAGACATAACTTTTACCAACAGTTTATTGTGATCTTTTTGTTCAAATAACAATTAAGGTGAAGCAGGGTCGCAGGGTCAGGAACAACGAATCTCTTTATGATAAATAGATCCGTTTTGCAAGTTCGTTATTATGGGTAGTTCTTTATTCATAAATAATATTACTCATTTATTCCTCTTGAAGAAGTGGTTTCTCAAATAATACTTATTTGATGGATGATAAGGTTCTTGAAAGGTTAAAATCAGCAACAGAATCGCAAAATGGCAAGCAGTGTTTCTTGGCTATGTACTCCAGTGTCTTTGGTGGAATCACAACTGATCCCTCAATGATGGTCATTCCAATGGATGATCATATGGTCCATCGCGGGCATGGTGTTTTTGATACTGCAGCAATAATGGACGGGTAGGTATCATTACTTTTGTAGTTGCATTTGTAATCAAAAGACTGTTTTATCGTCTTTGATATCTCTATTGAAACATGATTTGTGCAGATTTAATTTATTGAGTTTAAATGGAGACTGGCATAAGAATTTGGGTGGAATTTTCAGGGCCAACTTTTATAATTCAAAGGAACTAAAGTACATTAATGTGTCCTTTTTTCTTTTCTTCTTTTTTTTGTTTCCGGTCGTCTAGTTTTTTATTTTGCCAATATTATAAAGCTTTTTGTTGTATTTTCTCAAAGTCTTAGCATAGCTGGTAGTAGACATTTTCAATCCAATTTCGGTGATGAACAGTTCAATTTAAAGGCATGTGACATGCCTACCAAACAAGAAACTTCTCTATACTTGTTATTAATTATTGGAATTGTTCTTTAAATCGATTTTCTATTTGATTTTTTCTTCCAGTCAATCACTTATTTTCAGTTCTCTTCTTGTTTGTTACAGGCATCTTTATGAGTTGGATCAACACATTGATCGTTTCTTGAAATCTGCATTTATGGCGAAGATAATCCATCCTTTTAGCTGGAAAGCAGTGAGGAACATCCTCATCAAAACTGTTGCTGCATCCAAATGTAGGCAAGGGTCATTGCGTTATTGGCTTTCTGCAGGACCAGGTGATTTTCAACTATCTTCATCCGGTTGCGAACAATCAGCTCTATATGCCGTTGTGATCGAAGATTCAGCTCCAAAAGACCAGAAAGGCGTTAAAGTCATAACTTCAACGATTCCAATAAAACCACCACAGTTCGCCACTGTGAAGAGCGTAAATTACCTGCCGAATGTTCTGTCTAAGATGGAAGCTGAAGAAGCGGGTGCATTTGCTGCAATATGGTTAGATGACAATGGGTTTATTGCTGAGGGGCCCAACATGAATGTAGCATTCATTACAAAAGAGAAGGAGCTTTTGATGCCTTCTTTTAAAAAAATTCTCAGTGGGTGCACTGCGATAAGAGTATTGGAGCTTGCAAGGGAATTGTTAAAGGATGGGAGACTTAAGAAAATTAGAGTACAAGATGTTACCGTGGAGGAAGGGAGGAGAGCCACTGAAATGATGCTTATTGGGAGTGGAATTCTTGTCCGACCTGTTGTACAGTGGGACGAGAAAATTATTGGAAATGGTAAGATCTTACTTTTGAATTTGTTTGCATGTTCAGAAATTATTAGGTGTTTTCATACAAACTCTTTCATCAGCTTAAGAACTTAGAATTGACGATTTTGTCACTGGAAGCAATTTAGTTGTGCTTGTTACCACTTAAAAAATTCACCTTGTAAATGTGAGAGTTCTGTGCTTAACAAGATATAAATTCCAGACAAAAAATCACACGGAACATTAGCCTAGAAGGCGGGCATGAAATTATGGAGTTGCGGAATTTCTTCAACATTTACAGTTTAATGACTACAAAATATTTGATAACCTTTTACACTAAGTTTGTTGGATTTGAATTTTAGTTGAGGATCCTTTACCAATTACCTTTGAAAACTGCATAAGTCGCACTCTTTTATAGGCTTAACAGATTTGATTTTTACTAGGTAAAATTGTGATGTCTGAAAGGGAAATTTGGCCTTTCAAACTACAATTTGTTTTAGTTGCATACTGGAAAACTATCTGCGTGCAAGTTATCACTTGAAGTATTTTTATCAGATATTCAGTAGACAAATGAGCAAGGCGCGCTGCACCTACGCTCGGGTGTAGTGACAAATGAGCAAGGCGCGCTGCAGCGGCGCCCGGCTGTAGTGTTAAATAGGCAAGGGTTCTCGCACCTTTCTGGACGGGGGCGAGTAAAGAAGCTAGTCCAGGTTAGAGCTAGAGATAGAATGATTAGATTAGCCTCTTGGAACATAGGAACCTTGACGGGAAAGACAATAGAATTAGTGGATGTCCTGCGTAGGAGGAAAGTAAACATAGTTTGTCTTCAAGAGACAAAATGGAAGGGGAACAAGGCTAAAGATTTAGGAGGAGGGTTCAAACTCTTCTATTCTGGTAAAGATGGCACTAGGAACGGGGTGGGAATAGTGGTAGATAAAGTTTTTAAGGATGCAGTAGTCGATGTTAGGAGGTTTGGGGATAGAATCATAAGTATTAAATTAGCTTTAGAACTAGAGATAATGCATGTTATTAGTGTGTATGCACCCCAAGTGGGTTTGGACGAGGAGACTAAGAAGGATTTTTGGGACTCTTTAGAGGAGTTAGTTCTTGGAATTCCCTCTTCCGATAGGGTTTTCCTAGGCGGGGATTTGAATGGCCATGTCGGTAAGGATAGAGTTGGGTATGAGAGGGTACATGAAGGTCAAGGCTTTGGGGATCGAAACACTGCGGGGATTTCTATTCTAGATTTTGCTTTAACTCAGGATTTTGGGATCGTAAATACTTTTTATAAGAGGGAAGATCACTTGGTGACCTTTGCGAGTGGGCGTAATAGAAGTCATTGATTATTTTCTTGTGAAGAGACACGATTTAGGTAGGTGTAAAAATTGTAAGGTTATACCAGGAGAGTGTCTGACATCCCAACATAGGCTGTTAGTTCTCGATTTTTGTCTTAAGAGTAGGGGTCGTATTGCTATAGAACAGGTTAGACCGAGAATTAAGTGGTGGACCTTACAGGGAGATGTGTGCCAAAGATTTAGAAAGAGGATTTTGGGTGGCCAGTCAGTTTTAGAGGGTGGGGAGAATCTAGAACCAAAGGATAGGACTAGTAGCGCGGATCTTTTTGAACATTTGGCAAACCGAATAAGAAGATGTGCGAAGGAAGAGTTGGGACAGGCCAAAAGAGGAGGTTTCTATGGTAAGGAGACATGGTGGTGGAACGCGGATGTGCAACAAACCATTGCGGAAAAGAAAAGATGCTTTAAGGCGTGGCAAAAAGATAGGTGCCTAGAGTCTTATGAGCTTTATAAGCAGGCTAAGAAGTTGAGTAGTAGAGCAGTAGGGGAAGCTAATAAGAGAGCGTATGATGCTCTTTATAATAGGCTAGGTACGAAGGAAGAGGAGAATGATATTTTCAAGATAGCGAAAGCTAGAGAACGAAAAACTAGGGACTTGAGTCATGTTAAGTGTGTTAAGCATGAGGATGGAAGAGTCTTAATGCAGGATAAAACTATTTTAGATAGATGGAAGGATTACTTTTGGAACCTACTCAATAGAACACATGTAGGGGAGTTAAACTTGGAGGGGTATGCTTCACAATAAGGGAGAGATCGCGTGTTCCATCGCAGAGTTAGTGCCACAGAAGTGAGAGAAGCTTTAAAAAGAATGAAGACAGGGAAGGCCGTTGGACCGGATGATATACCAATTGAAGCATGGAAATGTCTGGGAGAAGTTGGGATTCAATGGCTAACTAAGCTCTTTAATAGGATTTTGGAAACTAGAAAAATGCCAGATTCATGGAGGCATAGCATTGTGGTACCAATTTATAAGAACAAAGGAGATATCCAGAATTGCTCGAACTATAGAGGGATAAAGCTTATGAGTCATACGATGAAACATTGGGAGAGGGTTATAGAACAAAGACTTAGGAGTTTAACCACAATTTCGGAGAATCAATTTGGATTTATGCCAGGTAGGTCTACTCATCTTCCTGCTTAGGCAAACTGTAGAAAAATATCGAGAGGCACGTAAGAGTTTGCATATGGTTTTTATTGATCTGGAGAAAGCATATGATAGGGTCCCCAGGGAGTTAATTTGGTGGGTGCTTGAAAGGAAGAAAGTGTCTCAATGTTATGTCGATATCATTAAGGATATGTATGAAGGGGTTGTAACAAGTGTTCGCTCAGTAGGTGGGATGTCTAGTGAATTTTCAGTGACAGTAGGACTACATCAAGGGTCGGCGTTAAGTCCATATCTCTTTGCTTTGGTCATGGATGAGTTGACGAGACATCTGCAAGAAGATGTACCTTGGTGCATGTTATTTGCAGATGATATTGTCTTAATGGATGAGACTAGTGCAGGTTTAGGTCAGAAATTAGTTAAGTGGCGGGAGGCTTTAGAGAGTAAAGGTTTTAGAATTAGCCGTTCGAAGACGGAGTATCTAGTGTGCAACTTTGGGTGTGAACCAAGAGGGAGAAGTAATGCAATTGAGATCGAAGGTGTCGAGGTCCCGGAGTGTGAGGTTTTTCGATATCTAGGGTCTATAATTCAAAAGAATGGGGCTATTGGAGCAGATGTAGACCATAGGATTAAAGCTGGTTGGTTGAAATGGCGAATGGCGTCAGGAGTATTATGCGATAGAAGGATGCCTGCAAGGCTAAAAGGGAAATGCTATAAGACAATTGTTCGACCAGCCATGCTATACGGTTCAGAATGTTGGGCTACTACGGGACAACATACGCATAGGATGACAGTAGCAGAAATGCCTATGTTAAGGTGGATGTGTGGTAAAACTCGTAAGGATAAAATTAGAAATGAAAGAATTAGGAGATACTTAGGTGTAGCGCCCATAGAGGAAAAAATTAGAGAAAGACGTTTAACTTGGTTTGGTCATGTGCGGAGGAGACCAAGCACGGCGCCAATTAGAAAATGTTTAGATTGGCAAGTTAATGGAGGGTGTAGACGGAGGGGACGACCGTTGAAAACTTGGATGAAGACGGTGAATGAAGATATCATTGAGCTTGGATTAGGTGAGGAAATGTGGGAAGATCGCATTGCTTGGAGAACCAAAATCCATGTAGCCGACCCCGAAAATCTCGGGAATAGGCTTTGATGATGATGATGATGATTCAGTAGAATTATTAACTGAGGTTTAGGATTTAAAAGGTATGATTTTATTTTGAAAATTTTCTAATAATTTAGGTTTAGGGTTTAGAATTGTTCAACATTTAGGATTTAAAAGGTATGATTTTATTCTGAAAATATTCTAATAATTCTGAAAATTTAGGTTTAGGGTTTAGAATCGTTCGTTGCATGTTCTCCAATTTCTATCTTCTAATAACTCTCTGTTGCTTCCTATGATCTTTAGCTGAACGAGATTTGTTTCTTTGTTTAGTTTCCAATGTTCAACATGATTCTGTTTCCATTACCTTATATATGATCAGTAGGAACGAAAAAAATGTTGTGGTAATAATGCTGACCATGCAACAGTTGATAGTTTTGAATCTTTACATTTTTCTAGGCAGAGAAGGTCCATTTGCTGAGACTCTCATAGATCTCATCATGGAAGACATGAAATCTGGTCCTGCTAGTGTCCGTGTACCTGTCCCTTATTGATCACTCAAGACCTGGCCAGTTGAGCTCGACTGTGAGTTGATTCCTCAAAGCATGTATTTAGTAGGCAATTCGTGCAATAAAAACTATCATATATGGTGTAATATTGCAGCAAAAGCATCAATTAAGAGTTCTACATTTTGTCTCATGTCCACTTTTGAATTACATTTTGATACGTAAATTAAAGGTTCTGCATAATACAAGCTCAAATTTGTGTGTGCAAGAGTTATATGTTTGTCAAGTGGCTAGTGCTTATGTTTGAGGACCTTTGACCAAATCTACATGCTTTTCAGGCATCAAAATAGAAGCCAATTGCTACTCAGCTGTATTTTACTTGAAGCTTACTTTGATTTTGGGTAAAGAGAAACTTAAAACCTTTGTTATTATATAAAGAAGGCAATGAAAATGGAAGTGGTCTCAATTCAATGACAGGTTTGGAGTTTCATTAGTGTTTTTTTTTTTTTTTTTTGGGTCTTCAAGGATCCGGAGATGGATCTCGATATAAAACAAATGGTTGTTATTCATTTTCATACACATTTGTGGGTAACACTAATTTGATGGTGCCCACTCGCACAGAGGAAACTTCCTGATGCCGAGCATTTACTTAGTCCAGCTATCTACTTTGATGTATACCTACAGAATAGTATTGCAGTGTTTTTTCTCCAAATGCAGCAAGGGGATATTTCAGTAATGGGTCAACATCCTACCATGTAGCCCTGCAAGTTCCTAACCAAAATCAATTGTTTTACTGTTCAACATTCAAGCCATTAAAATTCATTGAACATTAACAGCATCTCACGACTGGAGCAGCAACAGCTTCTGACGACCTTTCTGCTAAATAGTCTCTGGAATCTTCATTCTTATCTGCACAAGAAAATTCCATCTTAGATTGATTCTGCTGCCGTCTCTTTTGCATATTTTTTTTAATTACTGCAAGTTGCATATGAATATGGTGGTAAATTTCAGTAAAAAAATGCACACTGAAGCATTACTTGATTCTGTGGTTAATATAGTTCAGGTGATATACTCAGTAGAGTCATTTGGTCTGAAATAGGATAAGAGGGCGACTCTTGAAACTGGAAAAGGGTCCGTAGGAAGGAGAAATAACTTCCAATTATTAAAGTCGAAACTAGTTGTATAACCTTTTCAGATGTGCTTCAGTAGAGTTGATTGATTCCATTGATGTAAGTGCATTACAGGTTTATTCTCACCGTAAGCATGAGTTTGTCTAACTGGCGAGGAAATCAGCGAGGAAACGCGCGAGGGAGCGCACCCCCCTCCCTCGCGCGTTTCCTCGCTGGTTTCCTCGCCAATAAGAATTCCCCCCTAAGCATTATACTGATCTACTGTGGAAAACTTGAGTGCAAGCCTGATTAATGAGATTGAAAGATGGATTAAAGAATGTTCCAAAAACTGTATGGAAAATAAAGAATTTTTCAATCCAACACATTTAATCTTTCTATTATCGATTTTAGATTTAACACTTTGGGTGTGTTTGGTTGCATGGAATCCTATGTCATGGAAATTCATGAGGGGACCCCTACATTTTATGCTAAATTGATGTATCACTCCACATCCACCATTTGGTTTTGTGATCAATGGTGGGAATGAAAGTTTCATGAACATGAGAATCACATGCCTTGGGGGACCAAGGAGTGGAATTTTCATGTTCATGGGACTTCCATTCCCACCATTGATCACAAAATCAAATGGTGGTCAAATGATAGATGTTGAGTGATATATCAATTTAACCTAAAATGTAGGGGTCCCCTCCCTGTTTGGTTGCATGGAATCCTATGCCATGGAAATTTATGAGGGGATTCCTATATTTTAAGCTAATTTGAGGTATCACTTCACATCCACCATTTAATTTTGTGATCAATAGTGGGAATGAAAGTCCCAATGGAGGACCAAAGAATGAGATGAACATGCCTTGGGGGACCAAAGAATGAGATCCACATGTTCATGAGACTTCCATTCCCACCATTAATCACAAAATCAAATGGTGGCTGTGGAGTAATTCATCAATTTAGCTTAAAATATAGGGGTCCTTTAATGAATTCTCATGGCATGGGTGTGTATGTGTTTGGTTGCATGGAATCCCAGGTCATAGGAATCTATGAGAGGACCCCTATATTTTAGGCTAATTTGATGTTATCAATCCACATACACCATTTGATTTTGTGATCAATGATGGAAATGTAAGTCCCATGAACATGAGAATCACACTCCAAGACCATTGATCACAAAATCAAATGATGAATGTAGAGTGATACGTTAATTTAACCTAAAATATAAGGATCCCCTTATAAATTTTCATGACATAAAATTTCATGCAACTAAACACACCTTTAGATTGTCAGACAATATCTGAATAATCCAAAAGCACATGTAGATAGCTAAACTTAAACTCTACTCGTACCAAGTCATTGCATTGGTCTAAGCAATCATTTTTTTTTAATTATTATTTTTAATCAATTTTAAATACCGATAGAAATTTTGGATGGCATAATATTTTTCGACAGAGACAAGACTCATGATCCGTTCACAGTCAGTCTCCATTTTCTGCCTTGATGGATGTTAAATGTATCAGATGAGACTTTTCCTCTATCATTAATCCTCAATTCTCGAACATTAATGGTTTATTCCCTCTATTCCGGAATGAGAGATGATCGGATTGAAACATAAGGAGGGAGAGTTGTTCATTCATGTGTTGGCTGCTAGAGAGGAGAGATTATTGAGGAGGGAGACAACATAGCATTGAAAGACCATTCCTGGATAGCATATCTCAGATGCCAACCACACCACACAAATATTTCTCAAATCTCAATTAATTTAATTATTCTTATGCAGGCAAATGGTCATAAAAATAAAGGAAAGCGTGTATTCAAATACCTTCATCTCATTTATCTTCTTTTCTATCCTTGCTAAAATGCGAGTTTTGAAAGATTTGTGTGTTCTAGCGCTTAGAGTGTTGTGTTTGATTGAAAAGCAGAAAATCATATAAAAAATAAAAACCAAGAAAAATTGGTTAAAGTGAAGAGAGAAAGGGGATTCAAACACATGATGTTGACGATGACGTGTTTCTTGAAATTTTCCATTATAAAATACGAAAAATGACATTTAAGACATATTTTTTTCAAAAAATAGACATTTTAGATACCGTAGTTGATATAATAACTAATTTGTGCCAACTTTTATGACTAAACAAAAACTATTTTATTAACCTAGGTTAACCCATAAAATTATAAGACATATTTCTCCTTCCTAAATATAGAAAAACTTACTTTTACACTTTTATGACCAACTGATGCAATCGTTTTTCGCTATCTGCTTTAATCTAGTTCTTGCAGACCTGCCTAAGTAACGCATGCGAGCCACGAACCACTGTTGTGGTGGTCGATGACACTCCGATGCTAAAGTTAGACAGGGATATAAGGAAAGTGTAATGCTGTAACATGAAATTTTTTAGCGTACCTTAGCTTACTAACCTCACGTCTTATTTATAGTGCAAGGAGTCTTGGTTCTATCATGTCATCATAGGCGTAGTTGAGGAATGAGATATTCGTGGAGATCCTTATCTAATTATGAGTCGTGCTGTAGGAGGGAAGTTCCATGTTTGCCTTGTGGTCCTAATAATACTCGGGAGAGAGTTCGCAATGCGAGAGCAATTCGTAGAAGGAAGATTCCTTGTGTGAAATGTACTTTAGCATATGCTTCAAAGTTGGAAGCAGAGAGCAGCTGTAGTTGCCTATCCGAAGTTGATTTTCAAGATACTTGCCTTAGTAGGACTTATGGGTACTAAATATAACTATGAGACGTGTGGGCCTAGCATGCTATGAGAGTTCGGGTTCTTCTGGTGAACAGAATTGAACGAACTTAGAACCGCTTGGGCCGAATCAGTGTTGGGCTGACGCTGGAGCCTGTAATTCCTTGAGATCATCACAATACGTATAAGGCTCAGGGATGTAACCGTTTTTATGTATCATCAGCTACTCTCCCCGAGTTAGTAGGCCATCACATCGGTTCGCTAAGTCATCTCTTGAAATGATGCGCCATTTATGATGATTGAGTCTGAATCGATGCTTAAGCCGCGCGCTGCATTAATTGAACGTGCATTGGTTCAACGAAAAATAGACGAGAACCCAATATCGATTTAGGTCATCCGCAGTATAGAACCTGATTCTTTCACTTTTTTGCTTTCGAAGATATCGCTCTAATTAAAAAATATTATTTATCTTCTTCATGGTCCAACAAAACCTTCTTGACGAGGCAATCTTGGTCAAGGGCTTGGAGTTTTTCGAAGACAAGTTGTTGTCATAGCTTGGCCTTGCTAAAATCCGTACGAATTTTGGAGTTCATGAGGACCTGCCGTTGTATGCCCTAACGAGTGACCAAACACTAATGTCACATTCAGCCGGTTTCATTTGCTTGTATCGTGGGATGCTTCAAACTAGAGTGTGCTTTCCAGTTCTGGACGTGATTTGAGAGTTCCTGAACCTTCTAGAGATCCCTTTGGCTCAGTTAGGACCTAATGGATATAAGATCATTCTCATGATTCTGATCTGTGCTAAGGAGGCCGATGTCACCGTGACTCCGCGGGTAATTCAGTTGCTAACTTCTCCCCGACTGAAGGGTAATGTTGTCTGTAAGATGATGTCGTCGACTTGCTTCGTTAATCTGCCTGATGACTTCAAGTTCTAGCAGAAGTACTATTTCTTGGCCCCTGCGGGTTCGAAGTATTTTCGATGTAAGGGTCGTTCGCTCGAGTGACAGCTCAGGCCGCTTCGTAAGTTTAACCTAACTGATCATTGCTCATGTTTTGTCGCATGAAGGTTTCATACTACTCCTCTTACCTTAGTAGAGCAAAACACCATGAAGACGTTAAGCCTCTTGCCGAAAATGAACGCGATCGATGTTATAAGTGTTTTCAACTTCATCCGTAGTAGGCTGTGGAACAACTGACACATTGCTCCCACTCTGTACCAAACATTGCAAATTAAGTTGAAAGATGAGGTCCCTTCAAAGAAGAGGAAGGCTGTTGAGGTCAAAGCTATCTTTCTGTCTGATGCGGAGGAGCCGTCTGAAATGTTTGCCTCCTTTGAAAGGAAGAGGTCCCATGTTAGAGCTGGGTCGTCCTCGACACGACTCGCTCCAGTGAGAGAAAAACAGGAGTCTGCTAGGCCTGTTGGGGCGGAGACTGATGTTTCCGACTTGGAAAAAGATTACCTGCAGTTTGCAGAAGTTGTAGACATGTCAAACCTTAGTGACGCGCAGGTCGAAGCTCTGAACAACCGTCTGGTGTGGGTTGCAATGACAACTTTAGCTGGTGCTAGTTTGCGTGGGACTGTTCCGGTAGAAGGCTCCCGTGAAGATTCGCCTGAGATTGTAGAATCTGATTGCCCCATTGTTGCTTCGCTTGAGAGTGGTCGCGATACTGGCTATGTTTCCTATAGTCTGAATTGTTCACCGTCTCGCTCTAGGCCACATCCAGAAGTGTTGGAGGGTCCTTTGAATAATTCGCTCCCTCTGGATCCCATCGAGCCGTCTCGCACCAAATGGTTGGCTATTAGTGACAAGAGAAAGGCCATGGAAGAGAGCTTGAAGACAGTGGCAACCATAAAGGTTGGCGCTGGTGTGATTCCTGATCCGGGAAAGTTTCATCTGGATGCACAGATAAGCCTGTTTGCACAAAACTTGGTGAAAATGAGTTCACAGGTCTGACACCAAAAGGTGGACATAGAGTATGCTTCGAGGAAGCATATAAGCATGCGTCACAGCTGGCTGATGGATCATGCTCCAAAACTCGAAGAGGATACGTTAGAAGGGTGCATGGATAAAGGCTTGAAATACCTTATGCTAGGAATGTCTCATTTGAACCACGTGGCCGTTGCTAGGACGAAAGTTGAGGCGGCTCGTGAGAGGGTATACACCTTGCAGCGTGTCTTCTCGCACATGTAGGCGCTGTATTACGATGCACTCTATGAAATTGAGGAACTGAAGAAGCAGGTCGAGGAAAAGAGGTCGGATCGGTTGACAACATTCTCTTGCTGAAGAGAGTGCTTCGAAGGAAGCCGACTGGGCTGCTGAGAAGCAACGGTTGGAGTTCTATGCTTGAGAGGCGAAGAAGGATGAGGACCATCTTGAATTGGAGTGGCATGAGCTTAGTGCTGTGAAGAGCAGTTTGGCCACAGAGCAGTCTCAGGTCGACGCGCTGACTGGCAAGTTATAGCTATTAGAACGTGAACTTGTTGTTGCAAAGGTGCGAGAGGAAGAACTTCTTCATGAACAAACAAATGTGAGTTTCGCTGGGTTGTACATGGCCGACTGGAGCTGTTGGCGCTGATGAAGCAGGAGCATCCAGAGTGGGATCTCAACCATTATAAGATGTCGTATGTAGACTTGTTTGTTACCTCTGTGTCATCGAACGAGGAAGACATTTTGAGCCCTGATGTCTAGTCCGTGGCGCGCGTGGACGCAATTCTTGTTCGTTTTTCCACTAGGCTTAGCTCTTCCATTTTTGTACCTTCTCCTGACAAGGAGTAAACTTTGTGTGTTTGTACCCCTTTTCGTTTTGACCATTAATGAAAATAGTTTTATTCGTTTCATGTTTGTTGTCTCTATTGCATGTTTTTCGTTTCACCTTGTTGTTTTGCTTTGGCATAGGCTGGTTGAATCAATAAGACATTGACTGGTCTATCTGCGATAGAGAGCTTGATCGCTTTGTGTTGCGAACGACTTAGGGTCATTGCGGTGTAGTCATGTCCGATAGTGGGCATGTTGCGAACAGTTTAGCTGGGGGTTGAGTTGCTCGAGCTGTGTCTTGTCCCCAAGATAAGCTAGCAACTTACCTTGCTTGTCTGACCGGTCGGCTGTAGTTGCTGCTGTAAACGAGTTGCTATTGGCGAGTGTATGTTTACGAGCATTCGTTCTGAGTTTGGCGCCGTAAGATCGGGTTGGCATCCTGAGTAGCTTTTATCTGGGCACTGGCCGTACGATCTTTGTATCGGCGCGAGGGGCCTTTGCTAACATTAAAATGTCAGTCTGTTTGAGCGTGAAGACACTGACCCAGCTAGATTCATGTTTGCGACTGTTGTTTCGAAAAAGAGCGGAGGTCGCATGGCGAGCTGCTTGAGACTCCCACCTTCCGAATCATTTATGACCAGGCAAAGTGGACTATAGAATCGGGGAGTAAAAGTTTGGCGACCAGACTGAAAAACAGTGGTCTCGTGGTAAGCTGTCAAATCAGTTCTGAACTGACCAGACTCCCACCTTTCGAACCATCTACACCCTCCCCGCGAGGTGGGGATTACGAATTTGAGATAAGGGTTTGGCGACCAGGCTGAAAGCAGTGGTCTCGTGGCAAGCCATTAGAATCAGTTCATGGCTGACTAGGCTCCCACCTTCCAAATCATCTACACCTATGCGCATCAAGCTACAAATTTGGGAGTTTTCGGCAGCCACGCTAAAAAGCAGTGGTCCCGTGGCAAGCCGTCAGAATCAGTTTGGGACTAACTAGGCTCCCACTTTCTAGACTATCTATACATGCGCAATGGGGGCATACAAGTACAGGGTTGGTAACTCGGCGGCCGCACTAAAAAACAGTGATCATGTGGCAAGCTGTCGGATTCAGTTTGGGACTTACTAAACTCTCACCTTTCAAACCATCTACACCTGCGTTGGGGGCTACAGATCCAGGTTTTGGTAATTCAGCGGCCACGCTAAAAAGCAATGGTCCCATGGCGAGCCGTCGTAATCAGTTTGGACTGACTAGGCTTCTACCTTCCAAACCACCTACACCTACGCAGTGGGGGCTACATGTCTGGGCTTTGATCAAAAGTTTTCGTTACTAATTGTCACCAGCTAGGCTTACCTGATTAGGTTCGGCGATCAATGACCGCAAAGGGGGCAATGATCCCTGGCAAGTTGTCGTCACCAAGCGTGATAGCGCTGATTAGACTACCACTTCCTAAACCATCGAGATCCGCACTGAGCGGACTTGGTGTCGGGTGATTCCAGAAGTCATCGTCATCATCAGCTCAAACTAACTAAGCTTGCCCGGTTGGAGGGGGTTCCACCCATTTGAGGGCGTGCGAACCCATGTCTGCTAGTGTTGCGCACTGTGCAGACAACTTTATCTTAAAACAAAAACAACGATCCGTAGGTACGGTCCGTGCGTCAAGGCTGCTCTGGATTTGCGCTCGTACCAAGCATGTGACAAAATATTGTTTGAATAATAGGCTAAACCTATGGGCCCGCAGATGAAGGACTAGGATTTTTTGCACGATGTGTTGTGTGTACAATGTAGATCATGAGATAACACGTGTACGGCGTAGGCCGTGTGATGGTTGAGCATCGGCTACTCCCCCAATTGATGGGGTTGTGTGCAGCATCATCAATTTGATTGACGTGGTGTGCGCAGTTTCCTCGGTAACTGTTGCATCCTCGTTTCCCATACGGTTCCTAATGATTGGCAGTTAATGCTAGAGTGCTCGCTTGGTGAACCATCATGTCTATATAATGACATTTTCCAATTGTTGTAGGCACTATATTTCGCAGAACTTATCTCCTTAAATGTTCTTGTTTGAAGAGAACGCTTTGGGTTTTTCAAAGGCTGGTGGTGGATATCCGTCTCTGGAGTCTCAGAATGAAAATGTTTTGGGTTTTCCAAAGGCTAAAAGTGGATCTCCGTATCTGGAGTCTTCAAATTTCCTGACATTTGCACTGATCAGGTACACTGAAAGTTGCTATTTGCGTGGTCACCTGTTATGGGAGGGCACATAGTTGATCTGCTGAGGTCTCGTAATTTCTTTTCACATCGCGGAGAAGTAGTACGGATTCTCTCCCAAGGGAAGAGTCTGTTGTTTATGTGCTGGTGCCTTATCGTTGTTCCTGAATGTTTAATTTCATAGAAAATACCAACATCCAACTCCGTGATGGTTGCCTCCGCCATTCCTCGGTTAACCCCGTTACCTCGCTTTGCGCTGGAATTCAGAATCTCGAGATGAAGAGGAGTTGGACATGGTCCATGGATTGGGCCATTGATTCCTAGACGCCTCTCGCATCCCTGCAACTAAAAGGTGCGCTCTACCTGTGTCAGCCTGATACTTGTCCCAGGTTTATCTGTTTCGCCGAATCGAGCGTGTGAGTCGACCGTATTTGGATGTGGCTTGTCGTGGGACTCTCGATTGCAAATTTTGTACCCCCGTTGATCATATTTTAGGGCCGCGTTCGCTGAAGCGTGGTCTGAACATGATGCTGTCATCATGATCTTGCTCAGTTCAAACTCTGCAGAGAAGTTGAGGATTTGAGTCTTCTTCAGACGCTTCTCGTATTATAATTGTTTAAACGAGTCTTTTACTTCATGTCGCACTGTATTCAGATGCTTGTGGTATGTAGTCTTTTTTATCTGCCTTAAGGTGTTTTTTGTTACATCTTTCCAATAATCAATAGAGGTTGTTTTTGTAATTCTTTTTTATTTCTTAAATGATTGCAAATCACATAAGTCTTTTAAGAACTAAAACTCAATATTGACTATAGAAAGGGAAACAAATGACTTAAAACAAACTAAATGTCGGTGGATAGAAATTGATCCTGACCTTGAAGTGAATTCGAGTTTCTCTTGCGGATCACTTAGCGGATTGTTGAGGTGTTACATAGGTTACTGAAGAGTAAACCTTGTAGAGGGGCAGATCTGCACGCCGATGGAATGTCGGGAGGATGTGTTCCTGCCTGCCATGGCCTTTTTCATCTTGCGGGGCGAAAGAGCTTATTGCTCTTGTACCGCTCGAAAGTGATGTCTTTGCCGTCGTTTGGCCTGACATTGGGTCAGGCTGTTCTGCCGGATGCAGCTTAATCTGGGATCATTCTAACTATTTCGGTGCGGCATAATGGCAGCCTCGTGTCGTAGGTTGATCTCCACGGATTGTTCTTTCGGAGTGGTTAGCAGTATAGTTAACACACTGGTAAAGGGTGGAGAACACTGCTTCCATCTAGTGGAGCCATGGTCTTCCCAGGATGAGATTGTAAGACATGGTGCATCTACCACCATGAAGTCCAGAAATATGACCTTCCTTAGCTGCGATTCTCCTGCCACCGTAGCTAGCCTTATTTTTTTGATGGGGAAGCATTTCTCCTCGTTGAATCCGATCAGCGGGTGTTATGAAGACGTCAGGTTTTATTCCTTGAGGTCCATGCTGCGAAACGCGTTGTAGAACAGAACGTTGAGCGAGCTTCCTGTGTCCACTAGAGCTCTCTTTACCTCCCACTTTGCTATGAAAACCGAGATGACTAGGGCGTCGTTATGTGGCGCTCGAACTTCTTCAAAGTCTTTGTCCGTAAAGGTCAAGGTGGAAATGGGGCTCTGTATCCTTGAGTGGCAGATGTGTATGTTCTCATCCGTGGATTGTGTCCGCATATCCAGTAGATTTCGCTTGCGGGATCTGTACGACTGATCTTCATTCGGTCCGACTCCATGAATGACATATATTATACCTGGAATCTTTTTCGCTATTTCTTTAACTGACTCCCCATGTCCCTGGTTTGTTTTGGTCGCTTTTTAGAGTTCATGAATTCTTTCAGTTTGTCTCTATGGATCTAGTATTCGACCTCATACCTCAGACTCTTACAGTCATTGGTGTTGTGGCCGCCCTCCTTGTGGTACGCGCAGTACTTGCTGTTGTCACGTTTGGAGGGGTCTCCGCTATCTTCGGGGGCCACTTCAGTTCCTCCCAGCTTTTAATGGAGTTCAATACGTCTGACAGGCTAGCATTTAGGGGTGTCACAACTCTGGATCCAATTTAGTTGGATGATTTCTCTGGTTTGAACCAACCAGGGCCCGGCCTGTTGTCACTGCGCTTCCTTTTGTTTCGTTCCTCATCCTTGTGTCTCTTTTCCTCCTTCTTGTTTTTAGGAGTGGATAACTTCTTCTTGCCTTCAGTTTCACTTTTAACGGTCATCGACTTCTCTAGGGTGATGTGTCTCCGGACGCTCTTGAGGAGCTCCGTCATGTCCAGAGGGGGCTCCAGGGTGAGGTCCTTGCAGAACTTTTCTTTTTTGAGGCCTGCAGTGAAGGTTGTCATGGCTGTATCGTCACTGCACCAGTCAACAAGGGTCAGCTCGTTGTTGAAGCGCGTGACATATTCTCGGAGTGTCTCGCTGGACTTTTGCTTTAGGGAGAGTATGTAGTACGGGCCTTTTTGGAAACACTGGCTCTCGACGAAACGTGTCGGGAATTCCTTTGCCAGCATTTTGAAGGAGTTGATTGACTTCGACGGAAGGCTGTAGAACCACGTCAGCACTGAACTTTTTAGACTGGTGTGAAAATTTCTGCACATGACAGACTCAGATCCTTTTTTAAGGGCCATTACGTGTTGTTAATGGTGCAGGTGGTCGAAAGGATTGGTGGTTCTGTTGTAGGAATCGAGCTTCAGGGGAGTGAACTTCCTCGGGAGGGCCTCATTCATGATTCGGTCCACAAATGGTGGAACAAAGAGGCGGTACTGTATATCTGGTTCGTGCGCCCCTCTGCGGAGGGGGTTCCCATGGTCAAGCCTCTTTATCCTGGAGGCGAGCTCATCGTTAGCTGCGCAGCCTCCTTTAGTCCAATGAGAACTAGCAGGGGTTTGTCTCTCTTACGCTTGCTCCCTATCATCTTCTGGAGGCGGATGTCTGTGCTGCTCTTGGTCTCCATTAGGCGGTGGTGAATTCTGTCACGTGAGAGCCTCCACTGCCTTGGCGATCTATTTTTGAGATGCCAGCGTATCGACTCTGGAGTCCGTCGTTGCTGTTGTCGGTGCGGGAGCGTGAGTCGAGTGTCTCTGCACGACAAGAACTGCTGAAAGAGGTGGTATAGGGAAAACCTGAGCGTTTGACTGTCCCCTGGTTAGCTGTTGTTGCGTGACCTAGTGGTCACCATCTCTATGGGTTTTGAAATGAGACGATGCTTAGTGTAAAGTTAAGAACTTTGTCGTCCCCATGGACGATGCCAAACTGATGCAGTCAGTTTACACTCCCTGCTTTGACCTAGTTCCTGCTGACATGCATAAGTAGCACACGTGAGTCACGAACCACCGTTGTGGTGGCTATCCGATAAAGGTGTAATATTGTAATAGGGAATTTGTAGCGTACCTTAGCTTACCAACCTCACCTCTTATTTATAGCGTAAGAAGTTCTGGTTCTACCAGGCCATCGTAGGTATAGTTTAGGAAGAAGATCTTTGTGAAGATCCTTCGCTAATTAGGAGTCGTGCTGTAGGAGGGAAGTTCCCTGTTAGCCTTGTTCTCATAGATACGTGAGAAAGAGTTTCCAATGCGAGAGCAATCCGTAAAACGAGGATTCTATGTGTGGAATGTACTCTGACATTTGCTTCTTAGTTGAAAGCAGAGATCAGTTGTAGTTGTTCGTTCGAAGTTGATCCTTGAGATACTTGCCTTAGTAGAACTTATGGGTACTGAGGATAGCTAGTAGACGTGTGGGCCTAGCATGCTGTGAGAGTTTGGGTCCACCAGGCAGACTAAATTGAGCGGAACTAGAACCGCTTGGGTTGGATCAGTGTTGGGCTAACATTGGGGCTTGTAATTCCTCGAGATCATCATAACACGTGTAAGGCTCAGGGATGTGACCGTTTTTATGTATCATCACCAACCAAGACTTTTATTAATGATTTTTATTGTGACCAACCAATTGCTTTCACTAGTTGGGTAAGTTTTATAAGTTGATGATTTTTGACATTTGATTTCTACGATCTCTCTCCAACACATATCTAATGGAACCAAAATATCACATCTTTTTTTAAAACTATTTATTATTATTATTATTATTATTATTATTATTATTATTATTATTATTATTATTATTATTAATTTTTGTGTGTGTGTCCAGGGCATTGATTTCAGTTCTAAGTAGATCACAGTCCTTACCTCTTAAAGGAGCAAAAAAATCACAAACTTGTTTTATTTATTTATTATGTTTTTTTGTGGGCATGATTTCAGCTATAAAAAGATCTGAGTGCTTACCTCTTAACTTAAATCGTTAATAACCCAAAACTTGAAATGTCAAAAAATTAAGAAAATTAGTCTACATGAATAGTTATCAAATTTTTGGTTTCTTACAAAAATTAATATTTGTGAAATGGATAAAGAATTCAACTATCTGTCACTGGGGATACATCAAAGCTATCAAAATCTTTTAAAAAAGTGACTGTTGAAGTAGACGAGGTACTAAGAATAACAAAAAACTATGACTGATCATTGCAGTAAGCTATAACAAACAACAATAATAATAATACTATAAATAAAAAATAAAATATTAATTAATTAATTAGAAAAATGTGATACTCATGACTCCATTAGATAAGTTTTGGAAAGTGATTGTAGAAATAAAATGTCAAAAATCGTCAACTTATATAGTTTAATCCAACTAGTGAAAGCAATTGATTAGTCATAATTAAAAAAAAGGTTCTTATTGGTCATAAACTGTAAAAATATGTTTTCTATTTGTTTAGGAAAGGTAAAAATGTCTTGTAACTTTATAGATTGACTTGAGTTAATAAAAGAAAAAAGTATTAAAGTAAGCACAAATTAGCCATTATATCAACTATGTATTTAAATGATCTATTTTGTGAAAAAAAAGCCTTAAAAGTCATTTTCAGTAAAAAAAAACAAAAAAAAAAAATATATATATATAATTATCGCAATGTAGACTTGTTTTTTGTTTCTTTCCAAAACTTAATGCCGGAATACTAAAATTAACTATGCCATCAAACAAGGTAGTCTTGGGCTTCCCATGAATGGACCAGGCCCAAATGCTAAGCCATTGTAACCCAAATGACAAAAATGGGCGATCAGGAAAGGATTGGCTTATCTAGTTGCAAGCCATGTGGCAACTCCTCAATGGGAGTTCCAACTATCTGTCAAAAAAAAAAAAATCCAACATTCCTACTTGGCAAGCCAAGGTCCAGGCAAAACATTTCAAATCTTTATTGATTCTCAATCTTACAACACACCACAGACAACAATGGCTTCTCTAGCAACCTTGGCTGTGGTACCAACTGTTGCGGTTAAGGGACTTGGGCCAAGCTCTCTAACTGGCACCAAACTCTCCATCAAGCAATCTTGCAGGACTTCCAAGAAGATCAACCTTAGGTAACTCACAATTCTGAACTGCTTGAGAATTTTGATTTCATATTTTTGAACATGTTTCTAGTAGTGGATTTGTTATGTATGGACAACATGGTGATGGTAGGTCTGGTGCCATAGTGGCCAAGTACGGAGACAAGAGCGTGTACTTCGACTTGGAGGACATTGGTAACACCACTGGCCAATGGGATTTATATGGCTCTGACGCACCCTCACCATACAACCCCCTTCAGGTTCGTACAATTTGTTCCATAGAAGGGTAGAGTAATTCATTATTTCAAAGTTCTTGGTTGACGGTTGATTCATTAAGGTCATGCCAATACTCTATGAAAGATCAAGTAGGAGTGAAGCTTAGAAACATTATGGATAGTCCAATGAAACAACTATAAATTCATCTTATGAGCTATTTTATCAGGTGACTATGCGTATTAGATTGCAGCTTTCCTTTATTTATAAATTTATTTATTAGGACAGTGATAATACCCATGGCAAATAACCAGTGCGATTCCATTAAATTATGAGTAGTTTTAATTTTATCAATAGATGATGATCCAGAGCTCTCTATAAATCAGATTCTGAAATACCCATTGCTTGAATTACTTGTTCAGATTACATGTTGCTTGAATCACTTGTTGAGATTTAACCGCTACTAAGTGAAATGCAAGAAACTGTAGGTTGTGAAAAGATTAAAAGGATTGCTATTTCCTAGCATTCCTCTTAGCTAATATGTAGTTAGACGTCTAGTTTATTCCCTTCAATAACCAAACGACATCTACACCTAAAATTCTCCCAACTTAGCACAATTCATAATATCTAGTATGTGTTTGTTACATTTCTATCTCTAATGAAGATTGAGTCATGTTACCTATGTATGTCTGTGGAAGTGCAGAGTAAGTTCTTTGAGACATTTGCTGCTCCTTTCACTAAAAGAGGATTACTGCTCAAGTTCTTGCTATTGGGAGGTGGTTCCACCCTTGCTTACCTCAGTGCCATAGCAGATGGTGATATCCTACCCATCAAGAAAGGCCCTCAACTACCACCAAAGCTCGGTCCACGTGGCAAGATTTAATTTATCAATAGAGACACCTGTCAGTTTTTTTATACCTTGCTATTCCATACTGTTTGTTCTTCTGATTGTGTACTTATGAATGAGGCGTTCCTTTTAATTCACTTCACTTGTACTTAATCACTCATAATACATTGCTCATGTCTTTAAGAAAATCAAAAGATTATGGGGATGCAAAACTTCACCTGATCACGTAGAACAATCTGTATAAGGTAAAGAAAGATTCTTGACACTGGTGTGGTGCCGACCACAGAACCTTCGATGCCAAAATTAGAATAATATTTCTGGAAAAAGTATTTTGTTCCTTTATGCTCTTAAAGAAAATTTAGATTCAAAAAAGAGTTACCCGGAAATGACTTTGTGTTTGACTATTTATAGAGGCGGAACGAGTCATTTGTTCGCAGATGAGTGCAGGTTGGGAGTCGTTGATGGCTGTAACTTCTTGTTGATGGTTGTAACTTTCCACTGATGTTTGTTACTTCCCGTTGATGGTTGTAAGTAACTTCTCGTGGGAAATTAGTGGGTTAGTGGTGTTGTGCCACGTGGCCCACTATGTCATTTGATGAGTCTAGTAGATGTGAGGTCAGGTAACTTCCAATAGATAGTGTGCTCTGCTGAGCATGGTGGTTGGCGCCGGACACCATTTCTCTGTTGAGAAAGTGTTATGCTGAGTTGCATTGGGCCCAGACTTGGACTTTCTTTATTTGTATCCAATTTGGGTTGTATATTGTGGATAATTCCCGGACTTCTCAGGGACGACCCAAATTCTCAGAGTTTCTTACCCTACTTGCTTAAGAATAATTTTTGGCTCCCATAAATGGCCATCATCTCCTTTATTTTTGGGTTGATTTTATTTTTTGGCAAATGAAGTGTATTTTCAGTGAGGAGTCCTGCCAAAAATAACAGTTTTCTTGTATAAGTTGATACATTTCACATATAAAGAAGAGGACGTGCCCTTTGGCCGAGGAGAAAATGCATCATTTCATCTGCCAAAGAGTGGTATGTTACTCTTCGCCTATTGATGAGAGGTGCTGAGGATGGGTTAGCTTTCTTCTGTTGAGGAGAGGTGTGAACCTTTCACCTCATGAGGAGATGTGCACTATTTTTCGCTTATAAGAAGAGATGTTTTACCTTTTTCCTTATACGGAAGAATAGTTTTTCCATACCTTGCAGTAGAGGAAGGACTCACTCTTGAGTCGTGTTCTACCATTGACCCTTCTACTGAATGAGAATCTTGGTAGAAGTGTGAGTGACAACTCAGCCTTGGGTTGTATTCTGCCACATATTCTCATTTGCTGAAGAGAGGTTTGTTTTCAATTTGAAAAAGGACGAAGTACAACCAATTATTTCCTTTAAATTGACTTTTGCATTCCTCGGCTAAAGAAAGAAAAGTAGAACGTTAAACATGAAAATGTGACTTGTATTGCATTTCCAATAGGTGTGTTCCTTTACCGGAAAAGGAAAATAATATCAAGTCTTTTTTATTTGTACATTGCATTTTGTTTTCTAAAAGGCTGAAAAGAATATAATTTACCTAAAATGTAGTCTGTTGACGACTAGATGATCTGCCCGTAGAGTTTTCACTCAGAAGTTTATAAGATTTCACCGAGGTATGTTTGAGTCTAGACTCTGGTGTTCGGTGCTTGACGACTTCTGGCGCTTCTTTACTCATTTTCGTTTGCCTCCTGCTCAGATGGCGCTAAGCAGGTTCAAGATAATGCTAGCAATTCTCCTGAAGGCTCACGACGCTGGCCTTCGTTTGACTCCACCGATGATTCATTGCCTGACCAAAGTTTGGCTGGATTCCCGAGGTATTTGTATACTGACTTGTCCACTTTATCTGTGTTTGACGGTGAGTAGCGCCGAATCCTGAAAGAAGTAGTGGTTCTTGGCTTCGATGGATTCTGGCTACTTCAAGCTTGGGAGTCGTAGAGTGTCTTGATACTTTCAGTTCGATCGCGATGAGTTCTTCTTTAGTGCATGCATATCTTTGCGCGTTCTTTTTGTGACGTTGGTCCTGATGTTTTTCCTTTGTTTCAGAATAGTTTGTTATTCCGTCCCTCAGTGAGGAAGATAAGCGTCTGGAGAAGAAGTTTTTTGAGCTTCCTTTGATTTTCGTTGAGGAGGTAGTAATGCCATGAGATGTCGTACGCAGTGGGCAGCTGCGGTGTTCTTATGGGGCTTACCTAGTGTCGGGTTCCTGGGCTAAGGGGGTGGTCGCTTGTCGTGTGAAGAAGAGGAGCCTGGCCCCGCTTCGCCCCTCCAGGCTTGCTGAGTTGGAGGCAAATGTGCCTCCTGTGGTTGACCCGAGGAAGAGGCAGTCTTCTGTAGTGGCGACATTTCCCTTTGGTGCCCATACCTCGGAGTCGCATGCTTCTGTCTCGCTGCATCCTGAAGCCCGTGGGAGGGTCCTTGCTTTGGAAAAGGCATTTGCCAATCTGCGGATGTCATACTCGGATGCCCTTTATCGAGCAGAGGGTTTTGGCACTGTCGTGGACCGCGAGGGTGTGGAGGCCACGACCCTTGTTGCTGATGCGGTAGATGAAATGAGGGCTCAACTGAGGGTGACCGAGTCCGACTTGGTGTCGACTCATGCCGAGTTGAAGCGGACCAGAGCATAATTGGAATGCCTGGATACTGTTATGGACAAGTGGGCCTCTGAACAAAGGCCGAAAAAGCTTAGAGGAAGTAATTGGAGGTGGAGTGGGATGTCGAAAGGCAGTGGCTGGAAGCCGCGATAGACGAAGGGCTTCGTCGTGCTCTGGAAGCGGAACGAATGTTGTTCGAGGAGCGCTCGCATTATGAAGCGTTGCTGGGCGTGGTAAATTTTGATGTGTCTGGAAAGAGGCCGCTAATCTCGTTCGAGGTAATTCGAGGCAGACTGGAGCTCCTGGAACTGATTTAAGGGGAGTATCCCGATATTGATCTCGACTTCGCTCGCTATAAGATGGCAGCTTTTGGGCCGATTCAGCGAGGGGAAGGCTCTGGCGCTGCGAGGCTAACTGATGAGGAGGATGCTTATCCTTAGATTGTAATGTCCCTTCTTGGGCTAATATCATGTAGACATGTTTTCTCTTTGGAATAAAAGTACTATTCTACGTTGCATCGTTGTATTTGCTCTTGTTGCTTTGTAGACTGTAGGGTTTGTATTGTAAGGCATAATTTTTTTGTCAGTCCAAATATATTGCTGTGTTGTGTCGTTGTCGTGGCAGATTATGGGTCGATCAACGGGAGTCGTCGTTGGTCAAGAGCTGACCAAATTCTTTCAGTCGTTGTCTGCAATGACTCCCTCGGTGTTGGCGGTCTAGCGCTGATTTTTGCCTCGATTTCTTCGGTCGTTGTGACCTGCGCGGAGCGGGTTAGGCTTTGCATGTGGGAGCTGTTGTCATCAGTTTCATACTGATTAAGTTTTGCTTCGTAAGTTCAACGACCATTGTCCATATCAAGAGCAATGATCCCTTGGCGAGTTGTTGTCATTAGTGGACAAGCACTGACTAGACTCCCACTTCCTCAGTCGTCGTGACCCGCGCGGAGCGATTAGGTTTTGGGCAACAGAAGTTGTTGTCATCAGTCGCGAACTGACTAAGCTTACCTGGCTAATTCGATGATCATTGAGAGCAATGATTCCTTGGCGAGTCGTCGGCATCAGCGGACAAGCGCTGACTAGAATCCCACTTCCTCAGTCGTCGTGACCTGCGCGAAGCGGATTAGGTTTTGGGCACTAGAAGCCGTCGTCATCAGTTGCGAACTAACTAAGCTTACTTGGCTAATTCAACGATCATCGTCTGTATTGAGAGCAATGATCCCTTGGCGAGTCGTCGTCATCAACGGACAAGCACTGACTAGATTCCCATTTCCTTAGCCGTCGTGACCCGCGTGGAACGGATTAGGCTTTGGGTACCAGAAGTCGTCGTCATCACTCGTGAACTAAGTAAGCTTACCTAGCTAATTCAGCAATCATCGTCTATATTGAGAGCAATGATCCCTTGGCGAGTCGTCGTCATCAGCGGACAAGTGCTGACTAGACTCCCACTTCCTTAGCCGTTGTGACTCGCGTGAAGCGAATTAGGTTTTGGGCACCAGAAGCCATCGTCATCAATTGCGAACTGACTAAGCTTACCTGGCTAATTCGGTGATCATCGTCTGTATTGAGAGCAATGATCCCTTGGCGATTCGCCGTCATCAGCGAACAAGCGCTGACTAGACTCCCACTTCTTCAGCTGTCGTGACCCACGTGGAACGGATTAGGCTTTGGGCACCAGAAGCCGTCGTCATTAGTCGTGATCTGACTAAGCTTACCTGGCTAATTGGGTGATCATCGTCTGTATTGAAAGCAATGATCCCTTGGTGAGTCATCGTCATCAGCGGACAAGCGCTGACTAGACTCCCACTTCTTCAGCCGTCGTGACCCGCGCGGAGCGGATTAGGCTTTTGGCACCAAAAGTCGTCGTCATCAGTCGCGAACTGACTAAGCTTACCTGTCTAATTCGGCAATAATCGTTTGTATTGAGAGTAATGATCCCTTGGCGAGTCGGTGTGATCAGCGGACAAACGCTGACTAGACTCCCATTTCCTCAGCCGTCGTGAGCTGCGCGGAGAGGATTAGGCTTTGGGCATCAGAAGTCGTCGTCATCAGTCGCGAACTGACTATGCTTACCTTGTTAATTTGGCGATCATCGTCTGTATTGAGAGCAATGATCCCTTGGAAAGTCGTCGTCATTAGTGGACAAATGCTGACTAGACTCCTACTTCCTCAGCTATCGTGACCCGTGCTGAGTGGATTAGGCTTTGGGCACCAAAAGTCGTCGTCATCAGTCGCGAACTGACTAAGCTTACCTGGGAAATTCGGAAATCATCGTCTGTATTGAGAGTAATGATCCATGGCGAGTCATCGTCATCAGCGGACAAACACTGACTAGACTCCCATTTCCTCAGACGCTGTGACCTGTGCGGAGCGAATTAGGCATTGGGCACCAGAAGTCGTCGTCACCAGTCGCGAACTGACTAAGCTTACTTGGCTAATTCGGCGATCATCGTCTGTATTGAGAGCAATGATCCCTTGGCGAGTCGTCGTCATCAGCGGACAAACTCTAACTAGACTCCCACTTTCTCAGCCGTTGTGCGCGGAGCGGATTAGGCTTTGGGTAAATGTCCGAGTCTGGCCGTAATCAGGGTTAGCAATGGTTGTAATGGACAACAGTGAAAGTTTTGGTAAAAGCAAAATATTTTATTGATAATACTTTTTGAGATGCTCTACATTCTATGATCATTTTAATCCGTCGCCGTCGGCGTCTTCCAGCTAGTATGTTCCCGGCCTGTTAACCTTAACAACTCTGTAAGGCCCTTCCCAGTTTGAATTTAGCTTTCCTGCCTTGGCTTATTTGGTGTTTTGTTGGGTCTTCCGTAGCACCCAGTCTCCCATTTTGAATTCGCGTGGCTTGACCTTCTTATTGTAGTATTGCGCCATCCGTTGTTGGTAGGCGACTATTTTGGTGGAGGTCAGATCCCGCTTTTCATCAAGGAGGTCTAGTCCCACGCGTAAGGCTTCATCGTTCTCATTCGGTCTGAACTCTTCTGTCCGAAAGGTTGGCACCTCAAGCTCTACCGGAACCATAACTTCTGACCCGTATGCTAGGGCGAAGGGTGTCTCCTCGGTAGGGATTCTTTTGGTTGTTCGATATGCCCAGAGTATTCCTAGTAGCTCTGGAACCCATTTTCCTTTGGCTGCATCGAGTTTTCTTTTGATGGCTTCTAAGATCGTCCGGTTGGTAACTTTTGCCTGGCCATTGGCTTGGGGGTGTCCTGGCCAGGAAAAGTGGTGCCTCACTCCCAGGCTGTTGCACAGTTTTTTGACCTTGCTATCTTCGAACTGGGTTCCGTTGTTGCTGACCAGTACTCTGGGGATGCCAAATTTGCAGACGATGAAGGCCCATATGAAATTTTTGATTGGACCTGCCTTATTTTGGATAGGGGCTTGGCCTCGACCCACTTGGTAAAGTAGTCGACGGCGACAAGAAGGAATTTTTTACCAGCCGATGTCGGGAGAAGTTCGACGATGTCCATTCCCCATTGTGCAAATGACCATGGACTAGTCATTAGAGTTAGTGACTGGGCCGACATGTGGGTGTATGGTGCGAACCTCTAACATTTGTCGCACTTGCAAACTGTATCTTTGGCGTCCCACTGCATGGTCTGCCAATAATACCCTAACGTCAGGGCCTTGTGGGCAAGGGTTCTTCTGCCTGGGTGATTTCCACATATGCCGATGTGGATAGCTTCCAAGAATTGTTTAGCCTCTAAGGGCATAGACATCGGAGCAATGGCCTTGTTACCGATCTCCTGTATAATTTGTTGTTTAGGAGAGTATACCTTGCTGCTGTGTTTTTAAGTTTTCGTGCTTCGACCTTATCCGTTGGTAAGGCTCCTGATGCTATATATTCTAGTATCGGAGTCATCCAATTGGGCTCTGTCTTCGCGTTGTAGATATTCACGTGCTCTTTTTCGTTGAGGCTAGATTTCTCTTGATATTTGATGAGGCCGCTGGAGACCTCGCTGGAAGCCGAGGCTTCTTTCGCTAGCTCGTTCGCCCTCTGGGTGTCATCTCAGGGGCATTGTGTGAGCTGACAGTTCTTGAACTTGCTTATTACACCATGTACCTTGTTGCGGTAGGCTATCATGCGCGGATCTTTGCTATTGAAATCTCTTTTGACCTGATTGACTACTAGTCTTGAGTCGCTGTATGCTGTTAGGTGATCTATGCCGATCCCCAAAGCTAGCTTTAAGCATGACAGGAGGGCTTCGTATTCGACCTCGTTGTTTGAAGCGAGGAAACCAAATCTGACGGCCTTTTTGAGTGTGAAGCTGGCAGGGGAGCGGAGAGTGATCCCTGCTCCAATCGCCTTATCAGTTGAAGATTCGTTGCAACGCATGGTCCAAGCTTGGACATCGGATTCCTTGAGTTGGTAGCCTTTCGGTTCTTCTCCGCCGGTGAATTCAATAATGAAATCCACGAGCGCCTGGGCTTTGATGGCGGTTCTTGGACCGTAGTTTATGTCAAGTTGCTCAAGTTCTACTGACCATTTCAACATCCTACCAGATAGCTCGGGTTTATGTAATATGGAGCGGAGTGGGTGTTTGGTCAGGACCGTTATGAAGTGGGCCTGAAAATAGGGCCTCAGTTTCCTAGAGGATACGATTAGCATCAGATAGTGTGCTTCTGCTTCTACAAAGTTTTGCTGGTGTAGTATACTACCCTCTTGGTTCCATAGTCGTCATGTACGAGGGCTGAACTGACAACGTGTTTGGAAACAGACAAGTACAAGTATAATGTTTCACCTATCGCGGGCTTCGAGAGTAGCTCTGGACTCCCCATGTATGTTTTCAGGTTCTAAAAGGCTTGTTTGCATTCCTCGCTCCACGAAAATCCTTTGCTCCCTCTTAGTATTTTGAAGAAGGGAAAACACTTGCCGGACGACTTTGATATAAATCTGTTTATTGCTGCTACCCTCCCAGTCAGGCTCTAAACTTCTCTGATACTAGATGGGGACTTTATGTTGAGAAGAGCCTGAATCTGTTTTGGATCAGCCTCGATTCCCCTTCTGTTAACTATATAACTAGGAATTTTCCAGACTCAACTCCGAACGTGCACTTTTGTGGGTTGAGTTTCATCCGGTATTTCTTGAGTTGGTCTAATGCTTTAGTATGGTCCCGTACATGGTTGGGGCTGCGAAGGATTTTTACCAGCATGTCATCGATGCATACTTCCATATTTCTACCGATCTGTTACTTGAACATTCGGTTAACCAATCGTTGATAGGTGGATTCAACATTATTTAGGCCAAATGGCATCACCCTATAGCAGTATATTCTCCTTTTCGTCACGAAAGAGGTTTTCTCTTGATCTTGGGGGTGCATTAATATTTGATTGTAGCTAGAATATGCATCCATAAAGCTGAAGAGGTTGTGTCCCAATGTGGCGTCTACGATTTGATCGATCCGGGGGAGTGGGAAGTTGTCCTTGAGGCATACTTTGTTTAGATCGGTGTAGTCTACGCACACTCTCCACTTCCCATTTTCTTTTTTACATGAACGGTGTTTGCTAGCCAGTCGGGGTATTGTGCTTCCTTGATCATGTCCGCATCGAGTAAACGTTGCACCTCATCATTTATGATAGCGTTTCTTTCAGGTGCCACGACCCTTTTCTTCTGCTTGATAGTTTGCTTCGAGGGATCTACTTCAAGGCGATGTGTGATTATTAGAGGGTCAATCCCCACCATATCCTGGATAGTCCAGGCGAAGATGTCCTGGTTATGCTGTAGTGGCTCCGTAAGTTTCTTCACCACTTCCTTGTTTAAGCGAGAACTGATCTAGATGGCCCTATTGTTTAGAGGGTTGTCGAGGTAGACCGTTATGGTTTCTTCTTCTGGCTGTCCAACATTAGGCCTGCCCCGAGGGCTTACTAATGCCTCGTCGCCCAGTGTTGGTTGTTCCTCCCGTAGACTTCGAGTTGGGCGGAGGATAGGCTTGGCCTTTAGGTTGATTGCCAGTTGAGGACCGCGGGATGGCGAAGTCGTCATGTATTGGCGCTCCCTGGGCATTGATAGGTCTCTTTTCAATGTATCGATTGCTTGGTTCGCATTATACTTGACACACTGGTGCAGGGTGGAGACCGCCGCCCCCATCTGATGTAACCAGGGTCTGCAACGAAATTGTACACCGAAGGCGTGTCGATCACTATGAACTCTTGGAACAAGGTTTTACGAGTCGGTTGCCTTCCCGCTATTATTGTCAGCTGTACCTTTCGTACGGGGAACTGTTTCTCACCACTGAAGTCGGTTACTGGAAGACTATCAGGGATTAAGGCTGCTTCATCCAGTTGGATGTTGCAAAGCGTGCGGAGGAACAAGACGTTCATCGAGCTCCTAGTATCAACCATGAATCTTCTTATCTCCCATCCCGTAAGGGAAACTGTCACCACCAGGGCATCATCGTGTGGGATTTGTACCCCCGGAGATCCTTCTGTGTGAATGCCAGCGGTGCGGATGAGCCTTGCTTTTGACCATGTGGTGTCAGTTTTCCATCGCTTATAGTTTGAATCCTCAAGCCTCAAAGAACCCTTTTTTGGACCTGTTGGACAGTTCAGACTCTGAATGTGCTCCATAAAGCGCATGTATCCCGTTGACCGAAGGCTCCCTGAGTTTGGTCCTCTTTTGCTCTTCTCTCTGGATGAGGAAGATTTGTGCTTTATTCACCGAATCTGTTGTGTTTGTCGGAGGATCTGGTGTCAGAAGGTTGTCAAACTCTCATTTTCGTAGACCGTTAATGAAGGTTAAGAATGTTGTTGCGCGTCGCATGAGCAGACGGTGTTTACTCATTGTTGAATCGGGTTAATACGTCTCTTGCATCTCGTTGGAACTTCGCTTCATCAATATGAACATCTTAATCATTAATTGGTCCAGGTTTTTGGGAAAAGTGTTGCCGTGTGCACGGGGTGCGACTGTACTGCCCACGCTCGACAGGAATCGCAAGGACGACCTGAGCGCTGGACGTTTCCTCTGATTTTTTGTTGTTGCGTGACCTAGTGGTCACCATCTCTCTGGGATTTGGTAGGAGACGACGCTTAGTGTAAAGTTAATAACTATGTCATCCCCACTGACGGCGCCAAACTAATGCAGTTGATTTTTGCTCCCTGCTTTGACCCTGTTCCTGCTGACCTGCATAAGTAATGCACGTGAGCCTCAAACAACCGTCGAGTGGCCAATGACACTCTGATGCTAAAGTTAGACAGGGATCCGAGGAAGGTATAATGCTGTAACTAGGAATTTGTAGCATACCTTAGCTTACCAACCTCATGTCTTATTTATAGTGCAAGGAGTCCTGGTTCAGTCACGCCATTGTAGGCGTAGTTTAGGGAGGAGATCTTCGTGGATATCCCTTTCTAATTAAGAGTCGTGCTGTAGGAGGGAAGTTCCCTTTTAGCTCGGCACTCCTAGATACGCGGGAGATAGTTTCCAATCCAATAGCAATTCGTAGAAGTTCCCTGTGTGGAAGATACTCTAGTGTTTGCTTCCTAGTTGGAAGCAGAGAGCAACTGTAGTTGCCCGTCTGAAGCTGATCCTCGAGATACTTGCTTGAAGAGGGCTTATGGGTATTGAGGATGGTTGTGAGACGTGTGGGCCTAGCATGCTATGAGAGTTCGGGTCCACTTGACCGACTGAAGTTGAACGGGCTTAGATCTGCTTGGGCTGGATCTGTGTTGGGTCGATGCTTGAGCCCGTAGTTCCTCGAGATCATCATGACACGTTCGGCTCAAGAGTGCGACCAATTTTATGTATCATCAATAATCATTTCAACTTCTTTCTATTCAATACTTGGTGTTTCTAGGTGCTCAACTGGAATGAAGTGTCTGAATTGATAATCTAAAGTTGACCCCAGGTATGCCAATGTATCTACATGAGAATGTTTTGTCCTAGGGACTTGCTGAATTGTGAAAATTGGAATGCCTTCAAAAGCTCTTGGACTTTGTCTAAGTAGATGATCATCCTTGAGTGCTTTGCTATTTATTCACCAGATGTTTGACTGGTTATATGTTGAAAATCAAAATAGATGACTAGCCTTTTAATTGACAACTCCTTTGCTAGACATAGACCAGCAAGCATGGCCTCATATTCTATTTTATTATTGGAGGCTTTGAAACCAAGTGTGTTGCCTTGCTCTACCTTGGTTCCATCCGGTGTGAATAAAACAAGTCCCGCTCCGGCACCCTTGTGATTTGACAACCCATCCACATATAAATGCCACATATCTTTGCCCCCCCTTTTCCAACATGAGCTGAGGAGTCTTTATTTGTTGAAGGACGGGACATTGATCTGCTCGTTGAATTTGTTTCCCCGGTTGAGGAGGGTGTGAATTCTGCTAAGGCTTGAGCTTTTATTTTGTTGTCATCAACCAGTAGATCAAGTTATATTGGCTCAACTCTATGGCCTATTTCATGAGTCTTTGAGAAACATCCAAGCTGTGGAGGGTTGATCGTAGAGGATATTCCGTCATGACAATCAACCGATGAGCTTGAAAATAGAGCCTTAACTTCCTTGCTGAAACCAAAAGTGCCAAAATTAATTTTTCTATTTTCGTATAACCGGTCTCAACATCGAGAAGAGTTTTAGATATGTAAATACATAAAGTTGTGCCCCCAGCTCTTCTCCGACGAGAGCTGAGCTGACTGTCACATTTGAAACTGTCAATTAGATGTATAGGTCCTCTCCTGGCTGAAGTTTTGACATTAGAGGAGAAGAAAATAAGTAAGTCTTCAAATTTTAAAATTAAGTTTCACACTATTCATCCCATTTGTCTTTCTGCCATTTCTTCATTACTTTGAAAAATGACTTACATTTGTCTACTGATCTACTCAGGAACCTACTTAAAAGTTATTGCCCTACCAGTGAGACTTTGAATTTTTTTTGGATTTGATGGTGACTTAATGTTAAGGATGGAATTGATTTGACTGGGATGAACTTCAATTCCTCTCTGGGTGACTAAGTATCCCAAAAATATTCTAGATGAAATTGCAAAAGTACACTTTTTTTGGATTTCAACTTCATTCGATACTTCCTTAGAGATCCAAATTTCCTCAAGATTTCTGATTTGATCTGCCCGCTGAGGACCCTTGACTAGCATATGTAGACCTTCATGGGTTTGCCAATTAAAATGCTTGAATATTCTATTCACTAACCTTTGATATGCTCTCCATCATTTTTCAAACCAAAAGGCATTACCTTGTAGTAATAAGTTCCTCTTTCGATAATGAAGACGTTTTGGCTCTATCGGGCTCATACATCATGATCTAATTGTAGCCTGAACAAGCATCCATGAAGTTGTGCAGTTGGTTGCCAGATGTGGAATCTACTAGTTGATCAATGCGAGGCAGATGATGTTGTCCTTTGGGCATGCCTTGTTGAAGTCAATGTAACCTGAAAAAATAGTAGCAATCATTGAAGCCGAGATAGCCAAACTCTTGATAGCTGGTTTCATTGAGGAGGTATCCTACGCTCAATGATTGGCAAATGGGGTGTTAGTTAAGAAAAAATAAAAATGGAGACAAAGAAGAACATTCCTATCCTTAATAAGGAAAATGTAGCTGATCATCTGATCTTCAGTTGATGAGCCAGTTATGGGACGACAACAAAAAAGTTAGCGACTGAGAATGTGTTCAACATTTAGGCAACAAAATTTGCTTGTTTAATCTTTCGATTCCTTTCATTACTAGTAATTCCAAGGATTTCAGATTCAACGAAAATTCTATTGAGTCTTATGACCTTTTTTTGGGGGTCCCTCGGTTGCATCACTCTCCTCAATTTGCTGAATAACTTTTTTAGCCACATATTCCATGCAATACCTTGCTTTGACTAACATTCCGAGGTGGTATTTTCATGCTCGACATTCCTTTGTCAAATGACCAGTGGCTTCATAGAATGCACAATATTTGTTCGGATTTCTGTTTGCAGGATCTCCCTTTAATGGCGGTGGTCTTTTCAGCCAAGGTTGGTTCTTTATCTCGTGAAGAATTTGATTAATCGGAACGGAGAACCCTATGTATGTTCTACCATTTGAGGACTCTTTTCTTGGGGAGTGTGTTCTACGCTCGTCACACTTTTTTTACCCTCTTTTTGATTTGCGTTCTTTTTGTGCAGGTTGACTATATTTCTTGAATGCATCTGGTGCCTTAGCACTATTTTTTGTCATCCCACAATGCATAGCGTTTTGCCATGGTGAAGATTTCTGCAAGTGTTTTGCTCGATTTCATGGTCAACTTGCCATACAATGGGTGCTCTACAGCCAGGCCTTTTTTGAAAGTTGAGGATGCAATTCGGTCATCACACCCAACTATGATCGCCCTTTCTGCCTTAAATTTTTTATGAAGTCTCGGAGCGATTCCTTTGACTTCTTCTTCATGTTGAAGAGGTGGTCAACATGTTTTATTATTATTTTTTTTATGTTTTGATAGGATGAATACGCATTTGTGAAAACAAGGGATAACTCTCCAAAGTTGCTGATCGACCGGGGGGTCAAAGTGTGGAACCAATCTTGGGTACTCATTCTAAAGTCATAACAAATACTTGCACATAAGTGGGTTATCATTTTTGTGTAAAGTCATGACACTTTGAAAATGCTTCAAATGTCTCCAGGAACAGAATATCCTTTGAAAGGTGTAAAGGTTGGTGTGGTAAACCTTGTTGGTGGAAGAGCCTCTTTAATGTCATCTGTAAAAGGTGAAGTATTCACCAAGGCCACATCTCTGTGTAGAGCATCATCTAGATTTCCCATACTCACAAGTTCCCCAACTGCTCATTGAACATTCATGCCACATCGCCAGCTCCCAAGGGCTTGAGAGTATCATGTTGATCGACTGCGTGGTGGTTTCGGTTATAAGTAGTAGATTACTCCTCATATTCTGAATTTGGTTTTGACTCGCCTGCATGTGAATGAGGTGCAATCTTAATGAGATTCACCTGAAAGTTCTCTAGCTTTGACGAGTCTCTGAATCTGGTGTTTGAGACAAGTTAATGTAGGGATCCAGGTTTGGTCCTCTGCGTTGTTCATATCCACCGGGATTCTGCCTTTTGCGCCGACCACTCCCCAACTTTGAGTGCACAAATGCTTGGGAGCCCAATCTTGAAAAGACTCATTTGAGTCTCGAGCCTATAGTTCACATTTGCTCATGGCCCTAATCTCAAATGAATGGTTCTAGAGGGATTATGTCCCCTCAGTGGATGACTAGCTCCCATGCGCATGGTCTGCTAGAAGACGACAATATTTGTTCTGCTTTGGATTTTCATTCACCAATTGCTCTACCACCCGAGTTTTCTCCTCCAATATTTTTTCAAATTGGCGATTTGACTTGCAAGATTTTCTTGTTGTTTCATTTCTATTGGGCTCGGTTGTTGGGCGAAATATTACAATTGATGGTCTATTGGTCGTGGCTAATCTACTACCAGTGGTTGTTTGGTCGTAGGCGGTTGAATTTGTGGCGGTGCTGGCAGCCCCGTACGTGTAGAGACAAGCAATGTAGATCACCCAATTCTTGAGGATTGTTCAACATTATTTTTACTAGTTTGGCTTTGAGTTCCTACCACTGTGTTGAAAAAAACTTCGAAAATAAAAGTATTTATGAAAGAAAATTCAAAGTGAATGAAGGAATAAGTTTTTATCAAGGGAAGGAAGCTTGCAATGAGTTTAATTCAAGTTCTCACTGAAAGCACCAATTTGTGGATGCAAATTCACCAGATCACGTGGAACAATCTGCATAAGATAAAGATTATTGATACCGCTGTGGTGCCGGCCACCGAACCTCCGATGCCAAAGTTAGAATAATATTTCTGAAGACAAATGTTTTATTCCTATATGTTCTTAGAGAGAATTTAGATTAAGAAAATAGTTACCCGAAAATGACTTTATGTTTGACTATTTATAGAGGCGGAATGAGTTTTCTGCTAGGAGATGAGTAGGACACTTGGCAGATGAGGAAATTTATGGCAGGTCGGGAGCCGTTAATGGCTGTAACTTCCCGTTGATGGTTGTAACTTCCCATTGATGGTTGTAACTTTCTGTTGATGGTTATAACTTCCCGTGTAATGTAAAATTAGTGAGTTAATGGTGTTGTGCCACGTGACCTACTAAGTCATTTGATGAGTTGAGTAGATGAGGTTGGGTAACTCCGATGGAGAGGCGTCTCCTGCAAGTTTGTGTCAGCTGAGCATGGTGGTTGGCGCCAAACATTACTACTCTGCCGAAAAAAGAGTGTTCCGTCGAATTGCACTAGACCTAGACTTGGGCTTTCTGTACTTATATCGAATTTGGGTTGTATATTGTGGACAATTCATAGACCTCTCGAGAACTATCCAAAATTTAAGACTTTCTTACCCTGCTGAGCTAAGGATTATTTTTTTACTCCCACTGATTATGTTACCTTCTTCGTCATTTGATTCACTTAATTTTATGGTATAAACAGTTCCTGAATTGGTAAGACGTTTCAGTGGAAGAATCCGTATTGAGGGAGAGAATACAAGGAACATCAAAGGGTATAGGTTGGATCTACAAATGAAGATGCAAGATGTGTCATGAAGTGTGTTGACATGCATAAACAAAATGAGTGGTCCAGCAGTAGTAGAATGCTACTTCTTTGAAGGTAACAAAGACATTCGATATAACATTTGTCAAGGACGTATGTTGAATTGCTTATGTAAACAGAGATTAGTATCTATCAGTGTAAACTAATTCATCATACAGAAGAAAGCATCATCCTAGTGCATCAATCAAACCCTTAATGACTTTGATAATTGTAAGTCGAGGTTGATGGGCGTGGATCTACCGATCCGTATTTGAGTCTCTCTATATCTTCCTATCCCTCTCTCTTTCTCTTGGTTCTTTTCTCTTTTTCTATATGGCTCTCCTTAATGGCGAGCCGAGGGGCTTCTCAACCCACCCGCCAGGGTCTCTGTATATGAGAATTTCTTGTTGGTCACAATGTCTGCAGGTTTGCTCATTTGTGTGTCTTCTTCTTCTTTCAACAAGTCTTGTAAGTTACCCATTTTCTCATTCCTCGCTAGGTCGTTTTCTCCTTGCTCTATATGCCATCCCATGAAGTCTGATAGTGTCATTGAAGCGGCATTCTCCATAGAATTTACCTTTTCCATCTCTTCTTCAGGATCTAACTTCAGTGGAGTCACTGGTAGTGACTCTGCTGAACCACGCCTTAGGTGCGGTTGTTCTGCACCTGCTGGATTTTGAGTGAGAGAATCGGCATAGAGAACATCCTCTATTCGAGACATGACAGTGTACGACAAGCTTTCTAGTACCCTTGAGTAACTTTCTAGAACTGACTGCCCCACATCCTGTATAGTTCAACAGCAGTAGTTCATCTTAAACTTTTATACAATCTTAACCAGGATTAAGGAAGCGACGTATTCTTGCTTGCTTCATAATATTGTAGTCAGGTGATTCTTACCCGGTTGAACTGGATCTTACTTATGTCTAGTGATGATTGAGGAATCCCTGGGAACCTTTGCTTAAGAAGGAGTAAAATGCTCTCAGCTCTCTCTTCAAAAAGCTCCCTCTTCTCCAAGCTCACAGCCGAACCCCAAGTGGATTTGGTATCCTTGTTGTTCATCTTTCTCTTCCATATTATAATGGATGCCTCAATGCGGTTCTTCAGGTCAAGAATCTTGTGTTCTGTTGACAAGTCTATCGTTGACAGGAATTGCTCTGGGTCGAAGTATTCAACTGTGATACTTCTATAGATAGAATCCCCAAGACTTGCTCTCCCATTCTTCCATAACCGAATAAATACAAAATCAGGAAAAGGAAAACTTTCTGTAAGACAAACTCAAAGGGTCTTGTTTCCAATTGTTACCTTAGGAAGTGATTCAATATAATTTTCAGGGATTGCCATCTCTGATAGAACTTGAGCGTTTATAGCCACTGCCGCTTTATGCACTTGGTTCACGGAATCCTTCTGAAATTGCAACCATCTTCTTGAGACATCTGAGAGTCCATCTGATGGGACCTTTACAGTAGGCAGCCACCATTTATCATCATTCCTTCCATTGTCATCGTCTTGAGAATCTTTTGAAGATGCATACCAGAACTCATTCTGGTCTTTGAAATTATCCAAGTATTCCTAATGAAAATATGAATCAACAGGTTAGAAATTCATATAAAGCAGTAGGATTTTCACCACCTAACACATAAATCTTTAAACACTTTTGAGTGCTTACAATGAGCATGGTATCAAGCTTGCGTAAGGCAGGGATGTTCATGTGCAAATCAGTTCGTTGACATGTCGTCATTATCTATTGAACAAAGACGAAAACTTCAAGTTAAGATGTTATACAAAAATGAACTCCATAATGTTTTTTGGCTCTCTAACTAGTTCAGAGAGTACGAAAGATTAGTTTTCTCTGAGATTGGGCATGTGAGAGATGAGAGAAAAGCTATAGCATGTTTGTTGCAAATATCTTCATGTTGAGGGAGACTATCAGAAAATGGCTTGTAGTGCTTTCATTGAATCTATGTAGCCATTACGGTAGACATTCATCAGATTTTCCAATGCTCTTGGGTCGTGGATGTACCATTACGGCAAGCCACATATTCCTTGGTGCTTGTTGATTTACATTATTTTAATTTCATTTTCTTCAATCTTTTAATTTATATTAGAATTTTTCTGCAACTTATGGCTATAATTAACAAGATCCTGAGGGGTGTGGAAATTCTGTATGTAGTAAATATCTATGCACCTAAACTTCAGTGTGAGGAGTAAATAAATAGACAGCAAAATATGCAGTACCTCCATATTTGATCCATCCTTAGATTTCTGTTGAGAAGGAACAAATTCAACAATGTGATCAGTAACAGATAAAAGCCAATCTATTTCCTTTTTCCACCTTGCCTTTCTATCAGGTGACATTGGTTCCAAGCGCTTTTGCTCTCCGAAAACAGAAGCTGCATTAAATCAGAGGACAAAAAGGGTACCAGTTACATGGTCACTTTTGGTTCCAAGTCCATTGGATAATACGTTATGCAAAACTTAAGTTTTCCTGTGCAACCAAGCAATATTCCATCATAATGATTTGCTTAAAAACAAATAGATTGTCAACTTACAAAATGAATAATGGAAGTCTAACTAAGTTTTGGCAGGGTTGGTGACTGTCATTCCAAGGTAAGCACTTTTGCCTCCTTTTTCTTAGCAATAGACTAGGAGTTGGTCAGTTTGGCAGAAAACAATTCTTCGAAACAAGGAAAATGAGAAATAGGGGTAGACAGAACGAGAGAAAATAGAGACGAATTTGACCTTGGACCTCGTGTTTTCTCTCAATGTTGTGGAAATAGTTACCATTTTTCAATTAATTTTTAAAATTTTTAATTTTATTTTGCACAAAATAATTAAATATATTTACCATGGAGAATTTAACAATGAGGATATTCAATCTCAAGTCCTCCATTTTCTCTTATCTCCCTTGTTTTTCATTGTTACTATGGAATTGTTTCTGGAAATCAACCACAGCTTTATTGTACTTCTATTCAAAATTAAACTCAGAGAGAATTATCAGAGATATATGCATATACCTGCCAAATTGGTAATAGCATTGGACAAAGCCAATGCAGATGAAACACCTTTTCCTCCTCCAGACATGTCTTCGCCTAATAACAACTTAGCAAATCTTTCCTTCATCATCTCTATATCTGAAATAATAAACCAGCAAAGACAAGGATATCAACAACTTGGATTTACTGACATTGTTAAAAGAAATCATTTATAAGACACCCGAAAACTAATGAACATGAGTGAGGCTAGGGAACCATGTTTTGCAATCAGGATGATGTGGCATCGTTAGAGGAGTTTTTTACAACCTCGAGATACACATAAAATCTTTGGAGATTTCATCATTCTTTTGAGATCACGCCATGTCACCCTGGTTACAAAACATGGTTGCAAAAACATGGTTTCCTAGCATTCATTACATTGTTACAATCAAATACGTACCTGATGATCGATCCTTGGTCTGGGCTGCACCACCACCATTACTTTTATTCTCCATGTATCCACCACTGGTCAGTTCTTCTATGTTCTCAATCATCTAAATATGCTGATAAGAAAAAATGCCTGACTTATTTAGAATGAACAGTTATCTTTCAAAAGCTCGAACCATTCCACGGTTCGAGCCAAGAACACTATGGAATCAAATTAGGAGAAGAAGACCATGAGAAGATTTCCACCTTTGACAGATGGAAATTGTAGAAGAAGAGTTTGTCAAGAAGGAATCATGGTTTGACTTGCCATAATATTATTTAGAGAGGGAGAGAAGATAAATGTGCCTCAACTCTGAGAAAAAAAGAGAGAACAAAGGAGAGAAAAAGTGTTTATGGAGACATTTGAAAGAAGATAGTTTTGGATTGAAAAAAAAGATTTGATGATATTATGTTTGTTTTCCTTCTTTTTTTTGTGTGTGTGCCAATGGAATGTGGGGTGCATGTTTGAGGAAAAAAAGGAGAGGTTTGAAAACAAAGGGAAAAGAGAAAAAAAAAAAAAATCCATAAACAAAGATAGAGATTCTTTTATTTATTTATTTTAGTCCAAGTTTGTTTTAGGGGTCGGAGAAGGATTGAATGGTTGAGTTTTTGTTTGAAGGTCAAGGCTGGCAAAAAGCCCGGGAATTGGTCAAGACATTCTCCTCACCATGACTAATCTTGTCAAACTCCATACACCTATACAGGATAGATGCATTTTTTGCAATAATCATACCGATGATGTTATTCATGTGTTCTTCAAGTGCCAAATCATAAACCTTCTTTGGAGAGTTTCCCCACTTCCTATAGATTGGCTCAATGAGAACTTTGAGAGATCCACCATTCCTACTCTCGATCCCCACCTTTATGTGGAATACAACCAAGGCCCACCCCACTGCTAGAGAAGCTATGCTCTCTCAGTTTATGGATGTTCTCAAGACTATTTGGCAGCTTTGAAATGATTGCATTTTTAGAAGGTCTAAATTTGAGACCCACTTGTTTCTTCCTGCTTTTAACCAAACTTGGAATGCCTGGCAAAGGTAATGGTTTAGCACACCTACTAGGTCTAATGCTAATCAAACCTCCACCCACTTTAAACAACCTTTCTTTGTCCACTTGATTATGAAACAAGCCATTACTGATTCAAGGCGTGATCAATCAGACAATAGGAATTTTCCCAATCATCTCCTGAACCCTGACACAGGAACTATTACAAATAACCATCATCTGATCCAAGCCCAACTTTACTCTATCAGACATCATAGCCTCAACACTAGATCACTCCTTTCTCACCCCATACCTGACATCCTCGAACCTGATACTATCATAGTCACTTATGATGTTTTCTTTTGCTTCATCGCAGCAGGGAGCAATAAGGGTTTTCACAACTACTTTACATGGTCAGATGCTGGCTCGGGCGACAGATCCAATTGCAGGGAAAGTTATAGACAGCACAATGGAAAAATGCCAAGCAGCGGAAGCAACTTTGATTTTGATTCAGGTACGGCAATAGCGGACAAATCTAGTTCTTTGCGAGTCAGGGACACTTCACTTTATCTTGCAAGCCATACAGTAGGGCACTAGGACAGGGATGAACTGGACATGTAAGCCCCTTATTAGTAATATTAGAAGATTGTTTGCTTTAAATAGACTTTGGTTTTATAATTTTATTAATAGAGAACTCAACTACGAGGCTCACAATCTAGCTGTAACAGCAGGACACCAACACTGTGTGCAAGATTATTTACCTATTTATATAATGCTCTATGCTTTCATCAAAATAAAAAATCACCTTTTCACCCTCCCCTTCAATTTTGATTATATAGTTTATGGGAATACATTTTGAAGTAACTCTTGTAGGGTATGAAATTGGAATCGGATAGAATCCCCAAACTAAAAAGATCGATTATGCATATGGTACTAATAAATTGAGATGGGTTCATATTGTTTTGATTCTCGATCTAGTACCAATAAATTGAGCTGGGTTCAAATTGTTTCAAACCAGAACGATATAAAACAAAATTTTGTTTTACTAAATTTGGAATACATTGAATGCCTAATGTCTATTCCATGCTAGTTGACCAAATTATATCAAAATTGACATCTGTAATGTGGATGGGATTGTCCACCATTCAATCAAAGAACTTTAGTAAGAGCGTCTTCAATAGGAATTTCTACGGGTTGCTACTTGAGCATGTACTAAAGATAGACTCAAAAGTCACCCAATAAACATTTCTTTGGTCAATATTTGGGTTGCTCAATTATACAGGCATTCAATATCGAATGGCCAATGAAGGGGTACTTTCTTCTGACACCGCACTCATGTTAAGAGTGTGAAACTCCAGTGTGGCATATAGCTCAATCTATCTTGGCCAAAATGGCCATATTTCCGCTAGAACACTCATAATTTGGTCAAAATGACCATATTTTGTGGGTAAGCATTTTGATTGCACTCCCCTCTCCATCTCTATGAATATCGTATGATTCCTACAAATTTATTCACGACATATCCATATCTTTTTCTCCCATTTTAGAGCATAGTTTTAAGCATTACTCAAAGTTTTTTTTAGCATTAGTTTCAATTTCTTTCTTTCAAGCACAAAAAGGTAGTTTAAATTTCAATTTCTTTCAACCATAACAATAGTTTAATTCTTTTCAACCATTAGCATAGTTTAAATATCTCTCATGCATACCAATTCTTCTAGCAATAATATAATTTTAGCTAGTTTCCTAGTATCCATAGAGATTTCTACATTTACAAAATTTTAAAAAATCCTTCTACATTTTCAAAACTTATTTTTATTATAATCTCCAAATATTTATAATTACGTATTAGTTTATCCATTTATTTTCTTGCATTATATCTTTGTTTTTAAAAAATTGTTTCTCATGGATAATCGATCGCATCCCTAATTTGAATGTGGGGATGAGTGAATGTTCCCCATCAAACCTTAGGAATTCTTTTGAAAATGAAACGGATATCGATTCACCAATTTTAAATTCGCTTTTTAGTAGAAATTTTTTCTCCCCTCGATTTCCAAACTCGTGTTCTCAAGACATTGCATCATATCTAAACAATTTCCAATCCCAATCTTTTCAACAATTTCAACATATGTCCCAACATGTTCAACCTCATCTAGACCAACAACCACCATTTACATCTCATTTCCAACAACCACAATCATTTTTATTCTCAAAGTCCTCTATCCCAACCCAATTTCTCTCAAAATCATCAAAGCCAATCCTTTCTATGATCAAAATCCTCAAGTTCCAAATCCATTCTTCCAAAGTTCTGATCAAATCCATAATCCTTATGTCCAAAATTGAGAAAGCCCAAATCATCAAACCCAAATTCCAGAAAAGGGCAAGGGTAAACCACATCTCATAGGTGATGACAGATTGTCTATGAATAGAAAAGGAAACTTTTTTTTTTTTACAAAGAAGATGCAACTTTATGGCGTTCATTTATAAAAACATCGGAAGAGATCGAGAGAGGAAAACACTGTGGGAGCAAGTCACAAACTGTTACAACCAGTGAATTTCAGATTGATTGCATAGAATCTAGTCCAAAAATTGAAGAAAGTTATGAGAAAGTGGACAACCATCCTCGCTAGAGTTGACACGTTGGACCCTAGTAGATCCAATCATCACAATAAGGTAAGTTCTTAACAATTGATTAGTCATACATTCTACTATACTTGAGTAGTTGTACTAAAATATCATTACTAGATTTATGCAGATGGAATTAGCAAATGAGATGTACGAAAACGTGAACGATCACTAGTTTCAATTCCAAGATGTGTATCCATATTTGGTGAAGCATCACGATACAATTTCACAACTACAAGTTCAAGCAGCTTCCAATGCTGGCAGAAATGCATATTCTGAACCAAATACTCCATCTTATATAGATAGTTGGAGCAAAAGATTTGCATCTAAAGTTGGGATCGATTTGTTAACCGAAGATTTTGGTACGAAGTGGTTAGATGATGATAGCAAATAAGTAGAGTTTGTAGCAAAAAGGGTGGAGATGAGGACAAAAGACAGCGACAATCAAGCAAAGTTGTTATAGATCGAATAAATGAAAGCGTTCTCTATAACACAACGATCTTAAGCGGATGCACAATGTGCTAGAGCGAAGGAGTTGTGGGCATGTAATGAAATGGTGAATACAAAGATGTAGGTAATGACCTTGAAATTGGAAATTGTATCGATGACCAACACCGTACTTGGTTAGCTTCTATGAAGGAGGACATTATGAAGATAATGAATATTCAATAGTTGTTGTAAGATGTAATTGGAAAATTGCAGTTGTAACTTTATTATCATTCATTGAATTATGAAAGTTTTTAATTACTTACACTTTTATACGTTCAATGGATATAAAACAAACAAAAATGACATTGAAATAAAACAAACAACAATTAAAAATACTACATACCATACAGTTTGTGAAATTAAAAAAAACAAAGCATGGCAATTAAAATAACAAACAAATATCAATCCCTAACATTGCCAAAGCCACTGATTACCAAAGTTATTCCAAATGTATTGGACAAGATTGCATTTCAATTGATAGTGAATATTCAAATCTCGGAATTTGCAATAACACTAAATATATTCAACATATCAAGATCCAGGTTCAACATCATGGGTAGGCTCAACTAATGGGACACTGCTCAGTATATAACAATCATGATTAGGTAAGGATACACGCTCATCTTCAATAATCATATTGTGCAAGATAATGCACGTGAGCATAATGTCATGCATCTGTCTCTTGCTTCAAGTACTAGCGGAAGACTTCCATAAGAATATCCACCTGTAAATTTAAATAGATGCTAAATTCAATTTCCATTGCTATTATCTAGTTCCTAATTTCTTGAACAGTTCGTCCTAAAAATAACTTTATAACAAGGAGCATTTTGCAATATTTGTGCGACAAATATAGCTCAGTCTGTCTGATTTGTCTCTTTGTCATTTCTATTAACAACTAAAATAACTCGTGAAAAAAGAAAATAGAATACTAGATGTGAATTGCAAGTAGTGGCGGTCGTAGTGCAGGTGACTTGGGGAAGACATCCTTTCAAATTTCAACGAGATTTGTGTATATATATATATTTTTTATTCATTAACCATAATTGGATCAAGTAAGCATAAATTTGAAGTAACCCCAGGTGAAATGAGAGATTAGGTGAAGCTCTAACCATGGGTCGATCGTTTATAATATTGATATAATCTCTCAGAGATATGCTCCATAATAAATACTCTTCGTGATGGGGGGGAGGGGGGATAACGCTAAAAATGTTTAATTTGAGATCTACATTTGGTGCTCTCATTTTTGGAACGTTAAAAGGTCGTTAGTCTCTTTGATAGATGTTCTTAGCTTCCCAACTCATTTGAGACCCTGCTCGCTTTTTTTTGAAGAAAATTTCCACCTGACATAGTTTTTTATGGAGATAAAAAAAAACAAGGTATGAAGGAACACTTAGGGTACATACATTAAAAAAAAAAACTCAAGCAACGCGAAGCATGAGAGTATTAAAAACCATGGAAAACACCTAATAACGTGAAGCATGAGGGAATTCTAAGAAAAAAAACAAAAAAAGGAAGAATAGAATCATAATAAGAAAAAAAATGTACATCCTAATCCAAATTAGGTGAAAATCCATCAATAAAGCAAGGATACCATATCCAATATTCAATTCAAGGATTATAGTGATATAAACCTCACCTTCTTGACCAATAATAAAGAAGATTAAAAAAACAAAACCCCAACAAGAGATTAACAAAATAGACAATGCACCCTAACTCTAATTACTCCTGTGTTGGTATGTAACGTTTCATTGTGGATGTAAAGAAAGCATGAGTAGGTGTAAATGCAGGGACTGAGCCAAGTGGGCCCCACTGACTTTTAATTTTTAATTTTTTATTATTTATAATATGCCCCGTTGCGATGTCAATGACTCGATCCTGCCCCGCCCTTTTTCTTTTTTGTTCTCTCTCCATGCTCCACCCGTTTCCTTTCTTATGCTCCCTTTCTTTATTTACTGCGACACCGACAACCGCCCTGCCTCTCACTCTCTTCTTCTCCCTCCCTCTTTGCTTGATTTTTTTTTTCTTACCATCGCTATCAGCCACCAACAACCCCAACCTCTTTTTCATGCTTTGAGGAAGGGTAAGGTTTTTTTTAATGTATTTTCTCAAGATGAATTCGTAACGAGGTCTATTTTTGTATTTTATTCGTAGTTTTTTTTTTCTGAAGATGCATGAAATTTTGATCCATGTTTGTATCTCGAGGTTCATCTGTGGGTTATTGTTTGAAGACATTTGGTAATCAATGTGAGAATTTTGACAGTCAATGCACATTGACCGCTAGTCTCGGAGAAGACTGTAATAGTGATTAATGATGGGGTAACCTCTAATTAGTTATTTATGATAAGGTGACAAATCGCAAATAACCAAATTTTTGTGTCCACATCTAATCTTACATTTGAAATTAATTTTTGCCCATTAACTTTACATACTAATTTAATTTGCGTGTCCCTCATATATTTATTGTTTGTGCTTCCTACAAAGTAGCTTATCGGATTCATTTTCTTCCCCATAGATTAGATGAAGTTTTGTTTAACAATTGGTATTTTGTATATTTAATTTATGTATTATTCGAATTAAATTTCTTTTGTTAAAATAAATAATTACTATATTTCATTAATTTAATTATCACTCGCCCCCCCACCCCCCACGCTATCTATCTATCTATCTATCTGAGTCCACCCACCACTCGAAACAGAGCCAGTGAGTGACTCGTGTCGTCCTCATCACTCACACTGTGACTTCGCCAGCCATTGAAATGGAGTCCATTGGAGTCCTAATGACCTGCCCAATGAACGCATACTTGGAAGATCATCTCGACAAGCGTTTCAATCTCTTTCGATTCTGGAAATCCCCAGACCAGGCGCAGTTTCTCAAGGAGAATTCCAGCTCCATTCGAGCTGTTGTTGGGAACGCAGGAGTTGGAGCGAATGCGGAGCTGATCGATGCATTACCCAAGTTGGAGATCGTCTCCAGTTACAGTGTGGGGTTGGATAAAATTGATTTGGGCAAGTGTAAGGAGAAAGGGATTAGGGTTACAAACACTCCTGATGTGTTGACTGATGACGTTGCGGATTTGGCTTTGGCTTTGTGTTTGGCCACTTTAAGGAGGATTTGTGAGTCTGATCGCTATGTCAGAAGTGGGTCTTGGAAGAGAGGTGATTTCAAGCTCACTACCAAGGTTTGATCTTCTTTATTTAGCATTCAGTTTAAGCATATGGATGTGTTTTTATTGGCTGTATAGATCTGTTTGTGAACTATGTATTTTTAGTGAGTTATCCATGATGGGGCTTTCTTATATTTAATTGCTGATATGTGAGAAAAGGTAAAACTGTTGTTTCGTGTGGATTTATGGACATCTGGCTGATGGATTGTCAGGTCTTTTGGATTCATTCATACAGTGATGTATGTAGGTAGGCACAATGATGTTTGCAATTTTTTGTACTTGAATTAGTGTGTTTGGTTGTTTGTGTCTGGTAATTAGAGTCTTGGGTTTCAAAGCTATTTGTACATTTGTCGACAGGCTTCTTTGGGTCAGATGTATGCTTCTTTCTCATAAAATTTCTAGTTCCAAAACACAATAATGAAACCAACTGATAATCACTATCCAATATGGAAAAGGCACCAATCTATCTACACCTTTTAACTTATTTCCGTTGAATCGTGCATGGATTCGTCTTGTGATCCGAGGGGCATTCTCATTGACATGTTTTATGTCTGATGATGTTTCATAACTCCCAACAAGTTGACCAAAGGACCCAACAATCGTTACCCATTTCTCTTTATTTTCTGTTCTTCGTTGTTTCAATCTATTCTTCTCTGCTAAGAGTTAAGAATTACCTCAGCTCCAGCCCTACTTATAACTTTATACTCAACACCTTGCACCTCTTTGAGTTATAAATTAGCTTCAAAGCTTCATGCTCATTATGGTTACTAGAAATTTAATGAATTTTTAAAGCGATATTTACGATGACCAATTAGATCATTTTTATTATTATTTTAGTTAGAAAATTTTGGTAAAATACGGACAGATGATGTACAAGGTGAAACAGATAGTCCCTGTACTGGATCACAGTTGTATATGGATTAAAATGCAAGGGTTGATGCCATACTTATGTCTTGTGTGGAGTTTTTGAATGGAAAAAAATAGAATGTAACTATTCCTTATTTTGGCATATTCTGCATTTTGTATCATAACGACAAACTAATTTTCTTGCGGCTATTGAGTAATGCTCTGTTTTTGTTTGACATTTAACTGTCTGGGGTAGCAAATATGAAGTTAGTTTCCTGTTCCAGAATGGGTGGATGAATTAGGGATAATGCTTCATCAAAGGGGAAAGCCTCTAGTTACTAATCTTTGGGACAATGTACAAACTTATCTTAAGGATTATTTGCTTTCTGACTTCTAAGATGAGTCCAAGAGTAGTTGATTACCTGATGACACACAATTTTTTTTTTTTTTTTAAAATTATTATTAACTTTAAAAGCAAATTGTATCTCTTATTGAATATGAGGATGTTTAATGAGCTGAGAACTGAATGGGAACTTATAGATGGCTGACTTAGGCGCACTATCCTTTCCCATTCAGTGATTAAATCTCTACAGTGAAGGTCGAATCCAAGACAAGGGTGGAAGTGTAAGCGTAGAGGATTATTAATGCCAGTTAGAAAAAAAATTTCATCACCCAATTAGAAGCTCACCTGCAAAAAAGATATTTAATTTCAAAGCTTTTCACAGCCCTTCTCTCTCACCCCCTCCCTCCTCCTCCCCCCCCCTAAAAATATATATATATATATATATATATATATATATATATATATATATATATATATATATTTTCAAGCTTTTCTTACATGACTTCAGTGGATGGAGAATCATTCTACAATTGTTGGGAACTTAGAAATCCTTGGATACTCCTCAAATTGTTGTTTATGGTTTATATTCATTAGTTTTAATTTTCAGAGTTTTGCTGTATTAGTTATACTTTACATAAATTTGTCAGTCCTATTATATATATATATATATATATCCTGAAAACCAAGTCCCTCTATTTCCAACTCAAACTTTGACTACCCACCTCAGGTTCTCCTGCTTTTGATTCTCCAACTCCATGCTATTGCTGCATACTGCATGTTATTGACCAGCCACTATGTCACTATATAATGGCTCTGCCACAACTCTGCAGTGACTCTCGGGGTGATTGTCAACTTCCTGTCCCATCCTGTGCCTCAAACAACCTAGCTTTTTACTTGTAGTTAACCTCGTTTAGACTTTAAAATCTAGCATTGAAGTTGTTGAAAAGGTAGAAAGAAGAAGAAAAAACACAGCCATTCAGGCATAGTCTAGCTGCAGTTTGATAGAATGCTTAGCCAAATCTACCTATTTTATAGACCAACTTTTGAGGCCCTATTAATTGAGTTTTGTTTACTACTCTATATTTAATTATTTTTAGTGTCTACTGCATTTAGGAGAGCAAAAATGATAGGAAACCAGGTTTCTGCAACCGTGTTTTGCAACCAAGGTGATGTGGCGTGATGTTGAAAGAATGATGAAATCCTCAAAATATTTGTGTATCTCGAGGTTTTAAAAAACTTCCTCTGATGATGCCACATCATCCTGATTGTGGAACCTAGTTGCAAAACCTGGTTCCCTAGCCTCACTCTTAGGAGATTTGTGTTTGGTATTGATTAATTTTCTAGATATAATTTTCTTATCCAAAGAAGAAAGATATCTATTTTCTTTATTTAGATAAAGAAGATTGTTATTTTTCAACAAGGGATATCATCTATATCATTGGAGGTCCCCGGAGCTTTTTAACAATCTTCAATCAATTAAAATATTCTCTGTTATGTCCTTCCTTAATGGTGATACTAAAGGGTCGTTTATATAGTCTTAGTCATGTATATATAACTTCTTGGGGTATTCATGAAATCTCCATACTTAATTGAGGTATTGCATTGGTCTTTTTTTGTTGCAAAACATTGGTTTGTCAAAGCCCAAGAATTTGTATCTGTTGTGAACAATTCCAGTGCCAATCAAGCTACATTGAGTGAGAACCTGACAGGTGGACCTTCGGGAGAATACCCAACTATTGGAGTTTGACTGACTGTAAGATTTGAGCAAATCTAGCATAAACTTATCTCACAGAAAATTGAAGATTTTAATGGAGGTTTGAGGAAAGGCTTTCAATAGTTTTTTGTTTTCCTTACTGTCATCATGTTTACAATTTCTTCATGTTTGCAATTTCTTCATGCTTGCAATCAGCTTGTAAATTTGCTGATATGAGAATACTTCCCTTCTTGTTGGACATCAATTTTCATGTGATTCAAATGGTGCTGCGGTTGAGGTTGGCATGCGAGTCGTTGGAGAATGTGCTTGAGGAATCAAGGCATTACGAGGACATTGCGTGCGAGGCATGGTGATTGTGGAATGTCAAGTTAGTGATTGGGGATTGCTCAATTAACTCTGTAAGCATTTATTCTGGTGTAACCGTTGCAAAAATTAGTAATAAGTTCTGAACAAAGCATTGGTAAATGGTAGCAAGCCTGGAAAGAACATCAATGGGTTATAGAAGTAGATACAATATAGCTTAATAAAATGTCTCATTTCTCAATTCAGAAGGTGTACTTGAGATTTGTGTTGATGGCATTCATCCATAGGGTGTTGAGAACTTCCTAAAGATGGACTAGAGAGTTTGCTTTAATGTGTATGTAAGTCAAGATGCCATCAAGTAAACAACAAAGAACCTGCCAATGAAAGGGTTTGAGACTTTGTTTCATGAGGTGCAAGAATGCATTAAGAGCATTTGAGAGGCCGAATGGCATCACATGCTACCATCTTTAGGTCAATGAGAATCCAATGACAAGTATATCATCCAACCCTGTATGGTAAAATGGTGACGGTTTTTATGCACATATGCCAATGTCCATCCATTTTGGTGTTAAGAGGGGTGAGCAGAATACAAGGACTCATGCTGGGCCAAATCAGTCTATTTATCAATATTATTCAGGGTTTTTTTTTTTTTTTTAAAATATGTACGATAGCGTGCTCATTAGGGTGCATGCATTAGGGTGGAAGATTTGGTAAAGTTTCATTGCTTACCAAGTTAATATGGCTACCGAAAGTTCTACATAAGAGGCAAAATTTGGGCAAATCAGCTGGAACAAATATTATGAACTCTTGTGTTGTAGGGTTCAGAGTCATCACTGACCGGTGGTTCTTTGGCCACTATTACATACATTGTTGGGATCCTCATTGAACTACTTCTGAGGTGTGTCCTCTCTCTGTATCTATATCTGTATCTGGAAAAGCAAGACTTGAGTTGGAAGAACAAATCATTCGTAACCCTTGACAGAAAGGTCACAATTTTAAATTTTGAGAACCTCTCGGGGAACCTTTCATGGTTTCATGCTCTATAAATAGGGGATGCTATAAGTAGTAGTTGTAATGTTGATTGAGAAACCTATAAACCTCGGTAGTTTATACTCTACTCTGTAACGACTTGTTGAGGAGCTAATAGCTAGTTTCTCAAATACTCGGGGAGTATCGGCAAAACTCCTCTTGTGATTAGTCTGTTGGAATATTAATCCGACTCCAGTTATCCTTGGGCCTAATTTTTTCATGTGTTTATCCACGATAGTACCGTGTGAGCTTACAGTATTGCGTACCTACCGATATATGTTGTAGTCCCACGCCTCTGTTCTCGCTTCTACTTGATATATGATTAGATTCTCTATAAGTTCGAGCTTTTAGAGAATTGACAATTTATCTATACCTATGAACACTTAATTAGCTCAAGGAATTCAGTATCTCACTCTCTTAGTCAACTTTCTCTAGCGTTTGGGTGGGTAAGGGGCCTAAGGGCAAAAACGTTAAGAAAAGAAAGAGAAAGGGGAAACAAATTTGACCCAACCGAGTAGAATCCATTTACTCGGCCGATACCGAGTTTCAAAACTCGGACTAGTTTTCATGGAAACTATCAATATTGTTAGTTTCCTTTAATCATGCACTTGAAAATTATGTTGGTTTATTTCTTGGAAAAACAATTCTCTTTTTCGGTGGTGCATGCTGTCAGTCATCACCTATATTTGTTAGTCCAAAGTATGTTAAAGCTTCTACAAGGTATTAGGTTGGTTCAAGATTAAGCTTGATTTTTCTCAAGGAGATGGTTATTGCTCTTATTTAATGAATTTAATTGTATTGAAACCGGCTAGTTTTTTACTTAGATAAATCTCCCAAATGCAAAATAGCCCCTATTTCCAGCATTATGTCATTGTTTGCCTTAGAACCATGATTATTTAATAGGCAAAGACTTCACTCTTAATTCGTGACTGGATGTTTTTTTTTTCTCTCAAGTAGATAGTTCAGATAATATCTACCTTGTTTTCAGCAAATATTTTACGTGTTAATTCTGATTGCAATGTTGTGTAGAATGGGTGGTTGTTTTCATCATCCGGAAATCCGAATACAAATGACACATAGGCCTGGAATACTATTTAGACTTGCTCAGTCTTACCACTTTGATTGATAGGTTGCATCAGTGCTTTTGGTTCACCATTCTGTGCTCACAATTTAGCTCTTAACTGCATTCTTGAACATTTGATTCTAATTCTATTGATGAACGAGAACAGACGTCTGGAAAAAAAGGTTTCATTGCTAACACTTAATTGTTCACTTTAAATTATGCAGTTCACTGGAAAGACTGTAGGCATTATTGGACTGGGCAGAATTGGTGCGGCTATTGCCAAGAGAGCTGAAGCGTTTAACTGCCCAATAAGTTACTACTCCAGATCAGAGAAACCAAACACGAGTTACAAGTACTATTCTAACCTTGTAGATTTGGCAGCCAACTGTGACATCCTCGTTGTTGCTTGTGCGCTAACCGAAGAAACTCACCACATTGTCAACCGAGAAGTCATTGATGCACTTGGACCAAAGGGAGTGATCATCAACATTGGGCGTGGCCCACACATCGATGAGCCTGAGCTTGTCTCTGCACTGGTAGAAGGTAGGTTGGGTGGTGCTGGGTTGGATGTATACGAGCATGAACCTGATGTACCAGAACAGCTGTTTGGGCTTGAGAATGTGGTACTCCTCCCCCATGTGGGAAGTGGCACATTTGAAACCCGACAGGCTATGGCTGACCTTGTGATTGGGAACTTGGAAGCCCACTTTCTAAACAAATCTCTTTTAACTCCAGTGGTTTGATGGAAAACTCGTATTCTATTGGGTTTAACAAGAAGATAAATGGTATTTTCAATTGTTCAGAGAACAGCTCCGTGATGTCAAATGTCATTGTTTCCGATAAACTGCAGATATTAAAACTCAACTTTTATGTATGTTTCCAATCTCACGGAGTATTTTATGAGCTATTAAAAACTCGACATTTATCAATGTTTCCAGTCTCATGAAGTATTTTATGAGCTATTGTGTGATGTCTGAAAATTTGATCTACTACTATATGATGACGCAAATTGTGCTTAGTTATGACTTTAGGCAGTATTGTTGTCACACTTTTGTGAATTCCCTTGCAGAGTCATCATGAAGGCTCCTAATCCCACGTTCCTGCAAGAGATAGGTCCTTGAAGGCTTTCAGCGTACCTCCACTGCCTGTATGGCCAACATCTGAGAAGAAGCACTGACATACAATACTTGAAAAACATCTTCCTTTAGCAATTCAGCATGACATGATAAGATACACAGTGACGCAAGGACTACGAGACCTTCTTCAACGGAATTTTCAAACACCTTACCTTAACCTGGATATAATCGTCCTCACTTTCAATAAAAACATGACTCTGCCCCTTCGAACATCTCCAATAGGCATACATGATGGCAACTTGATATCCATAATCTTTTACAGTTTTTTTTTTGTTTGGTTATTGACATTATAGGTACACATAATTTAGGCGTATTTTACACTGGCTATGAAAGTTTTGCATGATTACACATTTGGTACAAAGTTGAGTGTTGGATGTTTGTTCAATGATGCTGATCAAGGTTAGACGTCCCACATTTTAAATAAAGACCTAAATACCTATCAGTAAAGGAGTATGTGAGTGGTTATTTGCTATTTAGGTAGTAAAAGTTTGTGTATTTCACATTGGGTACCAAAGTTTACCTTAATTACACATCGAGTATCAAATTAGATATTGAAATGCGCAAAAAATTTAAAACATCAACTTAGAGTGAAATAAAGTGGAGTATTTCACACATTCTCATCCATTCCATTTTTGGCCGGAATCACCTAATTCCCGCCCAAATACCCACATTTTCACCCATTTGAAGTATGGAGCAAGTGCAATGGTGGTTTAACACTAAAATGAATGCAAAGAAGCCAAGGCAACAAGTTTTGGTGAAGGTTCCGACCATACATTTAGCCATGCTTCTCGGTGACATTCTCGCCAGGTTCGGGTCATGATCGACTATTAGGGAAAATACAGATAGCGATCGTCCCTACGATCAAGTAATGGGGTATCACCCAAAGTTTGAAGATGGAGGGAAACTTGTGGAACAGGAAAACTTGTTGGGATTTTCAATTTCGTGGGAGTTGGGCCTTTTTGAATGAGTATTACATGAAATTTGAGGAAAAGGAAAGGGTCAACGATCTAATCTAGAAGAGCGGTGTGAAAGAAAAACACGCTGATAGACAATTGTTTAGCATATGAACGGTGGTAAAAATGACCCATGTATTCCAGTTTGCAAACTGTGAAGTAGGGCTCACATCGTATGACTTTACCATTATGAAGAGATTTCTAATTGGGAAAGGGGGTCCACCAATTGTAGCTCAGTTGGTCGGACATCCACTCTCATTATGAGAGGTCGCAGGTTCGAGACTCACCAGTTAGGATTTTGTGAGTTTTAGCCCGATTATTAGGAGCATATTTGCTCCGCCGTTGATAAGCCTTCGGGTATTGAATGCAACAGCTGCTTAGATGGACTAGACCGGAGCGAAGCGAGTCTTCATGCAAGGTGAAGGCGATGCACCGGAGCGAAAGCAAGTCTCTATGCGAGATGGAGACGACGGAGATATTAAGTGGCAACAATAGTAGCCTTCGGGCCTGGTTTGGTTAACCCTATAGGGTCAGTCATGTAGACTTCGGGCATGGATTAATAAATAAATAAAAAGGGTCAATGACGTTGTATATAAAATTTTCACAAGTCCCTACTGGATCAACAAACTTTTTTTATTTTTCCAACTTGTGACAATAATTGATAGGATGACGTTGCAATATTATATCTTTGTCAAAGTTGTCAATATAGGTAAAAAACATTTATTAGGTATTTATAACGTAGTTGACGACAATCAAGATTTTTTGTTCCCATAGATTTGGTAACAAATTAAAAAAGTTAAAAAGAAAAAATTTTCTTTTACCTGCTTTATATTTATTATTTAACATAGAGCCGTTCACCAAATAACATGCTATATGGTTTAATGTTCCGTTAAAACTATCTACTAATGTCCCACCTTTAGTGTGATATTAGGATATCCTTTAGCAAGGATTGTGATTTCGTTTTTCGAGTTAATTTCGGTATCTTGATTTTATGAAATAATTTGGTGTGTAAATAAAAAATGTAAAAATTTCGAGGATACATGAAATATATATAATGCATTTCGAGGGTATATAGAATATGTGAAATAAAATGCAAAGTAAATAAATCTATTAAACACATTAAATGAAACCTATATACCAAAAAATGAAACAAACATGAAATCAATATATAATTAGAAAATTAGGGGGTTGTTTCAAAAATCAATGAATAATTAGAAGAAATGATAATTAGAAAAAGCTCGAAATTTATGAAAAAATTAAACTTCGAAATTTATGAAAAAATTATACTTCGAAATTTGTTAAAAAATCCTTTGAAAAAAAATGTAAATTTGGTAATTGAGTTATGTGTTTTTGGCCAAAAAACTCAAAAAATTGTAAATTTACATTTAGTCTTTTTTCTTTTCGTAATTCGAAAAAAATGAAATTTTCGGTTTGATTTCGCGAAAACTCATTCCATGTCCTTTAATAGGTGTCAAGTCATTTAAAATTTATGGGAAAAAGCAATTAGTAAACTTCATTTTGCATCTATGAGATCTAATTAAAAATAAGAACAAAAAAATAAGAAAAGAAAAAGATAGATCTAGGCTAAGAAATTTTTTTTTCTTCTTTTCTGTAGGTGACACTAGCCTAACCAGTAAGTACGACCAAATTTTGTTACAGGTAACTTCTAGACGATAAAGATGCGAGCCATGCTAACATCAAACTATTATGTCAACTCTATATTAACACCACGAGATGTTGGTGATTGAGAAAAGGAAGTGAGACACAGACACTTGAATGTTGAAGAAAAAGAGAATTGTTGTTGTTATGGAGACACAAGTAGACGAGTGAGTAGTTGATGAATGTGTAGTGGGTATTATTAATTTCCATATTATTTCTTTCTTTCCTACATTACTTTGTTTTTATATGTGTGAAAGGTATATAGGTAGAAACTGGAAATTTCTGTTTTATCACATTAGATACATCTCTCTTTTTTATGAATAAGAAATGGAAATTAAATCCTATCATCAACCATTTTATTTCTTTTGGATGTTTTCACTACAAGAAACATGGTCATTAATAGTGTTTCAAAAACGCTATGGTAGGATACCATAGCATTTTAGCAAACGCTGTGTCTACCGGAGCTATAGTAGATACAGACTTATTTATAGCGTTTTAGAAACGCTATTATAAATAGACCATTTACGCTATTGTATACTATACCATAGCGTTTCTATACAATAGCATTTCAGAAACGCTATTGTACAGATACTATAGCGTTTCAAAAACGCTATTGTCTTCTCTCACGTAGCATTTAACAAATGCTATTTTATTAGTTTCTATAGCGTTTTTCAATGCCCCTTTTTTTTTTCTTTTTTCTATAGCACTTGATAAGTGCTATCAAATGACTTTTTATAACATCTTATAAGTTTTATTTCTAGAAAATAAAAATCTAAATGTGCCAAATTTAAACATTTCCATGAATGGAGGCAAAGTAATGTAATTAATAAGATAATGTATTACATCGAGTCACAAAATCTATCAAATAATAAAGATCAGACTACATTTATTTCAGTTGAATAATAAAGATAATGTATTACATCGAGTCACAATCCTTTCCAGTTTCCAACTTCATTGCTTTGGTTCTTCCATTCCTTCAACATCTTCTTAACTTCCTTGATAACTACTGCCTCACAGATGACAAACACTTTCCACGCCCTTCAATCCAGTTCACTGCAGCTGGGTTTTTGTCTGAGCAGAAATTACCTGAGAATCCAAACGCATACCTTGTTAACATATGAATACTAATGGTTGAATAAGTAGGGAGGTTGGGGATCTTACCGGAGATACCCATGACATGCATCCATGTAGGGAAATCATTTTGAAGGAAGTCTAGAACGTTTTGCACGCCTTTAGATACCATGTTCATCCCCAATATTGCGTCACCCGTGCTGCATGTTCATCCCCAATATTGCGTCACCCGTGCTGCATGTGAATCTCATGTACAAGTTCTTCCCAGCAATAGCACATTGGATGCCTTGGAGCCTCCCAAATCTACTAGATCTATACACAAACAAAAACCCATTGTTACTATACTTCCAACATTTCAAAGCTGAAAATTTTACAAACCCCAAATTACTGAGGTATTTTCAAATTGCAAATTGCAAACATACCAAACAATTTGCAAATTACCATCATACCAACTTGCAAGCACCTCCTGCCAAACCGTTATAAAACGCAAACCGCTCAATTAATTTCCAGCAAAAAACTTGACCAATCAGCATATGAAAAAACACAGAACAACATCCATTTTCCAGCTGAAAACAGGGCAGAGCACCCTGTCCAGCTCAGAGCACCCTATCCACACAAGAAGCTGAAAACAGGGCAGAGCAGAACACCCTGTCCAGCTCGCTGCGAAGACAGCAGAGCGCTCCATTTTCCTGCAGAGCACTCCATTGTTTTCTTGTTTACATGTAGCGTAGATCAATGTAAGATGATTAAGAAACAAGTGTGAATGTATTGGGATTCCAAATTAGTTTTGAAAACGAGTTATATAATGTTATCACCAACTTTGATGAAGGCGTTACCTGCGCTTGATACCCGGATTCCATGGGGACGAGATCTGAGGCATAGAGCTATGATCACCTTGCTGCTGGTTCAAAAATCTTGACCAATCAGCATATGAAATAAACACAGAACAGCATCTATTTTCCAGCTAAAAACAGGGCAGAGCACCCTGTCCAGCTCGCTGCGAAGACAGCAGAGCACTCCATTTTCCAGCAGAGCGCTCTATTGTTTTCTTGTTTATATGTAGCGTAGATCAATGTAAGATGATTAAGAAACAAGTGTGAATGTATTGGGATTCCAAATTAGTTTTGGAAACGAGTTATATAATGTTATCACCAACTTTGATGAAGGCGTTACCTGCGCTTGATACCCGGATTCTGTGGGAACGAGATCTGAGGCATGGAGCTATGATCACCTTGCTGCTGGTTTATCATCATATGATGATTAGCTGAAGAAACTAATGGAGAAATGTTTTTAACTTTGAGTAGAGGAGAAGGAGCACCACTACCACTACCACTGCCTTGCATAGTCGTCGTTGGTGGTGGTGAGATTTGAAGCATCCTGGTGAAGATTTTCTGCCATATTGTCTAGACAAGCAATTAATTCAAACATTTACTCAATTTTTTCGAAAACTTGGCTAAAAAGAAGATGAACATAAAACTTACCATGGAACATTGAAAGCCAAAGCTCTATTGACAGCATCGTTATCTAGGATTGCAAATACCTACAAAATTGTAGTGGGATATGTACAAAGAAGCAAATCATCATGGAGAACACATACACTCATAAATATTCAATGTAACTGATATTGAGGAACCTAAAAACTAGGAAAAAACTAGATAGAGAACATACTCATCGTGGGGAAGTTTTGAACAGTACTGGTTGAGCAAAGAAACACTATATCCTGCAGTGATGTAGGCACCAGTAGAAGGAACCTCATAAATTTCTTCTTCAAAGTCATCAAACGTGTCTTCAGATGTCCTACATTCAATTTCTTTGTCTATATGATCTTCCTCAGACTTAAATTTCTCGATCAAGTCCATTTCACTTTGGTTTTCACTATAATGTTGAGAAGGTAAAAAACATGGCAGTTCATAGTAGATTTTGAAACCACATACAGAACATGAATAAACAAAGCACCTGTTAATCAGGAAAGCGTATTTTGATTGCGACATACGTGCACGACCTCTAGACTGCACATTAAACCTGTATAGCAGAGTAAATTAGTTCTTAAGATAATAGTCTTTTTACTAATGGTGTACCACCATGAACACATTAAACCTGGAAAAAGGAAATCCAAAGAAAATCTGGTTTCTGTGTTATCATATAAAACCTGCAGGCCAATGCTTCTACTAAGAACATGTGCTGGAGGAGGATTCGCATCTGAAAGTCGTGCAGCTGCGAAATAGGTTCCAGTTGACTGCATTTGACAAAAAATAGGAGTAATTCTTAGCTGAATGCAAGTTCTTTTATTAGCACTAAGCGAAGATATATACAATTAATAGATAATACCTTAGCTGATGAAACAAGTGTAGCTCTAATCATGCCAAATACATGGCTCGCCCTAAAGATGGGTGCACCCCAATGAAAAGGATATGGGAGTTTAATCCTGAAGTTTAAAACAGGAACATGATTGTAAGCCCCACCTGCTGTCAGAATAGCAGCAAAGGCCCAGACAATCGCAGTGCAAAACAGCAAAGCAAATCTCTCAAACAGCATGTGTGACCTTTCGTAAAGACGTCTCAGGAATTCCCTGAACAAAAAACAGGAGTTCCCTGAACTCAAGATCACACGTGTGTGCACACCACATCAACAATACAAAACTGATGTTGTTTCAATGTTGAAGTGAGCAATCAATCAAAACCTGCTTCTATTACGCTTGTTTGGATTCTTTTCCTTTTTTTTCTTATTCATGTCATGTTCCAACACCAAGTTGAAATTACACATATGGAGAAAAAGACGTTAATCAATCAGGTATATCCTTTTACCTATACAGAATAACTAATCTAAGAATGCTTCATTGTAATTATTCAAGAAAGAAATAATACAGATATGGGAGGTGCACATAAACCACGGTACAAAGTAGTAATCACAAAACCTAACCTTTGAAACAAGCAAGTTCTCAAGACTGTTGATACACTTTGATAGATCCGCTTGACTAGAACCACCTGAAAGAGTTATGTGCCAAAACAAATTAAAAAGACCAAGCCCAAGCAAGCATACAAATAATCACATTATATACCAAAAAGACAAAATGACATACAACAAAGTGTGTGGCTATTGGTTCACAAATTAACGGTCCTATCTTTAATCATGCCATGCTTTCTGGTATTATGAAATCATATTTAAATACTGAAATTCATACTATCAACAATCATTGTTAAGCTTGTGTTCCGTTTTCTGCTGCCATTGTAGAGTTTGTTGCCATGAAAGACGATCTCTGAATTTATTCAAAGCTCTTGCAATAGCTTATGATAAACAAACATAAGGTGTCCAACAAAGAAAATGTTTTGGAGTAAGAAAGAGTCTCATTTATAAAAATAATGTCAAAACTGGAAAACCAAGTACAAGTCTAATAGAAGATACAAACTTTTGCTTTAAAATAGGTCTTTGCTTCATCTTTCAAATTCAAGAGTCCTTCACCCATACTTTTCAGGTGTATATGCAACACATCAGCTTGTGATTTGGCCATCATTACCTTAAGGAAACCCAAATTAGCCTGCAAAAGATTTATAATCCGGTGACTGGAATGCAAAACTTGCTAAAGGGAGAACAATGGATAGTTCCACTCGAAGTCAACCTATGAAACAATCAGGAAGCATAACAGACAAGTAGAATGGCCTCATATAGTCTGGTTTAAAGGGTGTATTCCCATGCATTCCTTCATAACTTGGATCCTATGTCATGGTGCCTTAAAGACACTAAGCAAACTCAAGAAAATGGGGCAAAGCTCAACATGATCTCTGCCTGTTATGTAATCAGGAAAGTGAGACTGAAAGTCACCTTTTCTTTGCATGCACATACTCTCGATTTATTTGGGGTAGAATGCTGCATTTTATGAGTTACTCTAGGCAGATTATAGGATGTGAAGAAGAAATCAGATGGTGCGCTAGCAATTTCAGATGTAACAGTTGCAATGCACAGTTGAAGAAGGTCGCACTGAATGCCACTATATACTACATATGGACCGAAAGAAACACTAGACTATACCAACAACAACAATGCTTAAGTATTGATCCAGTCAAGCGCATTTACAGTGACATAAGGCTCAAGTTTACTGCTGATGAGCTAGTCATTGAAGGCAATGTAGCCAACATACAGCTCTTCGGGAGATGGCAACTTGAACCACAGTTCAGGACTCAGACCCCAATTGTGTGCTCTTGGAAGAAGCCTCCTACTGGTTGGTATAAACTCAACTCTGATGGTTCATTAAGAGACCTCACAGGGGGTTATGGCGTTGTAATTAGGGATGATCAAGGAGACATTGTGGCTACTTGTGCTGGTTCGAGTGCAGGCCTGACAATACTCAAGCATAAACTACAAGGAGTTGGGGCGGGGTTACAACTAGCCAGCTCAAGATGCATTAGAAAGCTAGTAATTAGCACTGATTCTATATTAGTGTGTGATTACTTGATCAATGCTAGGCAGACTGCGTGGAACCTAAGACACATTATCAATAAGATAAGGAGAATGTTGGTAGCACTGGAAGAATTTACTATAATGCACGAGTACAGAGAAGCAAATAGAGTCGCGGACAGACTTGCAAGCCTACACCCAAGCTCGGAATATTTGGAAGTTACACCGAGTTCGTTTGCGCAAGATTTGAAAGATATTGTACATGAAGATAAATCAGGGAAAGTTTATTTACGGATGTAACTTCAACTTATTTTTTCAGGTTTGGGGATCCTAAATAACCCCTGCTCGCTTTCTAAAAAAAAAAAAAAGAGAGAACAATGGGAAAATAAAGTTCGCTAAGTAGTCATCTGGTTAGCTAAAAATCAAATGAATGAAACTGAAAATTTGCACCATCTTTTATTGTCTCCTAGTATCTTACTAGCCTAACAGTAACATAGAAGGCAAAGATACCTTCACATATGTCCAACGTCAGCAACAATAAGAGCACAATAAGGACAACATGTGAGCTCTGTCAAAAATCAGTTCCCACCTCGTTAAGAGCATTTGTTAGCACCTGTAATAAATACCGATTCTAAGTTCTCTTGAGAAAAAACAAATATTATTGTTTGCAATTTATAACCTTGACAAGCTAATTAAGACCTGGGCTAAAATCGAAGCAGTATAAATCTATGTACAATCATAGTATAATCTATGTAAAAACAAGTATAAATACTTTGGCAATCTATGTACAATCATAGTATAAATTGAAACATACCTAGATCCTCAATGAGGGCGCTTAAGCTTAAAGTTTGAAAATTTTAGATAAAGATGACACCTAGGAAAATCAAAATTGAAAGATGGGGTTGCTGTGAAATCAATATTTGTGACATGTAAGCATCCCAATCTATCTTTGTATCTGAAATCAAAGAACAACCCATTGATTAAAATCCCGAAATTCATACTCAAATTGAAGCTGAAGTAGAAAAGCTTCAACATACCCATGCAAGCATATTCAGCTGCTACATATCTACAAAATCCAAATGTCCATCATAACTATTTTGCTAAATGCAGAGTAGATATTGGATGAAGGACAAAAAACTTGTATAAGAAAGATACTAACCCATATGTTCCCATTGGATGAAGTGATACCTGTAAGCTCCAATTTGTCTCTCTTTTCATCCTTTGAAGTTAAGCGCTTAATAAAACACTCTAAACATTTTGGAGAAATCTCATCTAGGATTTTCCACCTGTGACCAAGTGTGGTGTAATTCCTTCACTTTCTCAGCTTTCTCACCAGGCTTGGCTTCAACAATAACAGTATCAATCCCAACTTCATTTGCAATGGAATTTGTTGTGCCCCAATTATCACCAATAACCATAATGCTATTGACATTCATGGACTTGAGGATGGAAATAATGACTCCGTGAGCACCAGGTTTTAACCGATCAGATATGGATATTATTCCAACCAATCTCCTCATTGTTCTATCTCTCAAAACTCCCTAAATACCTATTTAGATGAATACAACTCCCAAAAATGCAAAATCAATTGACATCTGAAGCAGTGAAACATCTTATTATGCAATACATAAACTGACATTTAACAGTATTCTACAGCATTACAACATTACGCAACAGCAGCATTACAACATTACAACATTACGCAACAGCATTATAGCAGTAACAACAACATTACAACAGCAACATTAACAACAATGGTAACAACAACATTACACAATAACATTACAACATTAACATTCCTATAACATACGTACACATGCATGGATACAAGTGGATCTACAAAATTGGTAGTAGTTCAAGCATATATTCAGGAATTCAAGATCAAGAGAGATATTCATTCAGGCATTCAAATATATATTACAAGTCTCGATCAATGCTTACCGAAGCTCTAAATCATAACAACTTTGTCTGCTGACCATGCTACTGTAGTACCAACGACATCTTCAATAAATTCCAGCTCAGATGTAGGCCTCCAAAGAGATGCAGTAAAAACTTTTGGACTATCTACCCAAACTTTATTAGCATTAGGACCCAAGGGAACAAAATGAACAACCTAATCTGGATCACTTGAAGACCAACGTCCTTCAGCAACTACTTGTCCCGAACCACTAACATCCAACAACTTGCACTTTTTGTTTGAGCCGATGTTCACACTCTAACAACAAGTCAAACAAGACAAATACATTAAACTGAGGAATCACTTTACTAATGAGACTCGAACCCATGCACTCTTGGTGCTTTAAGTTCTATGTGATCCATTAGATTTTTATATTTGGATAAATCTCAGTCGTCTTTTATCTCCAACCTCACACACCATTCCGTTTTGTAATATAAACTAGGGTATTCCCCGTGTTGTTGGCACGATAAAAGTTTAACATGATAAATAAAGCTTAGTCTATTTTAAATATCAAGATAAATAAATATAAAAATGTTGGGTATGAGAATCAAATCGTTGCACTCTTAGTGTTTTAAGTTCTATGTGATCCGTTAGATTCTTATATTTGGATAAATTTAAGCCGTCTTTTATCTCCAATCTCAAACACCATCCTTATATATATATATATATTCCTTTTTATCTAAATAAGATAAATGCTAGTCTTGTTAAAAAAAAAAGGCTAGGGTACGTGATCCTCTCTTCCTCAATTTCCAGCCCTTGTTCATCTTCAATATTGAGTACCTCCATCAACCACACTCACCACCGGCAGTTATCACCCTTAATCTAAACACCACCCCCCGCGCGACTACCGAACCTGATTCAGTCACTATTACACATCACCTCACTGGCAGACACCACCACCATAGAGTCACAAGTTAACTTCACTAGACAATCCCTCAATTTTCCAAAATTGAGTTAGTTTTATCCAAACAAACCCTTAGTTTGACATGTCTATCAAGTTCTTATTAGATATTATTATTGACTCGAAAGCTTCATACCGCTGTGTTTGATTTTTGGGTGTTTCATGGAAAAAAAAAACTTTTATCTCAAAATTAAGTTTTACGGTTTTTTTTTTTTATGGAAAAGGAAAACTTTACAGCCGGTGAAAAATTTCCCTCTTGAAGTGGAAAAACTTTATTTAGGCTCCCCCTCGAAAAACTTTTCCCTCAAGAGACTCAACATTAAATCATTCAAAGTCTCGTCGAATAATTCCTCCACAAAATATAAATATTTTTTCTATGAGATTTTTTTCCTTCATGAAATCAAATAGTGAAAAAAAATTGAATTTATTTTTTCCATAAATTTTTTTTCAAAGAAAACTTTCCAAAAATCAAACACACTAGTGAAAATTGAGAAACAACTCATTTTTATATTATTTATTGGAGTAAATCTCTAGAGTGACATCGTATCGGCCAATTTCTAGGCTATTTAATATTTTTAAAAATAAATACTATCTTATAACATTAAGAAGAGTTATATATACAACGAGAGCCTGATTCTATCAAATACATTACACACATCCAAAGCTTTTAAAAGACTAACTCCATAATCTGGAACATATAATAAAAGGTTGGAGATTCTATACAAAATATCCATCAATTGCTGATCTTCAATCCTTATGCTTGTTGTTCCAAGAAGAGCCAACTCATGATAGCCGTAAATAAAGGAACCGATTTGGAACAAATAACAGAAAGGATGCTCCATTTAACCTTATCATAAGCTTTTTCCATATCAACCTTCATGGCAACCCAACCCTTTTTTTTTGTTTTTTCAAAAAATTTAACATTTCATAAGAAATAGATATGTTATCTCCAATTTTCCTCCCTTTTATGAAGGCTCCTTGATAAGATAGAATGATTTTATGTGAACAGGGTTTAATCCTATTAGCAATAACCTTGAAAATAATTTTATGTAATACGTTACAGAGACTAATAGGCCTATATTGGTCAATATACATAGGAATTCTAGTTTTAGGAATTAATGTGATGAAAATATGATTTAGATGGGGAATCATCGATTTGGAAACACAAGTATTCTGAAAGAGAAAGGTAATACGATCCCCTATGATATCCCAACTTTGTTTGAAATTTTTTGCATTGAAGACATCTGGCCCAGGGGACTTATGATTCCAAACTGTTTTAAAGTCTTGAAAATTTCCTCTTTTAAGATAATTGCGGTGAGAGACAGGTTATCATCTTGTCTAGATTGTAGGCTGGAAGAGATCCGAAATATCGTCGAATATCATAGGGGAAGAAGATTCATAAAACGATAAATAATCCTAAATATGGGAAGCAATTTTATGTTGGTCAGTAATCCAGGGTTGAGATCTAGGTTTTAATCCTCTAAATAAAGTTATTTTCCCTATGCAGGATAGCTCTATTGTGGAAAATTTTATTGTTTTTGTCATTCTCCTTAAGCCAAGAAAATGGGGATTTTTGCCTCCAAAATCTTCTTCTTTGAGTAAAAGATGATGGAGTTGGTCTTCTATGTTTCCAAGCTCAAAAGTTTTTTCATCAATGTCCAAGTTTTCAGATATGAGTTGGATTTTATGTTGGACCTCTTTAATTTGGGTGAAAATATTCCTAAAGGAAGAGTGATTCCACTTGGACAGGACATGGCTCAAAAGATTCAATTTGGAGAGGAGTGTTAGGAGAATGCCCAGAGTTCCATGTGTTTTCAATCCGTGTCTTACAATAGTTGTTTGGCCACCACATATAATTTTTTGTTTGGTATATATTTCTTTGATGCAATTGGAACCTAAACACTTATTTGACCAAGTATAAGATGAGGATTTGGGTGAGGTGGAAGGAAGAGATGAAAGATTCATGTCTCTAGTCTGAGCACTTGAAACGGGTCGACCTCATGTCCTGTTTTTCATTTGTAGAAACAATCACATTAAAAATGAGGGTTGGACTCAAATAATTTTCAAAACGAGAACTTAACGGTTCCGACAGAAAATGAGGGTTGGATTCAAATAGTTTTCAAAACAGAGCCAAACTCTAATAGATTTAAAGTATGAGTGCCAAACTCAAAAAAAACCTAAAAACTCCTATAGTGAATGATCCAAGGAAATGAAAGGGAAGAAGAAAAATTATGCCAGAATTTGTTTTTTTCGGTTTTGATGTGGGAAGGCCATAAACAAAAATACAAATAGAGTTACCATCCATATGGTAATTAGTGAATTGAACAATAAAACACAAATTGATAGAGGGACATCTGACTTCCAAAATAGAGAAACTCCTCCTCCAAAAAGTCCCATGCTTTCACGACCAACAAAACGAATTGGGAATACGATCAGATCTCAACCTTGTTTCAGCTAGAAATAGTACATCCATATTTGATTGATTCATATATGGCCTTTTAATGTCTCGGATGGTTGGGGTCTGATGGGCACCCTGCAGTTCCACAATGAAATCATAAAAACTTTTGAGGGTGACCAAATAAAATAGTCGATGGGGGTAATGGAGGTTTATACTCTGAGGAGCTGTTGTGAAGCATTAGTCGAATCATGAAAAACTTTTCAGTCAAATCATAAACACTTCGCTTGATGAACCAAATCAGGTAAGAAATTGAGATAACTTGTGAGACGGCAGAGATGAAAATCAAAGTAACTTAAGATGATAGAACCGTGGAATTATTGATGTTATGGTGAAGAGGAGCACGATATATTATATATACAAAACAAGACGGTGTTTGGGGTGGGAGATAAAAGACGGCTGAGATTTAACCAATTATATGAATCTAATGGATCACATAGAATTTCAACCACCAAGGGTTCGATTCCCATACCCAACATTTTTTTTACATTTTTTTATATTTCTTCAACTGTTGATGGTGGTGATTAGGCATGTAAGTATGAAGGATGAAAACTCAAGAGTGATTATATTTTGACAAGTTTTAAACTTTTTTCATGCCAACGGCACGGAGAATACCCTAGTCTATATTACAAAACAGAATGGTGTTTGGGGTTGGAGATAAAAGATGGCTGAGATTTACCCAATTATGAGAATCTAAGGGATCACATAAAACTCAAAGCACCAAGAGTGCATGGGTTTGATTCTCATACCCAACATTTTGATATTTATTTTTTTTCGTTCAATTGTAGATAGTGGTGATTGGACATGTAAGTATGAAGGATGAAAACTTAAGGGATCGTGCCAACGACACGGGGAATACCCTAGCATATATATATATATAGAGAATAAGCAATACATTGGGAAGTTGAGAGCCATGACTGAGTAGAAGATAACAAATCAACTTATTTAGTTTTTGCTTTTATCATGCACGTATCTGTTTATGTTTCACAAATCCATTAGATTAAATACATATGCTTTGATTGGTTGAGTACTTTGACAATGTTGTTGATGATGACCTGAATTTTCTTATAGACATTGATGATACATCAAATAAGACTATCATCATTTGGTAAAGATCACTTATCGCGAGGAACAAGTATTTCAAGACAAGGCCGACTCACAAAGCCCAAAATGGCGGATCCGGTCATTAAAGCCAAAGGCCCTCAGAACAAATCGTAGTCAGAGGTCTAAATCCATACCCAACGAAGCTCTCCCTTAAAGAAAAGGAACGTTACATAGAAAAAGAGTCATGGAGGAAGTTGATATCCCCCAAGGACGTATCTTTATAAAGGAAGAGACTGTTACAAAGAACGTCTCCCCTCGTTGAGCCTCACATGCTTAAGTCCCACAGACTATATAAGGTAAAGGGAACATTCGACAAAGGTATGCAATTTTAACTTCTACAGATTTACTGACTTAAGCATCGGAATGCCTTCGGCCACCAAACAGGTGGTCTTTGACAATCTAACCTTTGTTTTGCAGGTCAGATTCTTAGGAGACCAGATTTGAATGCTTTAGTTTGGCGTCGTCTGTGGAAAGCGATAGTTTCCTTTCAAGAAAAGAGTTTTTAGTTGGAAACATCCTTAGTTCTAATCAGCAACAAAAATGTTAGAGCAAATGAAACATTCTACAAATCCTTAACCCAACAACAAACTGATTTACCAATAGTGCATACTTCAAATCCAATAACAACCAATTAACTATGTCAGGTAACGCAATATTACAACAAGGAATGGTAGCCCAATCATCTCAGACATCTGGCGGAAATGGCACATATCCCCACGTGGATCAACTCCTGGCCCAGATGGATCGTCTGATCCAAATTGTGGACAAACTCATCCAAGAACGTGCTCAATCTACCAACCATGTCCAAACACCAACACAAAAAACTCTGCCAACCACGCCCGAGAAAACAACAAAGTTCTTGCAGAACTTCAACGAGTGAATCTCAAAGGAAACGAATCATAAAAAGATGGCATCCGGAGCGATGGAATCCCTACATGAGTTCTCTTCAGGATCAGGGCCATAGATCCTAATGTGCTGTACGATTTAGCCAGACCGACATTCTCTGACGCACTCATGAGGACTCCTATACCAAATAAGTTCACTCCTCCAAAGTTTGAAGCGTATGATGGTATTACCAATCCGACAGACCATCTACGACACTTTCACCACATGATGGCCTTGAAAGAAAGCACAAAGTCTATTATGTATTGAACCTTTCCGACCACTCTGACATCCACGACAATGAGTTGGTTCAACAGTCCACCGCTCAGGTCGATAAACTCCTTCCAAGCGTTAGCCACTACTTTCATTACGAGATTCATCAGCAACCAGCGGATGATAAATGGTCCACACTATTTGCTGCACATCAGGCAAAAACCTGAGGAAACCATCAGAGATTATGTTACTCGTTTCACTGACGAGTTAACTATGATTGACGGATGCAGTGATGACACGACCATAGCCACCTTCACCTCCGTATTGAAACGGGGGTCGTTCTACAACTTTTTGAACATGGACCCCCCAAAGAACATGGTGACTCTATTGTAAACCACCCAAAAATACATCACCCTCGAGGAGATGTTGGCTGGTAAGAAGAAGAATGAATATGGAAAGAGACATTCATCAGCTAGTCGGGAGATGGGGAAAGAAAGACGAATAGACGACATGCCTCGAGAGAAAAATGGCTAATCGAAAAAGACAACGGACCAGTGGCAGGTCCGAGTTCAATAAACAAAAATCTAGAAATCTGCAAACTCGGAAGATATATGAACGATCAACAAATACAATCAACACAACGTACAAACCGTTTACGACTTTGAAAACAAGTCGAGCTGAGGTCTTGGAAACCATGGCGAAATGGGAGGACGTTAAATGGCCACCCAAGATGAGAAGATATCCTAATAGGCGAGATAAGAGAAAATATTGCTCTTTCCACAAAGATTACGGGCATGACACCGAGGATTTCTACAACTTGAAGGATGAGCACTATATCCAAAAGGGATGACTTGGAGAATTCATTAGGTAGAAATATAAACAGTCCGAAGGGAAAGATAAGGTGGACGCTAAACCAGATCAAATGAGGGAACAAGGGAGTTGATATACGTCTTGCATGGCGTAACTAGAGAGAAGGAGTTATCCAATCGATCACGAAAGTGATCAATCCAAGATTTACGAACAAGGATCTGATATCCAGAGCCTTCCGTACAACGCACCAGAATGACACAACGAACTTTGACCTTCTCCAATGAGGATGTGAAGGGAGTCTGTTTCCCTCATAAAGACACTCTGGTGATTTCAGTACTAATAGCCAGGTGGGAGATCAAAAGTGTACTGGTCGGTATGGGTAGCTCGGCCAACCTTCTGTACCTGACAGCGTTCCGCAAGATGCAATTCACTGAGCAAATGTTCTCACCCAATGATCAATCAATGGTGGGTTTCAGCGGAGAACAGTGTCATCCACTTGGAATGATCCAATTACCAATCAAAGTGGGAGAACTGAGTAGACAACGAGTCTTGTTGACGGATTTCCTTGTTATCGACGCTCCATCTGCGTACAACATGTTTCTCGGATGTCCTTGGATACGCAAGAAGGGTGTAGTGTCCTCACCATGCATCAATGCCTAAAATATCATACCGACCATGATGTAGAGATAATCAAAGGAGGCCAACCAACTGCATGTGAATGCCACTATGCAGCAATGAAAGCTCCACACAGATAGATAGCAATCACTGCGGAGACCAGAAAAGCCATTGCAGTGACCCGATCGAATGGACTCCGACTTCTCGGACGACAATACAACTCCAACCAGTCCAAGATATTGACCAAATATTAGACAACCAGAAGAATAACAACAGTAGTCCAGTTGGATGATGGAGAAGGAGGCAAAACAGTTCAGATTAGCACGAAAATTCACCCAGAATTAGCCATTAAGTTGATCCAACTGCTGAAGGATAACTTGAACGTTTTTGCCTGGACAATGAAAGAAATGGTGGGTATCGATCCCTCTGTTATTGCTCACAAATTGCAAGTCAATCCAGACCAGGAGCTAGTTCGATAAAAAAGAAGGCCAGTTGCCTTAGAACTCAACCAAGCAATAAACGAGGAGATGCATCGTCTGACCAAGAAAATACATTTTTCATAGTAGAAAGAGGTATGTACTGTTACTGAGTGATGTCGTTCGGACTGGTTATCTATTAGGCTTTGAGAATAGGAACCGATAACTGGACCGACGTATTCGGGTCGGGCAAGATTTTAAAACCGACTTATAAAATAACAGTAGAAAATCGGACCAGACCAGACCGCTCGGTCCGATTTTCGGTCTGGACCGGGTTTTCGGTCTCAAATGCCCACCCCTAGTGTACATTGATGATATGTTGGTCAAGAGCTTATGCAAAGCAAACCACATCAAAGACCTCGAACATGCCTTCTCCCAACTCCAAATATACAAAATGAAACTGAATCCAGAGAAATGTACATTTGGAGTAGAATAAAGGAAGTTCCTTGGATATGTGGTCAATCAAAGAGTAATCGAAGCTGATCCAAAACAAAAACAAACACTTCTCAACATGCAGTTGCCAACTAACATAAAGGATGTGCAAAGCCTGAATGGGAGAATAACAATTTTGAACAGATTCATTTCCAAGTCATCAAACAAATGTCTATTTTCTTCTAAATCTTGAAAGGAAATAAGATGTTCAAGTGGAATGAAAAATGCGAAAAAAAAAAAATTTAAGCCTTAAGGCATACATGGGAAGCATTGAATTGCTTTCAAAATCGAGCACAGGATAAAAACTATATTTATACTTGTTCGTGTCCGAACATGCGGTTAGCTTAGCATCGGTACGAGAGGAGAAGGGGACATAAAAGCCAGTATACTACGTCAGCAAAACACTTGCAGATGCAAAGATTAACTACCCAACTTTGGAGAAACTGACACTCGCCCTGATCGTATCTTCAAGAAAGCTACGACCGCATTTCCAAGCTCACCCCATCATTGTCATGACCGAATAACCACTTCGGTCAGTGTTGCATAAACCAGAACTATCAGGAAGGATGGTGAAATGGGTGATAGATCTCGGGCAGTTCGACATCAGCTTTGCTCCTAAAATTGCAATAAAAGCTCAAGCATTAGCGAACTTTATTACTGAAATTCATGGGCAGTAACGAACGCTAACTAGATAGCTATCACGAAAAGGAGCAAACCGAACGAGCTGTTCATGAATGGATCCTTCACTGTGACGAAGCATCCAACGAGTTGGGAAGCGGATCTGGAATAATCCTGTATAACTCGACAGACGTAACATTGGAAAAGGCAATAAAATTCAGCTTCAAACCCTGACACAATGAAGCCGAGTAAGAAATAGTGATAGCTGGGTTGTAGTTGGCCAAACACTTGGGAATAAAAGAAATAAGCATCTTCACTGACTCCAAATTGGTGGTCAATCTGTTGAACAACAAATTTCAAGTCAAATATGCTCGGATGAAAGCTATCACCAAAAGACTACCGAGTTGATGGAAAGTTTCCAACCTGCAACCATTCAGCGATGTGCAAGAGAAAATAATGAAAGAGCTGACGAATTTGCTAAGGAAGCATCACGAACCGAAAAAAATGATAATCCGCTCGTCACGATACAGGAAAGTTCCATACTGGAAAATCAAGTGCAATGGATCAGGAAAAAAATTGGATGACTCCAATCCTAGCATACATAATAAATGAAGAACTTCCAATGGATAAGATGGAGTCCCAAAAACTGCAAAATCGAGCAGCACGGTACATACTGAGTAATGACAGACTCTACAAGAGATTTTCCACAGGACAACTGCTAAGATGCCTCTCACCCGATGATGCTGACTATATTCTACGAGTGATTCACATGGCATATGCGAAAACCATCAAAGAGGATAAACATTAGCCCACAAAGCTCAAACACTAGGATACTGTTGACCAACAATGCAAACGAATGCAAATAAACTCGTCCACGCTTGTGAAAAATGCCAAAGATTCGCCCTACATACTCACATGTCAGGCCAAAATCTAATCTTGATGAGTAGTCCATGGACATTCACACAATGATGAATGGACATTATGGGACCACTTCCAATGTCCGACAGAAAAAAATTCCTCATTGTAGTGGTGGATTACTTCATTAAGTGGGTAGAAGTGGAGCCGTTAGCAAAGATAGAAGATGATCAAATCAAAAAGTTTTTCTAAAAATATATAATATAAAGATTTGGAGTCCCAAGAGTAATTGTCACAGACAATGGGAAGCAATTTGAAGGCAAGAAGGTTAAGAAGTTATGCAAAAACTTAAGCATCCAACAACATTTCTTAGCACCCGCCCATTCGCAAGCAAATGGTCAAGCCGAGATCCCAACAGAACAATCCTAAAGGTGATCCGAAGAAAACTCAGAGCATCGAAAGGATTGTGGGTTTCCGAATTCCCATACATCATTTGGGCTTATAGAACAACGAAAAGAACTCCAACAAGATAAACCTCATTTACGCTCGCATAAGGATTTGAAGCAATGATACCAGTAGAAATTAGTATGCCAACATTCAGAACCGAAGAGTTCCAAGCAGAGGATAACAATGAAGCACTGAGAATCAGATTATATCTCTCGAAGAGAAGTGAGAAAAGGCTTCGATCAAAACAACAACCTTCCAACAATGGATGGCTAGCTACTATAACAAAAAAGTAAAGCGCTGCACGTTAAATGTCGGCGATTGGGTACTCCGAAAAATTCAACTCAAAACAAAGGAACCAGCCACTGGCAAACTGAATCATAATTGGGAAGGACTATACAAAGTGGTAAAAATCAACAGACAAGGAACATACTAGTTGGAAGACATGAAAGAAGAACAACTACCACGACCATGGAATGTAGAGCACTTGAAAAAGTATTATCAATAAAACTTCCAAGTTTAAACCCTTCATCTCGTGTTCAAGCAATGAAGCTCAGTCAGGACGTTAAAGTTGGACTACAATTTTACTAAAAAAAACGCATAGCACACTTGTAAGAAATTCGGACAAACAAGTCAAAATTCAATCAGGAATGTCAAAAGCAAAACCAGCTAAGTCTAATAAGTTGGACGAAAACACATACTAGGTACAAATGACAATGATAGATAAAATGAGATCTTCAACGATTCTCTACTTCATTAAATCAGAATAAGTTACATAGATTGAAGAGGAGTTAGTAGAAGCATTCAGGAATAGGCATGCATAGGAGGTTGAGTATCTGCATCAGCAACACTACCAATTAAAGGAAGAAATGATTGTTCTCCACAAACAGGATCATCCGCAAATCTGGAACGGATTCCTCTTCGTCCTCGAAGACATGGTCAACATAACAGCGATACCTCGATATATCCAAACCTTGCGACTCCATAAAATCAAGAAAGTCAAGTCGACCATCAACAACTTTTTTCAGTCCTCCGCTTCTATAGTATTCAATATATCAGTGATTACTGCAAGCTCATCCCTAGTCGACATAAGTTCACCTTCAACAGCAGTGAGCCTAGCAGAAACTACCGATTTAGCAGTAGCAAGTTCAACAATCAACTGAAATATTTGTTCCGCAGAAGCCTTTAGGCTGACAGAGTGCTCAGCAGAAGAAGGCATGGCTTCATCACGACCAGTTCTTTATCAGGATAGTTCTTTTTCAACAACATTCAACTGAGTACGAAGTTTATTCATCTCCGTCTCCGAGGCCTCAAGTTCAGAAGCAAACTTATTCTGATTACCCTCGACTTCTTTCAAAGAAGCTCAATCAACTTTAGTGGCCTTCTCATGCTCCATAAATTGTGCTCTTAGCCGATCAAATTTATGGAGGATGTGAGAAAAAGCCAAAACCTGCCCCGCCATCTTCCACTCGACAAATGCCACTTGATCTCGCGTGGCCCTATAATCTAACCCCATTACACCAGTGCAAGTAAGGTGATTCATCCCTCTATTATTTGCTCCAGACCTTCATCAAGGTGACTACCAGGTGGATACACGGGCATCGAAGCTCTCTCAAGTAACCGCTTATGTCGTTCGACAATGAGATTACGTGTGCTATACTACACGGATTTGATTCAAATCTCTTCGGAGATGGGCTCCCTCCAACCCACTCGTGGATGAAAAATAGTGGGATCAGGAAGAACCGAAGCTCCACCCCCAAAAGTCGAATGAATTGTCGGAACGACATTCTTCGTAAAAGCAACAGTGGTAGGTCGAGCAGAAGAAGGAAAAGCATGCAACTCCAAAGTACCAGCGATAATGGAAGAAACATGTAACTTAGCACTTCGACCACGAGCATCGACCTAGTCGTTTAACAAGGGGTCAAACTCGAAATCAGCCAAGGTTTTCGTACTATTCGGATTATTAGACAACTCGATATCAAGCCGAAACATCTTATTATCGAGAACACGTGGATCATCAACAAACAACTTGGCAAAATCAGACACGCCATACAAAAAATGAGGTTCTTCTCACGATTATCCAAAAAATGAGACACCTCCTTTTTTCTCCTCTCAAGAGTTTGATTTATCTCCTCTGCCTCTCGAGTAGCAGGGTCAGCAACTTCACCATCGCCATTTTCGGAAGATATTGGATGAGGAGGAACCCTAGTAGCACCATGAACCGAACTGGCAAGTCGCTTCTTATTTGGGACACAGCCAGAACTAATCACCAATAACTTAGATGGACTGGCACACCTGGGAAGTTCCCTTTTTCTAATGCTCGAGCCAACATTAACAACATCTCCAATAGTAACAGGAGCATCAAGATTCGTAAGCATCTTAACAGAGGTCACATCCCTATTAATGCTCACATCATCACCACCAACTGGAGAAGTATGCTCATGCCCCTCGTCAGAAACAACGACATTGCTAGCACGCGCAATTGTAATTTTGGAAGCTCAAGCCTCAGTAAGCGCTGCACGCCCCGCCTCACTCATAGTATATAGGCCACTGCACTCGACAACATCGATAGAAAGAAAATCCCTTATTGTGGCTTGGGGAAGCTTATTAAAAATGATCACGTAACTCTTGCTTCTCCACAATCAACGACAGTTCATTCCTATTGGGTACTCGGAATGCCCGCATAATATATTGATTGCGTAACTTGAAATAGCCAGAAGTGTTGGATGCTTAAAACCAGGACCTCGACCAGCCCCTATAATCATCCTTAAGATTCTTAAAACGGGAAGGAGAGTGGAGAAAACAAGTGTGGTTAGTATTTACATTAAACCCCACCATGGAATGCAGAACCCTGATATTCATAGGAACCCCGGATAGAACGACCATCGCCAAGGTTGCAACCATCACCTTCCAGCCATTAGGACCCATTTGAGCATGAAGAATGCCCAAGAAGTCTAGATACTACCATAAGATCTATGGGGCTGGAAGCCTAAGACCTGACTGAAACATGCCATAGTATAATGCAATGTAGCCAGGCCTTAGACAACAAGGTTTGTCATCATCTCCAGGCAAGACGATCTCGAGGTTAGCCGACAATGAATAGTCATAGTGAACACTATCTAAAGTCATTTGCATCGTCCGCTTAGGCGAAAAGAAAGCTTCGCAAGTAGCAAGTGCATCACCACTTAGAATCTTGAAGCCAAACATTGTGAAAAAACGAAAACAAAGGAGAGAAAAATCAAAGTCTGGGAATGAAGAAAACATAAGGAAAGAAATACTGCCTCAGCTCCCCTTTAGGTAGGGTTGAGCAAAGAAAAGACCGCTTATGGGAAGAAGTGCGAGATACGATGGCTGCAAGAAATCCCAAAAATCACGATGAAATGAATAGGTGGATGAGACATCGGAGAAACAAATGGAGCCACAACTGTTAACGGCAATAAATGCACTACAATGATGAAATTGAAAGTTCAACCGTCATTGAGTTAGTGGCCACGTCAGCATACCCACTAACTACGGGGGGGGGGGGGGGAGTATCTGATGATACATCAAATAAGACTATCATCACGTCCATACACGTGGTAAATATCACTTATCACGAAGACCAAGTATTTCAAGACAATGCCAACTCACAAAGCCTAAAATGGCAGATCCGATCATTAAAGCCCAAAAAGGGTCTGTCAGAACAAACCGTAGTCAGAGGCCCCAATCCAGGCCTAATGAAGCTTTTCCTTTAAAAGGAGGAACGTTACAGAAAAAAAGTAGTTGAAGGAGTTACTCCCCAAGGACGTATCTTCATAAAGGAGGAAACTGTTGCAAAGAACGTCTCCCCTCGTTGAGCCTCACATGCTTAAGTCACGCAGAGAATTAATAACGACCACTATATAAGGTAAAGGGAACATTCGACGAAGGTATGCAATTTTAACTGAATTTCGTCCAGATTTACTAACTTAAGCATCGGAGTGCATTCGGCCACCAAACAGGTGGTCTTCGACAATTTAACATTTGTTTTGTTGATCAAATTCTTACGAGACCAGATTTGGACCCTTCAGATATCATTTGATTACAGAGCAATTGGAGGTCACAGATGATGTTGAAGTCATATGTTCAATCCCAACAAAGACACTGGTGAGATGAATAACCCATTAACCGTATTGATTGCTTTCCAATATACACGACTGGTATATAAAGTCTAATAGAGTACAACTTGTCTAGAGAGCCAGGCTAGGCCCAATACCATCCATCATCCTATAGATGCTCATAATGGCCCAATCGAACAGAATCACACAGACAGAGAGCCCCATGCCATTGTCCTGGCTCTGAGGGCCTGGCTATCTAGATTTTTTGAATAGAGTAACTAGGTCCCTAATAATCGCATGACCCAATGATAAATGTCATATGTTTAAAGAACAGTGTTCTAAAAATCGCTAGGCGCTGGGCGGGCGGCGAGTAGGTGCCTAGCGCCTAGGCGGTCTTAGGTTTTGTATTATTACTTTAATAATTTACAAAAGTTAAGCATAATACATTATCAATTACATCCAATTTAATGCCAATATACATATGCAAAATTTAAAAACATGAAAAATTAACAATCGTGAACAAAATTTATTAAAACTCAAATGACTAAAGTTGGTCATGATGAGTACTTTATATAAATTTGAATTTGTGTACTCTTTTATTTTTCTTCAAATTGCATGAATAACCTCAGTTATGTTTGATAAAATCTACATTAGTAAAATTGGTACCGGCAGATCCTTTGAGAATTCCATTAAGTAATCATCATTTGCTACATTTAGACATATATTGAATAAAAAACAATTAAATAGTTTATTTCTAAAAAAATAGGAACACAATCAGCCTTATTAAAAAATAAAAAAAAAATAAAAAAAAAATCGCCCAGACCGCCTAGACCCCGCCTAGGCCGCCTAGATCCCGCCCAGACTGCCCAGAACCGCCCAAACTGCCCAAAACCGCCCAGCCATTAATCTGGGCGGTTTTCCACCTTCTGGCGCCTAGGCGGCCAACTAGACCGATTTTTAGAACACTGTTAAAGAATTTTAGGTAACATTTGTCTTAATATTTCATTATCTATTAATTTATTGTTGTAAAAACACTACACAAATTGGATTAGAGAGTAGCTTGTTCCATAACATGCGTGTTCATTGTCGGCTACATATATATGCAGTTGCAGATGCATTTCTTATTATTTCAAGATTCAATAAAATTTGTCCCCTTCCAACCCCACCCCCTCCCAAAAAAAAAACGTATAAAATATATACCTATGCAAATATCTTTTTTTTCTTTTCGTTTTCTTCTATTTTATCCATGGCTTGCTTGAAACTTGGTGCATATTTCTTTCAATGACCATTTCATGAATTGTAAACTATATCCAATGTTTTTTCAAGATCATTACGAGTATGGTCAACCATTCAAGTTTGTTTTTATTAATTTTCTTTTAAAGGAAAACAAGGTTTTAAAAGGTCCTTGAACCTTTATTGAATTAAGTCAATAGAAAATAATTACTAATTAAAGACAAAAAAAATTATGGAAATCACATTATGATCTATCATATAAAAATGAGATCATAAATTTGTTTCTACTTAAATATGACAATTAGAATCTCATCTACAATCTTACATAATTCTCTTTCATGCCTTATTCCTTTAGTCCACTATGCCCTCATTTCCATATATGTTAAAAAAAAATGTCGGCTCGAGTGTTGTAATCTCATTTGTTATAATAGAACTATTTTCCTTGAGTAAATCTAGCCAGCCATGTTTGCTAACTTTTTTTTTGTGTGTGTTTTTACACTTTTTATCCCATTTTCTTAAAAACACAACCACAAAACACTATTTACAAAAGGGGTAGAAGTGTAAAAAAATCCAAAAAAGCCAAACTAGCAAACAATGCTTGCTAGAATTGTTGATTTGCTTTTCATTCGCTTGTTTGATGGGTTGTTTCATTGTCATTTTGGGTCGGGGTGATAGGTTCAGTTGGTTTTATTTACCTTTTGATTTCTCACATTAATCTTATATAAAATGGTTTACAGGAAGAAGCCCAGTGTCAAGAGGGAGAAAACAAGGCGGCAACGATGGTTGTTATATAAAAAGGTAAAGATTCTAGAGAGCGAGAAAGAAAGCATCGAGGAACGACTATTCGTGGAGACATATAGCGAGACCAAGAGATTCAGGCAAGACGAGGCACACTACTAGAGTACTTAGCAAGAATTCCCAATAAATTCCACCCAAAGTAAGGATGACATACCAATGTCAGAATTCCCAATAAATAAGTCTTGTACTGATGTGATAACAACTTGCAACCACCAACATCATTGTTTATTCATGCCCAACAAATACACCCTTAGAGGGTGTTTGTTTTTGCTTTTGAATAGAGTCATAAGTCTTAATAAGAAGTTGACACCTTGTTTAGAGTGTTTGTTTTTAGTTCTGATTAGAAATTCAACTTCTGATTAAAGTAAGCAACAAGGAGGTGTCAATCACTTAGAACTGAGTGTTGACTCAAATTATTCCAATAGTAACTTTAAAATAATTTTATAATGACAATTATTGCCTCCATATTCGTAAAAAAAGTAAGGATAAATTTTGACGGCACACCTTCATTATCTTTACCAAGCATTATTGTTCTACCTACCTTTACAAGGACTCATCAACGATTAGAAACTTATCTCGTTTCTCTCCTTCATTTTTGTTTTCTTTTTCTATATATTCCAAGTTTTTCTTTGTCTCTCCATTTCTCTCTCTCATGTATATTTTCAAGTTTTCATTATGTAGCATGTAGTTGCCATTATGTAGCATGTAGTTTTGAAAACTTTGACAAATTGATCACCACCGTAGAATGTCAGGTTTCCAACTCACCACCTTTTAATTTTATAGCTTCTAATCAGTAGCCCATTCAGAAGCAAAACAAACAGTTTATTCAAAAGGTCATTTAGAACTTCTAACTCCAGTTTGAAGTTAGCTTCTAAGCACTTAAAAAAAAACAAACGCCACCTTACATTAATGTCTATTACCCCTTGTCATACAACTCCTCATACATTATCTCTCGAGACGAGAAGACATTTAACCAGGGCCGGCTCTAAGATTTTTGAGGCCTTAGGCAAAGTCACGACATGCAACCAAATAATACAAAAAAGGTCAATATTGTGTTTTTATTATGGAAGTTTATATTTTTCTTTAATTTTCTAAAATAAAAAAAACAAAAAATTATAGCATTTCTTCTACTTTTTATTAGGGGTGGTCACAGTCCGAGTCGGTCCGGAATTGGACTTGTCTCGGTCCCAATCTAGTGAAACGGGACCGAAACAGTTCGAGACAACTAATTTTCTTGGGCATACCCGATTTGTCCTAGACCGATTTGAACTGGAACGGTCCGGGACGGAACCATGCCATCCCGGTTCAAAAAATGGCCCAAACTAAGCCCAAGTCCAACCCCAAGCCTGGTTCTAGTATGATGAAATCACTATGTACACCTTGTTCTCACAAGAATTTCTCAAAAAGTTGTATGTTTGGATCTGTGGGTTTCAACACATTAAACTGAGATAAAAAAAGTTGTATGTACATCCTATTCTCACAAGAAATTTGTATGTTCGGATCTATGGGTTAGCATATGTATGAAAAAAATTAAACATTTACATTACAGGCTATAAGTTACAAATCAAACCAAAATCTCATGCATGTGTCATAGTGAATCCCTCTTCCTGTCTGACGCTTCATCTCATCATATCTTCTCCAAATTCTTCATTGAATCTCTCTTCCTAGTTGGAAAAGCTAACACTCTCTCCCTCCTCTCGTTATTGCTCTTCAAACTTCCCTCTCATCATCTCCTTCAACACACCAAAACAGAGGAGCTTCTAATGGCAGCTGGAATCTTAGCCAGAGCATTCCATTCTGTCCAAAACCCTCTCTTAGAGGGCGTTTGTTTTTTTTAAGTGCTTAGAAGCTAACTTCTAACTGGAGTTAGAAGTTCTGAACGAGCTTCTGAATGAACTGTTTGTTTTACTTCTAAATGAGCTGCTGATTAAAAATTGTATAATTAAAAGGTGTTTGTTTTTAGGTGCTGAATGAGAATTGTTTGACAATTTTGCCCCACTGAGCTAAAAAAATTTATGACATAAATATTGTGCTTAAAATCATATCGAATACAACTGTGACGTTATTGTTGAATCTGAGCAATACATTTGTAGCGTTTTAATTAGTTATTTGATGAAATCATTAATCTTAACATGGGTTATTTGATTTGATATCTTATGATACACATAAGGCACAAAAACTATATGCTAAAAACTTGAAAATATACATGAGATGGAGAGTTGGAGAGATGAAGAAAAACTTGAAAATACATAAAAAGAAAATAAAGATGAAGGAGAGAAAGGAGAACCACAAGTTTTGGTGAAGAGAATGAAGGTGTGCCGCCAAAATTTAGCCCTACTTACTTTTAAGAAGATGGGGGCAGCAATTGTCATTACAAAATTATGTTAAGGTTATTATTGGAATAATTTTTCACTAAGCACTCAGTACTAAGTGATCAGCACCTCGTTGTTGCTTACTCCAATCAAAAGCAGAACTTCTGATCAGAACTAAAAACAAACACTCCAAATAAGGTGGTCCACTTCTTATTAAGACTTCTGACTCCATTCAGAAGCAAAAACAAACACCCTCTTACTCCCAAAACCCAAACTCCGCTTCAACCTATCTTACCCATTATCCCCAACAGTGTGTTGACGAACAACAGATCCATCGAAGATGGAGAGGGTTTAAATTCGATGGAGGCTTTGAATGAGAGCTGGTTGATGAGAGGAAGAAGTTGGAGGGGTGGAGTCGGAAAGCGATACGGTGAGTAAGAGTCTTGATGGGAAGATTGAGGTGGTGAAGGGGTTGAAATTGAAGGTGGTTGAGATTGAGGAGGCGCTTGAAAAGATGAGAATAGAGTGGGTGAGGTTGATGGAAGGATTGAAAGAGAATAAGAGGAGTTTGGAATTAGTGGAGAAGGAGAAGAAGGGTTTGATTGAAAAAAAATTAGCCGAGTGGGAGAAGGTGATTGATGAGAAGAAGGGTCTTTTGAAAGGGTTGTTAAATAGAGAAGGAAGGGATTGTTGAGATGGAGGATTCTGGAGATTTTAGGGTGGAGAATTGGGCTTTGACTTGATAAATAGAGTTGGGCTTGGTCTTGCTAACAGCAACCGGGACGGACCGAACGGTTCGGGATAGAATTTGTGAAAACTGATTCCGTCCCGATTCCAACCGAGACTGGGATAAAAACAATATAAACTGGTTGATCCCGTTTTTAATTAGTTTGGAACCATATCAGTCTGAGTCGACCGGGTCGGAATCGGAGTTCTTGCCCACCCCTACTTTTTATGTTTTAAAAAATTAAGAAAATACTCAAAATGATATAGGCGGATTTCGAACCTCGGTCTAATCATGAAAAAATGAACAATTAAACCACCAAGCCAAATAAACTAACAACAGTGAAGCAAGCCCTATGGGACAATGATGTATTGTATCCTTTGCAAATTATTTTGATTACCCTTTGGAGGATTGCAATTAATGTAGCCTTTATGCACGAAATCAATAAATAAAAAGGTCAATCACTAAAGTTTTTATTTATTTATATTTTTTAAAAGACAATAATTGTTAGATCCAATGTAGAAGCTCAAAAAGGATTGGTTGATGAAGAAAATGAGGTTGGAATAGAAGAAGCCATCAAGGCCCCTCAAGGTGGTGATGGAGAGATATTGAGGTTGGCTCGCCTCAACCGTGAAATTGGCAGCATCTAGCTACTTTCATCCGAAAAGTTCCACACTTAAGGCATTCAGATGCAATGGATTTTGATTGGAATATCTACCAAAAGTTGTCATGTAGTGTCCTTTGGAGATGGAGTGGTGCCGCGTTTGTGGTAATTCTTGCTCTCATGTCTGGTAATGTTGCTAATTTGATAATTTGTTTGTTGTTAATTTGTTTAGAAGTACAATGGTTGTAGCAATAAGTTCGTTAGGAATTTTATGCAAATATCTTCCTACTGAGATACTTGTGTGTGATTCAACCATTGTCGATAACGAACACCCTTGCCCCTTGTTGGTTAAGGATGTAGACAAGGAAGCATTTGCAAAGGAGGGTGGTTTAAAGTTTTTGGCAAGAGGCGTAACATGTATATATGCAACCTATTTGTCTAGTGAGTTGGTTCACGAAGACCAACAAAAGTTTACACTATATATGTTGCAAGTCTAATTCTGTATGGCTTCACGAAGCTCACATCTTGATCTCTTTTTCAGTTTCACACCCATGTTTATACTTTAGGGAAGATTTGGTTGCAAATGTATAATAAACACTATGAAATCAAGTGATGGCATTCAAACGGCGTTATCGTCAAGGTTAATTAGATATTGGCTTAAGCTGGCTTCAAATGTCTTCACCCCTATAACATTATGGTGGTGTTTTTTTATTTAAGTGCTTAGAAGCTAACTTCTAACTGGAGTTAGAAGTTTTGAACGAGCTTCTGAATGAACTGTTTGTTTTGCTTCTGAATGAGTTGCTGTAAAATTAAAAAATGGTTGTTTTTAGGTGTTGAATTGGAACTGTTTGACAATTTTTCCCCGTTGAGTAGATACATACATGAATGGAGAAATGGTGGGTTGGAAACCCGACATTATATGGGGGGGTCAATTTGTCAAAGCTTTCAAAACTACATGCTACATAATGAAAACTTGAAAATATACATGAGAGGGAGAATTGGAGAGATGAAGAAAAACTTGGAAAATACAGAGAAAGAAAACAAAGATGAAGGAGAGAAACAAAATAAGTTTCTTACCGTTGAAGAGTCTTTATGAAGGTAGGTAGAATGGTAATGTTTGGTGAAGAAAATGAAGGTGTATCGTCAAAATTTAGCCCTACTTATTTTAAGGTTACTATTGAAATATTTTTTAGTCACCAACCAGAGCTAAGTGATCAGTACCTCCCTCTTGCTTACTCCAATCAAAAGTTAAACTTCTGATCAGAACTAAAAACAAACACTCTAAACAAGGTGTCTCACTTCTTATTAAGATTTCTAAATCTATTCATAAGCAAAACTTAAACACCCTCTATATCTAGATGAGCATGCAATTGTAAGAGCCTTTTTCCACATTCCAATTGCCAAAAAGGCACCTGTTATGCTATATTGGAATTTTCCATTGAGTGATCAAGTGGCGTTAAATATTGATGGCTCTTCATGTGATGACTTTGCTACATGGGTTGTGTGATTAGAGATGAATGAGGATATTGCATTTGTGCTAAGACTAGAAAGGGTTGAATAAGTGTTGTTAGAGTGATGTTGCTCATAAGCTGGAGAAAGTGGCAGCTCAAACAGATTCCAAGCTGATGAGAATGGTTATATGAGACTTTTAAAAAGGAAATTTCTTTAAAAAGTAATAACAGAGCTAATATTTCTCAAACCAATAATTGACTGTCAGTATTTTTCAGTCTAGTACTTTGGTCCTATGAGTTTTCTAAATTACTCGTAATTTTGTAGTGATGTTAGCTCACGGACTGTGATGTAAGACAAGTAAAATCTTGTCCTGTTTTCTCCTTCCATTTCTCTTTTCCATTATATAAACTCTTATTATTTATTTTTTTTGGAAGACGAGCGGGGTTTTTATAGGATTTCGAAGCCCATTAAAGATCAGAACTGGTCAATACACCATAAATTGATAAAGATGCCGCAAGCTGGGTTCGAACCCATGACCAAGTGATATCATCCGTCAAGCTCCAACCATTGAGCTGTCATGCCATTGGCGTTATAAACTCTCTTTTGTCTCTACTATAAACCATTCTTAGATATCAACCAAACTATCTACATATTTCTCCCGTGATTGTGATTGTGATTGTGATTGTGATTGTGATTGATTTACTCATAGAGGAAAGTAAGAAGGGGGTAAAAGAAACAAGAACAATCTCAACAACCTCCTCAAAGATAGCAGATGTTTCAACTCCATTGGTGTTTTTTACCATTGTTGTTGGGGGGTTTTGGAAGGTGGTGATGTGAGAACTTTTGAGACTTTCATACACGTGAAGCTTTTGTGAGAGCTTTTTCAAAGATGAAACACTCCATAAATGTGAGAGGACCTCCATAGCTCTTTTAGGGTTTTAGGTGCTCGGAATTCGCTGATAGCGTCTTCCATGTTTGAAAGACATTAATGATGGAGGATGAAAAGATGTGTACAAGTTTAAGTTGGTTTGGGGAAGAGAATGGGTTGGAGATTTGGGGTTTTAATAGAGAGAGCAGTGGAAAAGTGAAGAAAACATCTTAGTTTAGTTTACTTGTGCTAGAGATTGGGGGGTTACTGCTTCTTCTTAGTTTGATTATCATTGTTTCTTCTTCCTATTGGATTATCACTTTCTCTTTCCTTATTTGTGTTTTTTTAGAAAATATTGATTTAGGGTTTCTTTGTAAACCAAATTTGGTTTATGGTTGCAACATTGGATGGGGATTTCAAATGCGTGTTGATTTTAGCATGTTTGGAATTGGATGTTTGTGGTTGCAAACATGGGGATGGTTCCAAGACATACATTGTTCTTTTTAAAACCAACATTTGAAGAACTAAAAATTAGACTAAAACGTGAAAAGCTAAATATTGCTTAATGATGGTGTTTGGGTTTTAAATTTCCAATTTCCAAATTAGATCTTGACACTAAACAATAATGCCTCATTTTTCTAAATTGTCCCAATATTGAAAAAAAAATGAGCTTAATGTTGGGCTGAAAAACTTAAGAAAAAAGATGGATAGATGGGTAATTTGGTGACCAAGTTAAATGCAATTGAAACAATAATTGATCAAATTATTAATATAGGTAGATAAAACATTCTCTAAGATTTCCATTGAGAGGTAGATCATTGAAAACAGATTAGTATTGATGGAATAATCATTGTTTGAAACTGTCATATTGCTTAAAAACTTGAGGAAAACATGTATAATTCAATTATTAATGTTGGGATGATTGGAATTAATAGTGTTGAGATCATTTCAGTTATTAATGTGGTTTGGGAGATTGACAGTATATTTTCTGAGGCAGTTGTATTATATTGTATAATATTTGTTAAAATATTTATCAATTTTGTTTCTATTGTATTTGAATGTTAACTTACGATCCCCAAGAAGAAATAGTTAATTAAATGTTAGTCCCTATTACATATCGTATTGTAGATGCCTCCAGACTAGTGGTCAATATGCGTGGAATATTTGTTTTCAAATAGGTCATACTTTAATAACCAAAATACCCCTACAGGATTCAAAGGCTCGGGTTAAACTTTTGGCCTTGAACAACTGATGATTGGTATCTTGAGGTGACTCAATGGTTCAAAATGTTAAAAAAAAATTAAAATATGTATCTCGAGACACGTCTATTGGTTTAAAAACCTTCATCGAACACCATCTTCTCCAACTCCACCTCGCCCTTCGCTCTGTCTCTACGTCCCCCTACACCACCCCACCTCACCCACCTCATTTTTTTCCGCATGCCGTCCTGCCACTACCACTACGACCACCCCACCACTTCTCTTCCTTCCACCTATTCAAATTTCCAACCACGACCACCCTGTCACCCTTCTCCTTCTTCCCTCTATTTTCAAATCGACAACCACCACCAACCCTACTTTTCAATTCACCACTGACCATCACCCCTTCTCTCCCCTCAATTGAATAACTCCCAATTATTTCACCATCCAGTTCAATTATACACCACCACCACCACCAAAGTGAAAAAGAATAAACTAGAGGGAAGAAACGGAGAGAACAGTTGGGAAGGGTACCTGATGGTGGTTGGCTAATTTGTAGATGGGTTTTGACCCGCTTTGGTAGTTTGGATTGGAAAAATTTGTAACTCGACAAGTCCATGTTAACTAGCTCTTTGATGCTTAACATTACAAACAGAAGAATGGCTACTGATGGGTCTTCTTGTACAACCCAGACATTTAACTGTTTCAAAATTCATATAGATAAATCAAAGAAGTAAAGAGAAAGAGAGTGGGAAAGAAACATTGAAGTGGGAAAGAGACTAACTTGTTATTAGTACCTTGGAAGTTCGCTCATGTTGAAAGCAGTTTTATCTTGAATCAAACCTCTCAAAACACCCAAACCTCTTCATCAGTCTCTTCAAAGCTTCCCAAACCTCTCATTTTCCGTTTTTTAAACGCCGGTGACCCTCTCCCTCATCTCCTTTTTTGTGTTTATGTAACGCCGGTGACCGCCCCTTCTCTTCTCTCCCTTTCTGTTTTTTTGCAGGGGTGGGCATCCCATCCCACGATCCCAATCTCGTCCCGATCTCATCCTAATTTTTTTTCTTTTAGGATTGATCAAACCCATCACGATCCCGTTCCGTTTCGATCTAGAGTGGAATGGGATTGAGATGGAGTCCTGTCCCGAACTTATTTATTTAATTTATTTATTATTAGTTTTAATCAAACTACTCTTCTAAAGAAAAGTTTAGGATGTGTTGAAATTAAATTGCCAAATGTGTGATGGCTCAGTGGATGAGCAGTAGCGGAGGGTATTATTAGGTCATAGGGTCGAACCCAGCCGGCGGCATCTAGGGTGGGATGGGTTAAGGGATAAAAAAAGAAAAAAAAAAGTGTTGAAATTAAATCAAAACATTTATTGTTTGAAAACTTGCTTGATTTGGTACTTTTTGTTTAGATAGAAACTTTAGTTTGAATGTTTTAGGTCAAATTGAACCCATGAAAATTTATGTTTTTTTATATTTTTAGATCAGTTATATGACAATTATTTTTGTATCACATAGATGATGCTTGACATAAAAAACTGTAAGTTCATTGGACCATAAAATTTACATGACATTTAATATTGTTATGATGAAAGTTATATATACATAAATTAGACATTATTGATGTGTAAACAATGTGAGATGAAATTTTTTTTGTTATTCTTCATTGGAGGATTATTTAATACATGTTCATTTCGTCTGGTCCTGAACCTGTTTGGGATGGGACGAGGTCGAGATGAGATCCCGTCCCATCCCATCCCGTGCCCACCCCTACTTTTTTGTTTCGTTGACCACCCTTCCATTGATTTCAACAGAGCAGTTGAATTCTTTGTTTTGTTTTGACAACCCTACATATTGAGCTTGTTCGACGATGTGGGTCTCACTGGTTGGGATGAGGTGGGCAAAGTGAAGGAGGGGCTGGAGCACGACCTTTATTCTTTCAAGGGTTTATTGGATAAATTGGTGGAGGAATTTGAGCCCAGGTTGAAATCAAAGTCGAAACTTGACTCTGGAATTCATCGTGGGGTTCAAAGTGAATCTGTTGAAATTTCGATCTAAAGACGAGAACTTGAAGAGATTGAGAGATCAAAAGATACAAAAATCAGATATGGAAGTTTACTTGTAAAGGACTGGAGAACTAAGAGGAAAAAAAGAAGATGATGATGACATTTGATTGTTTATTTTTTTAAACCTTACGATGTGTCACAAGATGCACACATTTTAATTTTAATACAATATGAAGCATTAATTTACCTCGAAATATGTATCAGTTGTTCGAGATAAAAAAATTTAACTTGAGCCCTTGGATCCTCCAAGGATATTTTGATCATCAAAATATGACCCATTTGAAAATAGACGGTCCACACACGTTGACTGCTAGTCCATGTGCATCTGCAATATGATATGTAATAGGGACTAACATTTAATTAGCTATTTATTCTGGGGTTATCGTAAATTAACCATTTTTCTTTTTACAATCATGCCTATGTACCTTTTTGGGTACATGCGAAGGGATTAGTCTGGAACCCACTTAAGTGTTCAAATTTCCTTCGGTTTGTTAATCATATATACAAGACAGTTTTAAGAACCCAACTTCTTTAATAATGTCTCTGCAATCATTCATGAGTGATGGACCCATTCAATCCACATGACCTACCATTGATTTTTAATCAGTCGCCACCATTGTAAGTCAATTGTCGTCTTTAGGCTTTGAGGTATCGCTCAATCAAATATAAATGCAATCAGCTTGAGTGTCTTAATTTACTTTAGTTTCTTTATTATGTAAGATACTTAATTTGCACAATCTAACTTGTCTAACAATGTCTCTTCAATCGTTAATAATTGATGAGCCCATTTGATCCACACGACCTACCACTAATTTCGGAATCAATCACTTTATCACTCAGCTATCATCTTTTAGGCTCTAAGGCTTTCTCTCAATCAAATATAGGTGCTCGAGTTGATGTCCTAGTTGGCTTCAATTTCTTAATCGTGTAGGATATTTTGCACAATCTAGCTTGTCTAACATTGTCTATGCAATCGTTAATTAGTGATAACCTTATGCGATCCCATATACATACGACTAATTTTGTAATGAGTGACTCAATTGTCGTCTTTTGGCTTTGAGGCGACCGTTCCATCCAATACAAGACGCTTTGCACAGTCCAACTTGGCTAACAATATCTTTGCAATCGTTAACAAGTGATAGCCTCATGTAATCCTACAAATGTACCACTGATTTTGTAATGAGTTGCCTTTGTCACCCAGTTCTCGTCTGTAGCTTCTAAGATGATCGCTCAATCAAATATAAGTGCAAATTTGTTTTAGTTTCTTAATCGTGTAAGACATTTTGCACATGCCAACTTGTCTAACAATATCTCTTTAATCATTAATGTTAGGACAATTGGAGTTATTAGTGTTAATATAATTTTACTTATCAATAATAATCTTTCATCGTCAACATGATTTACCTTTGTCGCCTATACAAAATTGTCCAAATTAAGACTATAATTAAAGGAGTGAAGTGGTAATGTGATGGTTTAATGTTGTGACAATTGAAGTTATTAGTATTGAGATAACTAAAGTTAATAGTGGTGATTTAATGTTGGGACAATTGACATTATTAGTGTTAGCAGCAGTTTCCCGAATATGGTGTTAATTGGTAGTTGAAGGTTTGTTTGCGCATAGAAGAAGATTAGAAAATAAAAATTGTTTAAAAAATATTTGCGTTCAAGTGGGTATAGTCTTAATTTGAAAAAAAAAAAAAAAAAAGGCGACCAAAGTACATTTCATCGAAAACAAAATACTATTATTGAAGACATGACAAAATACTCCTAACCAGTTAGGTAAATATAAATTAAGAATATATTTTGTCGCGTTATAAAAAACAACTTTTCATCGTCGATGTAATGTACCTTCATTGCTTCTACAAATTTATCTAAATGGAGACTATAGTTATTAGGAGGGTTGGTAGCAGTTTAATGTTCCGAAAATTAAAGTTATTAGTTGTCGTTTAATGTTGGGACAATTGGAGTTATTAGTGTTGAGACAATTAGAAATATTACTATCGCTCAGTGTTGGGACAATTGGAGTTATTAATGTGTTTAATGTTGGGACAATTAGAATTATTAGCATTTGGACACAATTTCTTGAAGATGGTGTTGCTCAATGGTTGAAGGTTTTGTTCGTGTAGTGAGGAAAATGAGGGAAAAGAGAACAAATAGAAAACACATACGTTCAAGTGATTATGTCTTTATTTGAAAATTTTGTAGAAGCAATGAAGTACGTTACATCAAAGACGAAGAACTATTATTGATGACGAAACAAAAAAAACACCTTATAAAAATTGTCATAATTGGTGCAATATATTCATAACCGGTTATAAAAAAAATTCACTGTAATTTTGAACCGGTTTAGAATATGTGAAAACCGGTTATGACATGTTTTTTAATGAATTTTAAAATAAGACATATATTGTTCTTAAAAAACAAAATTTGAATAACTAAATTTAGAATAAAACATGAAAAATTAAATATTGCTTAATGAGGGCGTTTGGGTTTTAGTTCTCCAATTTCTTAATTGGATCTTGACTCTTAACAATAATGCCTCATTTTTATAAATTGTCCCAATATTGAAGAAAAAACAAAACACGAGCTTGACGTTGGGCTGAAAAACTTAAGAAAAGATAGATAGATGGGTAATTTGGTAACCAAGTGAAATGCACTTGAAATAATAATTGATCAAATTATTAATATACATAGATAGAACTTTCTCTCATGTTTCCATTGGTAGGTAGATTGTTGAAACTAGATTAGTATTGGCGGAATTATCGTTGTTTGAAACTGTCACATTTGTTGAAAAACTTAAGGAAAATATGTATAAATGGGTACTTTTGTAGTTAAACCAAATGTACATGAGACAATAATTGATGGAATTAATAATATCGATAAATAAAACTTTTTGTGAGATTTCCATTGGTAGGTAGATCATTAAAAATGGATTAGTATTGACAAAGTTATCGTTGTTTAAAAAGTGTAATGCTTCAATGAAATTTTAAAACGAATTACAGGTTGCAAGTTGAGGAAGATGACGAAAGTTCAGTATTGGCGACAAAGGTACATCATGTCGACGATGAAAGGTTATTATTGACGATGAGACACAAAAACTCATTAAAAATTGTTATAACCGGTTCTCCCATACTCCAAACCGATTATGACAATTTTTTTAGATAATTTTGTCTCGTCTTCAATAATAACCTATCAATCGTCGATGTAACGTACTTTCGTTGCTTTTACAAAATTTACAAATCAAGAAATAATCACTTGAACATATGTGTTTTGTTTTCCTCATTTCTTCACTGCACGAACAAAACCTTCAACCACCGTACTCAAGAAATTGTGTCTAAACGCTAATATTTATAATTGTCCCAGTGTTAAACACATTAATAACTCAAATTATCTCAACACTAATAACTCCAATCGTCCCAACATTAAACAATCACTAATAACTCTAATTATCAATAATCGTCTTTCGTCGCCGATGTAATGTACTTTCGTCGCTTCTACAAAATTGACAAAATTAAGACTTTAATTAGAAGGAGGGGTAAGAAGGTGGTCATTGGTGTTGGTTTAATGTTTGAACAATTGGACTTATTAGTGATCGATTAATGTTGGGATAATTGGAGTTAATAGTGTTGAGATAATTTGAGTTATTAATGTGGTTTAGGAGAATGACAATATATTTTTCGAGGTAATCGTATTATATAATATTTGATAAAATGGTTATCCGTTTTGTTATTAATGTTGATAACTGTATTAGAATTTTTCGTTTTACAATCATACATATGTACGTTTTTGTGTACATGCTTGAAGAGATAAGTTTGGAGTTCACTTCAGTGTTTAAATTTCCTTCTGTTTGTTAATCATATATATATATATATGACAGATTTGACAGTCCAACTTCTCTAACAATGTCTCTGCAATCATTCATGAGTGTGGATCCATTCAATCCACATGACTTACGATTGAACCATTGTAAGTCAAGTGTCGTCTTTAGGTTCTGAGGGTATGGCTCAATCCAATATAAGTGCAATCGACTTGAGTGTCTTAATTTGCTTTATTTTCTTCATTATATTAGATATTTAATTTGCACAATCCAACTTTCTAACAATGCTTCTTCAATCGTTAATAATTTATGAGCCCATTTGATCTACACGGCCTACCACTTATTTTGGAATCAGTCGCCTTTGTCACTCAACTATCGTCTTTTAAGCTCTGAGGCAATCACTCAATCAAATATAGGTGTTTGACTTGAGTGTCCTAGTTTGTTTCAATTTCTTAATCGTGTAGGTCACTTTGCATAATCCAACTTGTCTAACATTGTCTATGCAATAGTTAATCTTGATAACCTCATGATACCACTAATTTTGTAATGAGTCTTATTTTTCACTTAGTTGTCATTTTTTTTGGCTTTGAGGCGACTGCTCAATCAAATATAAGTGAAATCCACTTGAGTGTTCAAGTTTGCTAATTGTATAAGACGTTTTGCACAATCCAACTTGACTAACAATTTCTCTGCAATCGTTAACAAGTGATAACCACATGTGATCCTACAGACATAGCACTGATTTTGTGAAGAGTTGCCTTTGTCACTCAGCTAACATTGGCTTTGAGACGATCACTCAATATATAAATGCAAATTTGTTTTAGTTTCTTAATCATATCAAATGCTTTGTACAGTTCAACTTGTCTAACAATGTCTCTTCAATCGTTAATGTTAGAACAATTGGAGTTATTAGTGTTAATATAGTTTGACTTATCAATAATAATCTTTCGTTTTCAACATGATTTACCTTTGTCGTTTATACAAAATTGTCCAAATCAAGACTATAGTCAAAGGGGTGAGGTGGTAATCTATTGAGAATATTCTCATGATTATGCTATTGAATATGGCATTGAGAATATTCTCATGATTATGCTCTCAATTATGCTATGATTATGCTATTGAATATGGTCTTGATTATGTAATATAGTGCTTTAGGATGATTGCTATGTATAAAGAAGTTAGCAGATTGTTAGGGTGATTAGGAGTTGCCTATAATGGCAGAATAACTTGTATATAAACATCATAGATCAATGAAAAAGGCAGAGCATCATTCTCACTATTATTTGTCATGGTATCAGAGCCAAAGGTGAGAAGGTATTTCAAACATACCTTGAGGCAACACGCCAATCGATCTGAAAAAGAGGAAAGGCGTCTTCTTCGTCTAAAGTAGCACTAAGCTTAGAAGAATTCTAAGCTTCAATCGATCTGAAGCAGCACCAACCACAATCGCCCCTTGCTCGACCGTCATCCCTGAATCGACCCTGAATCGACCAAAGATTGATTGACCTTGCCCCCAGATTGCTCGAAAACTCTTGAAACTCTTCAATACCCTTGATAACCCTCTGGAACAACCCTCAAACAGATCCTGAATCAACCCCAAAGTAGATCTGAGCCAAAGTAGATGTTGTGGAGCGACGCTTGATAGTAGATCTGAAACAGAAAGATCTTGATTGCAGATTGCAGAATTACAGATCTTGATTGTAGATCTGAATCAACCCCAAATAAGAAGGGACAGATCTTGATAGTAGATCTTGATTGACGAAGACGAGAAGCTCCTTGACTGCACTTGTTGTGCGATCTCTGTCTCTGGCCCTCTTTCTCCACCACCTTCATTTGGTCCACGAAGAACAATAACAGGATTAAAGGGGGATCGATCATTACCATTCCTTCTTCGACGAAATCCAAGAGTCCCAGACCCAGACCCACTGTTCTGATCCGAGCTCGGTCTGTTCCACAACGTGTACATAGCCGCCGCAGGAAACCTCCTGCTTCTTCGACCCTCCACAGGCGCAGTAGGTGTTGGTGCAACAACAACAGATCGAGATGGGGTTTCGACTTCTTCAACAAACCCTCCTTCACAATCTGAACAAATAGTTGTGGTGTCTTAGGGCGAGGAATGTGCGGAAGCTTGACAGAACCACTGAATTCATTCTTGTGAAAGACGGTGTAGGTGTTGTCCGTGAAACATTGGCTTTGTGACAGAACCAACAAGTAAACATTGTAGTCTCCTCAGTCGTGCCCTTCCGCACTACTCCACTGCTCCCTCTGCTTCATAAACATCGATCATGGCTAGTGGTGCCAACACTGCTCAGACAGGTTCTTCTGGGGCAGGAGTGACCGAGACAGATGCATCTCCATTGCCCGGGCTGAATACCAATCAGTGGCAGACACTTCTCCAAATGTTGAGCGGGTCAAAATCTGCAACGACCGATACGATGACTGGTAAGCCTTGGATTATTGACACGGGAGCTTCGAATCACATGACTGGCACGATCGGGGATCTTCGTGACTTAAGGGCGATTGCTCAATGTCCCGTGGGATTGCCAGATGGGAGTAGCGCTATCGCCACTAAAGAGGGGACGATCCTTCTTGACAGAAATTTCTGTTTGAAAAATGTTCTTTATGTGCCAGGGCTAACTTGCAATTTAATTTCTGTGTCGCAATTAACTGATCACTATAACTATTTTGTCCAATTCACTAATGATATGTGTGTTATACAGGACCGCACTTCGAGGATGCTGATTGGTGCGGGTGAACGACGCGATGGACTCTATTACTTTCGGAGGCTGCCACAGGTTCACGCAATAAAGGCCACTAGTGTGGTGACTCTTGATCTATGGCACCAGCGACTGGGTCATCCATCTCTACAAGTAACAAAGTTAGTTCCCGAAGTAAGTTTTAGTGAAACGAAAAATCGCTTGAATAAAAATTGTGATGTTTGTCAGAGGGCAAAGCAAAGTAGAAATAAGTTTCCTGTTAGTGAACATAAAGCTTCGACTATTTTTGAACTTATTCACACTGATTTATGGGGACCTTATAGAACAACTTCTTCTTGTGGTGCTTCTTACTTTCTGACCATTGTTGATGATTTTTCCCGTGCCGTATGGATTTATTTACTTATTGATAAGAAAGAGGTCTCACATACTCTTCAAATGTTTTTCTCGATGGTTAAGAGACAATTTGATAAAGAGGTAAAAATTTTGAGGAGTGATAACGGCACTGAATTCATTTGTCTGCGACAATATTTTCTTGATCATGGGATTGTTTTTCAAACGTCTTGTGTGGGAACACCTCAACAAAATGGGCGGGTTGAACGGAAACACCAACATATTTTGAACGTAGCTCGGGCGCTGCGTTTTCAGGGCTCTCTTCCTATTGAGTTTTGGGGAGAATGTGTGTTGACGGCTGGGTACTTGATAAATAGGACTCCCTCCTTGGTCTTGAATGGGAAAACACCTTATAGTGTCTTATATGGCAGCACACCCACTTACGATCACTTGCGCATTTTGGGGTCCTTGTGTTATGCACATGTACAGACGGGGGATAAGTTTGCCAGTAGAAGTCGAAGGTGCGTCTTTGTTGGGTATCCTTATGGAAAAAAGGGGTGGCGTTTGTATGACTTGGAGAAACGAGATTTCTTTGTTTCTCGTAATGTTGTATTCTCGGAAGGTGTTTTTCCTTTTGCAGATAATTTTAATTTAGACCACGATGGTCTACCTAATATCGAGGCTGTTCACGAGGAGTTTGAGGAAACATCTACGCCTGTTTTGAGGGGGGGTGTCGAGGAGTTTGTACGGCCGGATGGGGCTGCTGGGCAGTCGGCATGTGCCGAGGAGTTTGTTCAGCCGGATGGGGCTGCTGGGCAGTCGGCGTGTACCGAGGATGGGGCAAATGCTGGTGTCGAGGCGGTTGTACAGCCGGATGAGGCTGCTGGACAGCCGGTTTGCGCAACCCAGGAGGACAACCCGGACGCAAGTCAGGAAGATGTGTTGGGCAGGGGTCAACGCAGAAGGCAAGCCTCGGTACGACTCCGGGATTATGTTACTCATACCATTCGGAAAATGAGTCCATCCGTACCACCTTCACCCGTACCACGGCATTCCTCAGGTACACCCTATCCTATAGCACATTATGTGAATTGTGATAATTTTTATATGCGACATAGACATTTTCTTGCAGCCTTGACAGCAAATCGGGAACCTGTGTGCTATTCTGAGGCCGTGAAAAACAGCCGCTGGAGGGATGCCATGCGACGAGAAATTGAGGCACTTGAGATTAATGAAACCTGGGTTGTAGCAGAATTGCCACCAGGAAAGAAAGCTCTAGGATGCAAGTGGGTATACAAGATCAAGTATAATTCTGATGGTACCATTGAGCGATTGAAGGCTCGACTGGTTATTCTTGGGAATCATCAAATTGAAGGAATTGATTATACAGAGACATTTGCTCCAGTAGCTAAGATGGTTACAGTGAGGGTCTTTCTTGCCGTTGCGGCTGCCATGAATTGGGAAGTCTATCAGATGGATGTTCATAATGCATTTCTCCATGGTGATCTTACGGAGGAGGTATACATGAAATTACCACCCGGTTTTCAGGTGGGGACTTTCGGGAAGGTGTGCAAGCTTAGGAAATCATTATATGGGCTGAAGCAGGCACCCCGGTGCTGGTTCGCTAAACTGTCAACTGCTTTGAAGAATTATGGTTTTCAGCAATCTTATTCAGATTATTCTTTGTTTACTCTACAGAGAGGTGCAGTTCAGCTCAGTGTTCTTGTTTATGTCGACGACCTTATCATCTCTGGGCGTAATCCGGTTGATATACAGAAATTCAAGGGTTACCTCAGTGCTTGTTTCTACATGAAAGATCTGGGTCCTTTAAAGTATTTCTTGGGGGTAGAAGTGGCACGCGGACCAAATGGGTTTGTTCTTTGTCAACGCAAATACGCGCTTGACATCATTTCTGAGGCCGGATTGCTAGGGGCAAGGCCCGCGGCTGTGCCACTGGCACAGAATCATCGACTTGCCTTGTCTACGAGTCAAGAGCTCGCTGATCCCGAGCCTTATCGTCGCTTGGTGGGGAAGCTAATTTATTTGTGTTTTACTCGACCAGAATTATCTTATAGTGTTCATGTTTTATCTCAATTTATGCAACGTCCTCGGGCAGACCACTGGGAAGCTGCTTTGCGGGTGGTCCGGTACTTAAAAGGTAATCCGGGTCAAGGTATACATTTGAGTAGTAAGTGTGACATGCAGTTACATGGGTGGTGTGACGCTGACTGGGCCGGATGCCCATTGACTAGGCGATCCCTCACTGGGTGGTTAGTGTTTCTTGGGAACTCGCCAGTATCTTGGAAGACAAAGAAGCAACATACAGTATCCCGTTCCTCCGCAGAGGCAGAATACCGGTCTATGGCTATGACTACATGTGAGTTGAAATGGCTAAAAGCTATTTTAGCTAGCCTCGGGATGTCCCACACACGTTCTATGTCTCTTCATTGTGATAGTCAGGCGGCTCTTCATATATCTCAAAATCCCGTATTTCATGAACGGACAAAACACATTGAAGTGGATTGTCACTTTGTCCGTGATGAGATTGTTGCCGGAAATATCAATCCCACCTATGTCCCGTCCAATGCGCAACTCGCTGACATTTTCACAAAAGCGTTGGGCAAACGACAATATGAGTTTCTACTTCGCAAGTTGGGCATACGGGATCTCCATGCACCAACTTGAGGGGGGGTATTGAGAATATTCTCATGATTATGCTATTGAATATGGCATTGAGAATATTCTCATGATTATGCTCTCAATTATGCTATGATTATGCTATTGAATATGGTCTTGATTATGTAATATAGTGCTTTAGGATGATTGCTATGTATAAAGAAGTTAGCAGATTGTTAGGGTGATTAGGAGTTGCCTATAATGGCAGAATAACTTGTATATAAACATCATAGATCAATGAAAAAGGCAGAGCATCATTCTCACTATTATTTGTCATAATCTCTGTTGGTGATGGTTTGATGTTGGGACAATTGAAATGATTATTATTTAGACAATATTAAAGTTATTAGTGGTGATTTAATATTGGGATGTCAAGAAAGTTAGCTCTGATGGTGAGGATTTGATATTGATGAATCCGTTGCGATGGAGTCGGAGACAGTCAAGCACATGATTGTGCAAGAAGTTTCATCCCTTTACCCAATCTTACTGCCAAGGTGAATGAATATTGCAAGAAGCATGTTGAAAAGCCCCCAACGGCCCAACCCCAAGTTGGATCATCACTCCGTCAAGAAGTGGGATGAAGCTTACCTGAAGGTTGATCAGAGAACCCTGTTTGGTCTTATTTGAACATCAAGAGTCTGTTGTGTCTAACTTGCAAGACGGAGGGGAAAAACTCCATACAAGATTCGGGAGATATTCCACATCGAATCACATCGCCATCCGTCCTTTGAAAATGCAGGATTACCATAGGTTAGCTTGGTTTATGATAATAATATTAGTTGTTTGCAAAATCTATTGGACTTACTTTCATTTGCTGCGTTTGAACTGAACTCTATTGAAATATATGCTGCTGATATTTGTTTTATATTTTTAGCTTGGACATAACTATCTTAATCATTGTATGCCTGGTGGACTCTGTTTCTTTGGTGTGCTCTTTGTTAAGCTCAATTTGTCATATCTACTTTACTTCACACAGAATAGCTGTTTTATAAGAATAGCTGTGGTTGCATTTGTTTGCCCATATCCATAGTCTGCATTATTTGCTGTTACTTTGTTACTTCATCAATCTCTGTTAGATAGATGCTGGATAACAAAATTGCTAGACCTCTTTTTATTACTTCATTTAAGGTATTCACACTATAAGTTATAATTTATAGACTTGAAATTGAATGGTTTCTATAACTTATATGACTATTTCCCAAACTTGTTAATGTCAAATGAAAACTCCCTGTTTATGACGTGTTGTGGGAATAAGCACTGCGTGTAAACATTGTTAAAGTGCTTCCTATTATGGCAGAAATCAAACAATTCAACTATTTTTGGATTGCAGGCCCATGTGACAGATGAACATCCTATAATCTCATGAACTAATGTTAAACATCTACCAAATATATTGCAAGTTCACACAACAAGATCCAGAAATGCTAATTGATGAGGAGACCATCACCTGGGGGTATTGGGTTTCACCAAAATTAATATTAGCTCAACCTATGTACCGCAGGCATAATGCCCCAAGCATTGAATGCTGCAAAGAAGGTTCAAAACCTCACAACAAGATAAGTAATCACATATGGTGACTGAATTCTTCATAGCTTTGCCACATGGCGCACAAAATCCTCAACATTTGTTAGAATGCAACTTGGGAGAGAAAATTGAAGTCAAACACCCCAAGAGTTCTCGTGAAGATAAAACTAAGAATGGAGAAAATAAAACTAGTTGTTTGATTTATAATAAGAAAGAGTTGAAGTTTGCAGGAATCCCAGGGTACGCTAAAGGAAATTATCCCACTTGACGAGCCTTTAGGAAGTATCAATATCTGTTCTATGATGTTTTCTTGCTTATCTCCATCTGCCAATGGCGTTTGAAAAAATGATAGTCATCCTATTTAGGGTTAATGAATGCTTCAGCAAAAATCTTCTGAGACACAGCTCATCCTCCATTCCGTGGAACATCCCAAACTTAACTTCCTTAAAATGTTGAAATAATACAGGAGGTGGCTTTGAGATTTAACTTTTATCATCATCCTGCATATCCGGGTAAATCCCTATTAAATAAAAGATTGACTAGAGTAACAAAAGTCACATTAATAATGTAAAAGACAAATGATAAACACATTGTCACGCGCCATAGATAGAACAGCAATTCTAGCTTAGGAAAAAGCTGAAGCAGTACCATCAAAGGGTCCATAGTAGGGCTTATTAAATTGACTACACACTTCAAGATGTGTCAATTTATGAAATGTAGGAGAGATTTCCTGCATGAAGGACAGCCTTAAAACAAAATAATACAAAGAATCAATGCCTTTTGCAAATATCAATAAACAAGATCACAACATATAAAGTTAAAAAGAGAAAACACGTAAATGAAGCATACAACATACCTGGAAGAAGTTGTTCGACAGCATTTACTTTTACTTGAGATTGTGCACGAAGAAGTTTAGATGCACGCGACCAATTTCTTCAAGATGTTCTTCTATGGCAATGAAAGGATTGATCAACAAACACAACTACTAATGATAGGTTATCTAAAGAGTACTCATAGCATATAGAACCTTCATACACTAATGATGTAAGATTTGGTGCACATATATTGATCTTCTTATCATAAAATGCAATAGCAGCACAAGGAAAAAAAAAAGTTATTGCCAATTTGTTCACTACCGAAATCGAAATATTAGTTGGGGAGCCAACAAATTTGTATGAATAATTCTTCAAGGACAGGACAACCAGAAAATAATTGTTGCAATGAGTTGTCTACAAATGTAACATTAGTGAGATGTAAGATCTTGAGGCTTGGAAGACCAACAGAAGTAGGAGTTTCTAATTCATACTGCATATCCAGATTTAAAAACTGTCATAGACCACATGAGAAAAGGGAACATGGCAAGGAAAATGGTGTCGATACTAATAAAGTGATCTGCTATAAAGTCCTTTTCAGCACATGAGAGACAAAAATGCTGATTTTTTTGCACAAATTAATGAATCCCAGACCAACATTCTCATCTTCATCCCAGACCAAGATTTGGGACAAGAATCCAAAGGTTTCTCCATCTTGTAGGCAATATGCCAGTCCTTAATCGCTACGGATATTCTTGGGAGGAAGGTAAGTAGTATATGGTGAAGAACATTGTCAGGTAAACTGTTGATACAATTTTGATCCTCCCTTATTATGTCCTTTGGAAACCTTCAGACTTTCTTGGATCCTAAAAAAAGATGCCTTCACTCGTATTCTAACTTTTGCTCCTATGCAAATATGTAAAACATATTAGCAAACAGAAAAGGATTTAAATGTAATCAGAACATGCCATCAGTTCATAGTCTAACTTTTGCTCCTATGCAAATAGGTAAAATATTGTACTTGTACACTTTGTTATAAGGTTGCAATTTTCTCAAACATTTTTCAAGTTAAAAGCTCCCCACGACTGAGAAGAGTATGGCTGATCCTGATGCAAGGTCTTACATGACTTTGGAGGTACAAGAGATGCCAAAAATTGCTTCAAGAAATGACATTGACATATAATTGTTGCAAAATATCCTTTAAATGTGAAATCAATTTCAATAATGTGAAACTGAATTGGACCAGTTAATGATCATGCTGATAGCCAACATTGTCCTTCAAATTTTCTAGTTTGCCCTGGTTTGCTTAACTTGATGGTGTAAGGGTTGAACAAAATTGAGAGTTTGGGACAAATGGCTTTCTCTTCTATTCCTACCTCTTGGTTCTATGGTGAAAATTCTCAAGTTCCAGATGCCTCCTTGCCTAAGGATCAATTGCAAATTGTAAAGAGAAAATAGGATTCACCCTTTGCCCTAGATAAACATGTTCGGCTCTAATATATATATATATATTATAGATATGTATTTCTTCTACATACTCAAATCTATTTTTCAATTCTCTCGATGGTTTCTCCCCCACACCCTTGTGTTTCTGAATTTGAAACCAAGAAGAAGGCCAAGATAAGTATAGGGGAAGACATCTTTTTTTGCAAACAATAATACTAGCCCATTTATAAATCTCTGGAACAACAACCACAGAAAAGATCTATGATTTGGAGAAATTCACCTCGAGCCCTGAACAAACTTCAAACCACGGGATGAGATCTCTAACCACCAATACCGCATCAATGCATGCATCAGTAAAGAGCACAGTGTCATCAACATTCTGAAGAATAGGTATAATTGGAGAAGTACAGCCACCTAAAAACCACTGATGAGTCCCAACTGCTAAGGCTTGGAAACTACAGCTGACAAAAGTTTTGCTCCCAATGAGAATAACAAGGATGAAAGGGGATCACTTTGATTTAGCTGGCCTTTAGAAGATTTGGATTGGCCAACCAGAGATCCATTGAATGCAATGGAGAAAGAAGCAATTGAGATAAGGGTCTGGCCTCTCTACTTAGCTCCAAGACCAAAAGAAGACATCATTCTAATAATTAATAAAGGCTGAAGCCCTTAAGAACAACATCATTGTCTCAGTTCAAAACACATTTTGGATTTTCGAAAGATAATTGACTTATCTACTGGTTTGTCCTTAGTCATCATACACTTTTCAATTTTCCATAATATCCAGTATTGAATTTAAAAAAAACTTCAATTTTTCTTTGTATAAAATTAAAATAAAATCATAATTTATACTTCACATTGAATTCGAGACACCAAATCAAAATTGCATTTAATGTTGTTATTGCATTTAATGTTGTTACATTGCGTGCACACATGCACTAGTATTTTACAAATAGCTCCAAGACACAATGTTAAAGGCCTTGTAGTCCACCGTAATCATAACCCTAGGTATGTTCTCTCTAATTTTGGAATAGTCCTTCTAGGCATCGAGGAAAGGAGCGAGGGGGTGGGTGTTACCATTCATCCCCCTCGAGATTTGCGAAGCTGCGTATCTCGAGGTCATAGGTGCACATCTCGAGGTCGTAGATGCGCATCTCGAGGGGAATGAGCGGTCACACCCACCCCCTCGCCCCTTTTCTCGCCATTTAGAATTTTCCAATTCTGGAATCAATGATCTCATTAGCAATTAAGAGTCCATGAATCAGCTGTCTTTTAACTAGACATGGAATGGAAAGATAATCTAGGGAAGAACCACGTTGAGTCTGCCACACAGAACTTTCGAGATCATATTACATAAATTGAACTCCAAAACTTGTCTTATATTAGATGAATACTGAAGACTCAATACAAAACTTGATAAAACTCTCTATGCTAGGACTGACTTATATAGTAAAAACATGACCTTCACTTTCCTATATGTTAAGAGTACTCTACTCAACTTATTTGACTCAACTAACCACTCATGCTAACAAACTAGGACCAAGTCTAATGACACCTAATAGCACAAGGGGAATTGTCATTCATGTGCATCAATTCTCTTCACTCCCCCTTGATGCAAAGTCTGAGATACCAAGATAAAGTCTAAACATGCTGAACTTTGGATATGAGAGCGCCTTTGTGAACCCATCAGCAAGTTGATCATTTGTTGAACAAAACTTCATTAAAACTACACCTTCCGCAACAGCTTCCTGCATGAAATGATGGCGCAACTCAATATGCTTCGTTCTTCCATGAAAGACTGGATTCTTCATCATTGAGATTGATGCCTTGTTGTCACAGTATATTATAGTTGACGTTGTTTGAACTTAATGTAAGTCTTCCATAATCCTTCTCATCCAAATGGCTTGACATGTTGCTGATGACGCTGCCATGTACTCAGCTTCTGATGATGATAATGCTACGGTAGCTTGCTTCTTTGAGAGCCATGATATTGCTTCAGAACCAAAGCTGAAAACAAATCCACTTGTGCTTATTCGGTCATCTACACAACTGGCCCAATCGCTGTCAGTAAAACCAACCAAATTGAAATGAGGGACTGATTCATACCAGATTCCATAGTTGCTTGTGTCTCGAATGTAGCGAAGAATTCGCTTTGCTGCTCCAAGATGATGTATCGAAGGATTATGCATAAACCTGGAAACTAGGCAAATTGCAAACATTATATCTGGACGGGAGTTGGTTAAGTACATCAGTCCACCAACCATACTTCGAAAGTATTTTCCATCTGCTTCTACAGTTCCATTGCTCATAGAAAGCTTTTCATTTGGATTCATGGGAGTAGACGAGGTTTTACAATTCTGCATATTGAACTTTTCAAGCAAGTCCAATGCATATTTCTCTTGGTAGATGAAGATACCATGATATGTTTGCTTAACTTGAAGGCCAAGAAAATAGTGGAGCAGTCCCAAATCAGACATTTCAAACTCGTGCATCATACATTCTTTGAACTCTTTGACAAGGAAATTAAAGGATCCAACATATATGATATCATCAACATAAACACAGACAATGAGAATATCATTGGAATCTCTTACCGTGACATATAAAGTGGGCTCACTATCACTTCGATTAAACCCATTTTTGCGGAGGTATTCATCAAGTCGTCCATACCACGCCCTTGGGGCTTGCTTCAATCCATACAGGGCCTTTTTCAGCTTATATACTTTCCCTTCTTGTCCTTCGATCACGAACCCTTGCGGCTGTTCAACATACACATCCTCTTCCAACCAACCATTAAAAAAAGTCGATTTGACATCAAACTGAAATACCTTCCATTTCATTTATGCAGCAATACCCAACACAATTCTCACAGTTTCAAATCTAGCAACTGGTGAAAAAGTGTCAAAGAAATCTACCCCTTGTTTTTGCACATACCCTTTTGCGACAAGCCTAGATTTGAACCTTTGCACCGAACCATCAGCCGTATACTTCACTTTGAAGATCCACTTTACCCCAATTTCATTTTTTTCAAGTGGCAAGTCGACAAGCTCCCATGTATCATTTTTCTCAATTGCAGCCATTTCCTCTTGCATAGATGCCTCCCATTTTCTTTTCCTTTCGCTTCCTCGTAACTTATTGGTTCTGTAACCATAAGTGTGAAATCACATGATGCATAAATCTCTGTTAAGGATCGATACCTTTGTGAAGGCGTGTCTGTGTCAAGTGTAGGATCATTATTGATGCATTCATTGCTTTTACCTCTTAGAAAAGACTGTGAAGAAGAGCTAGAAGAAGCAGCTTGAGGGAACATGCTTGTAGGCTCGACTTGTGCTAGTTCAACATCATCTTTCACAAATGGCACATACTGAGTGTCTTCTTTCCATACCCAGAAATTAGTTTCATAAAATCAACGTCTCAACGAATAATAAGTTTCTTAGTTTCTGGAATATATAATCGATAGCCTTTTGATTCGTCTCTATATCAACCAAAGATGCACATTTCACTCTTTTTATCTAACTTACTACGATCATGATATTCAATTAGTGAGTAAGCAACACAAGCAAAAACTCTTAAAATACTCACATCGGGTTTTTATATTCCACCAAGCTTCATAAGGAGTGACATTTTGTACAGCCTTTGTTGGTGATATATTGAGAAGAAAAACTGAGGTTGCCACGACTTCTGCCCAAAAATCATTCGGGAGTCTCTTATCATGTAACATACTTCGAGCCATCTCTGCAACCGTTCTATTTTTTCCTTTCAGCAATCCCATTCTGCTCCGGAGTTCTCCTCATTGTTAGTTGCCTGTGAATACCATGTTTCTTGCAAAAAAAAAAAAAACTCATCAGACAAAAATTCTCCTCCTCTATCGGTTCGGAGAGTCTTTATCATATCCCCACTTTGTTTTTCTACAAGAGCTTTAAATTCCAGAAATTTCTCAAACACCTATGATTTGTAAGCTAAAAAAAATACCCAACTCATGCGAGTGAAGTCATTAGTGAAAAGTAGAAAGTAACTACTTTTATTTAGGGACAATGTGTTTGTTGGGCCACAAATGTCGGCATGAACCAATTCTAAAGGCATTTTAGCTCTCCAAGCTTTACCAACCGGAAAATACATTCGATGATGCTTCCCATAAACACAACTTTCGCAAACATCAAGAAAAATAGCAATAGAAGGCATACCAACAACCAATTTTTTTTTTGACTCAACAGTTTCAGCCCATTAAAATGCAAGTGCCCTATTGTAAATGCCAAATTTTAGAATCATCTTTTACACTAGCTGCCAAGGCAAATTCATTCAAACATGACAAATCAAGGGGAAACATTTTGTTTTTGGTCATAGGGATTCGAATAAGGGGCTTATTGGATACTTTTTTTTTTTTTTTGATGTCACACATATTATCTTCAAATAGGACCAAATATCCCCTTGATATTAATTGACCAACACTTAATAAATTATGTGCTAAACTAGGCGAATAATAAACATCAGAAATAGATCTTTCGGTGCCTGATTTGGTTGTAGCAATAACACTCCCTTTGCCTTCAATGTGCAACTGATTATTATCCCCAAGTCGAACTGTTGTCTTTGCAGATTCATCAAGGCCAGAAAAGAGATATATTTGTCCTGTCATATGGTTGCTACAACAACTATCCAATAACCACACATCATTTTTGCTTTCTTTCGAGTCTAGACAAGCAACGAACAAGTTACCTTCTTCTTCACAAAGGTTTACTTGATGCGGAGTATTTGGGCAATTAGTGGAAATATGCCCAAACTGATTGCACGAGTAACACCTCCTATTTTGATGATTTTTCCATTGATAGCCTCTACTGACACCATATCTGCCTCGACCTCTACCTCTACTGCCTCTGCCTTGACCATGCCCTGCATATCCACTACTTTTTTCAACATTGTTCTTTTTGTTAAAATTCTCCATCTTGGATTGAAATGCATTCTCCATATTCTTCTCAGCTGACCTATTCATCCTATCTTCATGAGCTAAAAGAGAATCCATTAGTTCATTCAAAGAATAAATACTCATATCCTTGGATTCTTATCTAGCAGTAACAATATGATCCCACTTGGATGGAAGACTCCTTAGAATCTTTTCTACAACCTTTTGGTCTGATACATCTTCACCAAAGGTTTTCATTTGATTTACTATGACAGAAACTCTAGACATAAAGTCTTGCACAGATTCATTACCTTTCATTAGAAGAGTTTCAAACTCCCTACGTAATGTTTGAAGTTTCACCATTGTTACCTTGTCATCGCCATGGAACTCTTACTTTAAAATTGTCCATGCTTCCTTTGATTTGGAAGCATTTGCAAGACGAGGAAAAATAGACTTTGTCACAGCTTGTTGCAACACCAATAGAGCCTTCGCATCCTTCTTGCGAAACTCCTTCGCATCAGCTGATGTCTCTACATATCCAGATTCAACAATCTCCCAAAGATCTTGTGAGATGAAAAATGTTTTCATCTTAATACTCTAAAACTCGTAGTTTTCTCCATTAAAAATTGGCACCAATGACTGGGACTGTGAGACATTGAGAGAATTCATGATTTACTCTCTTTGAAACCTTTCAACAAACACTTCAGCTGCACACACACAGTTACACAGCTCCACACAGATGCACTTGCACACAGCTATATCAAACACAGCCCAAATCATTCACAAACTCGAACGCCCAATCATAACAAACCTGGCTCTGATACCACTATTAGATAAATTGAACTCCAAATGGAAAATGTACAAGTCATCCCAATCCAACCAATCCAAGCCAAAAGGAAGAATAGAGCTCGATCTGGCAAACACTATTACGTCCAATATGAGGTGTTGGTTTCATCTGCTCGAATGTGACATTATAATGTCATGCCAACTAACCAACAAGGTGCCCTGTGAAGCTTTCATTGGATTGTGCGGTGGATTACTTGGACTGGTTTCACTGCATTAGTCATCCTTTCGCACAACCACCGAACAAGAGGAGAAGTTATCCCCTAAGAAGACATTTGTTTTTTTCAAATAAGAGGGAAATACAAACATTTTACACTTATGTAATTTCAAAATTTTACATGGTTTGCACTAACATCTAATGTTTCCCTGCAGGAGATTGTTATTGTTCATGCTCGTGACTTGATCAATGTCTCTATTGAAGAAGAAGGGAATGTCGACAAGGTTATTTTGCTCGCCCTACAAAATAGAATACGAGATTTGCTAGATGAAATGTTTACACCCGTTACCTTGGAACAAGAGGAAGAAGAGCTTGATGTACGCCCCAATGTTGACAGTAGTGAAATTGGTGGTGGAGGAAGTGAGCGTCAAAGCAAGTCGAGGCATGAACAAAGATTCTATGTTCGGAGGCGACAAACATAGTGTCTTAAATTTTTAAACTTAGGAAAAAAAAATTCTTTTGTTTTGTTCATAGTGGAGGAATTTTGTAAACATGGTTTTATATTTTTATTCAAAGTTTGTTACTTATGTTCTATTCAAAATTTGTTACTTGTGTATTTGAGTTCATGAGTAGGGTGAACTTTAAGTTGAGTAAGAAAACACATGCAAGTTGCATTGGCTGTGGGGCTTATTCAGTATGGGGCTGCTACACCAATAGCTTAATAACATCAATTATATATACAATAACATGGCAGTGGATATGATTAAGTGATAAAAGAAAACCATCTTTCAACATTACCACTCCAGCAGCATAAGAAATTGTTTGGATTCAATGAGTTGCAGAAAAGAAAAAAAAGCAGGTTAAAGTTCTGTTCATAGTGGGCAAAAAGGGTTAAGTGAGATACCCTACATTGCATGCTGTGAACTGAAAAAAATTTCAAAAAAAATTACTGTTTGCAGTGAACAATGTGGAGTATCTCACATAACCCGCATTTCCCACTGCGAACAGCATATTATTTTGAAAAATCTATGTTTGAGTTTGCCCACCTGTTGGTTAATGGCTAACTACTACGACACCAAAACCATCCTTTATCCAAATCCTTTATCTACAAATTAATTTTGGTTAATGTTTTTGACAAACAAAAACAATCTTTTCTCCTTGATCATAATTGATCAGTTCCTTATCAAGCAGTTTATCAGTTCAAATGGCCTTTTCTCCATCTAATCTACCCAGTCACCCTAATTTTAGCTTTCATAATACATCAAAACACAAACATCTAAATAAAAGAGTTCATATTTTTACATGTTGTTCATGTCAACAGGATCAAAACACTGACACATTGCAACTTTAGGTAGTGATGTTAGTATGCTAGAACCTCTTCTAATGAACAACTAAGAAATTTGTTAAAAAATATGTGAAAGTTTGAAAGAAAAAATTGCAGGTTTTTGTTCTGTCCACAGTACACAATGTTGTTTATCTCAAGATTCCCTCATCACTGGAATTTGTTAAATTCTTGTTCGCAGCTTGCAATGTGGGGAATTCCAGATACCCTCACAATGTGCAATGCGGGGCATCTGGAATTCTCCGCATTGCAAGCTGCAAACAAGAATTGTTTTAGAAAAATTTGATTAAATTAGTCTTTACCATCCACCTTGGCCTAGAGATGATTCTTCCAACTTTTTGGACAAGTTTTTCAAAGTATATGATCTGGTCATTTGGGTGACAAGTCTCGTGCATTAGCCATTTAGTCCCTTGGTGAATGGTAGGTTTTTGCATATTGCCACAACCTGTAGACCACTCTCATCCTTAAGAGCCACCAAACCACTTACAACAGTAAAATCTCATACCAGGGTGAAGACATCTCTTTATAAAGATCTTAAGCATGATAATATAAAACATAATGAATTGACCAACATAACATTCATACGTGAAGAAAAGTGACTAGGAACAACATTTGAAGAATAAATTTACTAACATAGTATTCATAATTAAATGAATTTTTTTCCTGTACGCAGCTGGCATTGCGGGGAATTTTGATACCCCGCAGTGTGCAATGCGAGGTATCTGAAATTCCCCGCATTGAAAGCTGCGAACAGGAATCTTTTTGGAAAAAAAATTCTATTCGTGGTGAACAATGCGGGAATCTTGAGATAACCTGCATTGTGCACTGCACACAGAACTAAAACCTGCAAATTTTTTTTCTTCTGAAATTGGAACAATTTTCAGTTTGTGATTTTTTTTTTTTTAAACTTAGTTTTCTGATGTTTTTGCGAATTGTCGCATCAAACCTAAACTCGAACCATACAAGTATTCCGAACTAATCCTTTATGTGAATTCCATACAAGTCGCATTGTCGCATCAAACTAGATTTTAAAAAAATTTATCTGAAATTTGTTTTGATATTTTTTTTGATTTCGCATAGTTGCATAAAACTAATCCTTTTTTTTATCTCGCATCATACATAAACAAAAACTCAAACTAGTATGAGTCAAATTTCATATAATATATTGACAAAATCTCGAAACATACAAGTCTTCCGTTAAAAAAAGGTGACTTTTCTATCAAAACAATGGTTCAACTTATTCACATTCTTTGCCATCTACATTTACCATTGACATTTGTCATTTACATTTGCCGTTTACATTTTTTCATCACAATAATGGTTAGCAAAATATAATATGTGCATCAGTCCAATATGGTCACCACCTCATTCGACTTCTTCACATTCTTCTTATTCTTCTCATTGAAGTTCCTCAACATTGTTGCACTAATACTGAGCTGGATATTGAAACTAGTCTTCAACGAGATTGCCTCAGTAAACATGCGACATGGCCAGGTTGGTACTATAGGAGGCAATAGTGGGTTAGGTTGAATATGAAAGACGATATAGTGACTGCTCTGAGCCAAGTGTGCCATAAACAAACGCGTCCTGAGTAAAAATGTGGTGTCGGGTAAACGTAGGGAAAACATGTCGTACTTTGGTTCCCACAACAAACAAAGACGCATTGGTAACGGTTCGCTGCCAACTCTAACATAACGGGGTCGATAAACCAACTTTCCCTGTCTATCCGCACATGGCCTTCTGGAATTACCAAAGCGTCCATCACAACCTTTACCCCTGCCTCGTGCCACATTGCAAGCCACAACTCTTCATTACTCTCAACATCTATAAGTAGCTTTTTTTGTATCTATTTCCAACAGTTTTCGTCGTCATAATGAAGCCACAGTTTCATAACGAAATGAAGCCACAGTTTCTGTCGCCTGGAATGTTCTCAATGTCGTAAATATAATCCTGTATCCATAACGAAATCTGTCTCATCAATCTATTCTTATGAATTTTCAGCTTCTTTTTTTGTATTGACAACTTCTAACTTTTATCTTTCATTTCTTCTTGTGTCATGGCGTATTCTTGTGAATCCCTTTTTGTGGACCTCTCGTGCTTAGTCAACTTCTTCTTTTTTGATCTCCCCTTTCCAGCCAAAAGTGCTAATGGTTTTATCATGACACTGTCACCTGGGGAACTCAGCTCTATAAGCTTCTTCTTCATAACCAACTTCTGATCATGACTTGACTCATTGAACCTATTCATAATGGTGTCGACCACTGGGTCTATAATCACATTGTCACTTTATCGAATAGGTGTTGTGCCAAGTTGTAGCCAATACTTGTCTATGGTGCGTACTGGAATTTGTCTTATGGGAGATAGTTAATCTGTAAGTTCATGAGCACAAGGTAATCTATGAGTCGTTTGAAACACACAACCACACTTGACAGGGTCAACCCCCATATTTTCACACCTCCAAATTTCTGAATTTATTAAATCAATAGCCCTGTATATGCCACCGACCCATGAAGTAGGGAAAATAAAGTGAAGTTATGTTCAATTTTCACCTTGGTCAGACTATGCTGAAATGGCGACTCTATCTCGACCGGTTGGACTTCGATCATATCATGCATCTTTTTCTAGACATTAAGGAATGTTCCTTGGAAATTTTCCAATGAGTGCTTCAACTTCGAGTGTGCACCTTCAACTCGACCCATTGTGCGTTGCCCAAAATGCATAAATTTGTTCGTCCATGCACTGACAAAGTACTCCTTATGAGGATACCAAACTGTCTTGAGATATTCCAAACACTTTGGGTATTTTTCCCATCTTCTATCAAACTCAATTGTGGTCTTGTTCCATTTATCTTCTGAATCTGATCTATACAATTTAGAAAATGAATCTATAAAGTCGGCCCACCAGTCATTGTCCTCAAAGTGTCTCTGACAGTTTTTCTCGACATTTTTATTGATGTGCCATGTGCACAATAATTTCCTTGCCTTTGAAAAAACTCGCTCAATAGCCTTGATCAGACCCAGTTTTCTATCAGTCACAAACACACTTGACAAATTGTCTAGCTCGAAAATTCCTGCAAGTTTTTCCAATGCCAAGCGTCAGACTCTTCCTTCTCATTACACATAAAACAAAATGCGACATTAAAAGTCTTTCTGGTCGATGTCACACCAACAATTTCAAATAACGACATCCTATAACAATTCGTTTTATACGTGCAACCCATAAGCATTACTTGTGAAAACACTTTGCCAACTGAATAGACTTAAGAAGCGCCCAAAAAGGTTGGTGACTCTATTCCTTTTATCAACAGAATGTCACTCTATGTACTTGTGCGAGCTCAACAACTCTAGAGTATGTTACAAAACTGTCCTGCTTTTGTGTTCGGGTACCTTTAGCCGACACAATACATTGTAAATATGTTTCAAAGTCGAGATATTATTCGGATACATCTCTTTCAGCCGAGACAAGATGTTGCGAGGGCTCACACCGGACTTCGCCATATTCTTCACAAATCATTTCCTCTGCGTTCAATTTTCCAGCAAACGAATGACCAACAAGTGACTCTGATCGAGGATGATCGTGGGTTCCACATGTCACTTGCAACCTCCAATGGTCATTCTCCTGTGGGATCCCTCTCAACTCAAATTTGCACCCACACTTCTTTGTACTGCTTGATTGAACATAAATTTTTAACCTTTTATCGAACTTCCCTCCTCTTTCACAACCAAAATGGATCATTCCCTTCCTTAATTGATTAGTCGGTTTCGATTTAGTGATAGTAACAACTATGTTATTATCCCTACCGATGTCTTGGACCCAAGCTATTGACCTTGATGAGAATACCTAAAAATAATTAAAAACTTGTTAATAACAACATATTTATAACAATGGAAAATGGTGAAAACGAAAATAAGTCAAAACTTGCATACCTCATCCGTAACAAAAAGCTGACTATCATATATTTTCAGTGTCAATGATCTTTCTTCATTGTTATTGCTACCAATTCTATCAGCATTATCATCAACATTCTGCATAATGATTCAATTTATAATTAGTTTCATATATTAATTAAAATTTTAATTTACTTAACAACAAAATGGTGGTTACCTCTAAATGGTTCGGTTATGGGCTCTCAACATCGTTAAAAGGTATCTCCATATCTATTACATCAATTAGAAATGCCTATGCACCAATGCATCATACAATAATCAATAAATTATTTTGAAAAAAATTTAAAACATAAAAATACAAGCAAATTAGATGATTTTTTTTTTTTTTTTTTTTTGCAAATTACCTCCAATGAAAAGGATTGCCCTTGCTCTTTCAATTGATCATCTTCTTCATCCTCATGTTCACCCTTAAAATCTTCATTTCTAACATCATCAACTTCACAAAACTTTTTCATTTTCATCTAATGAAATGAACTAAGTTCTTCTAAGTGAAATGTAGTGGAATGCACCCGAGGAGGGATAGATAGGGAAGAGAAGGAGGACGACGAGGATATGAAGGGTTTTTGCTATTTCCCTTTGCGAATTTAGGGTTTTTGTGAAAGGAAGAGATAGGGAAGAGGAGGATGACGAACCTTGTGAGGAAGTGAAGTTTGATTGCCGAGTTTGGGACGACACGCAGCAAGGAGTGCGAAAGATTGAGGGAGGGAAGGAGGAGACCGTTTTGCGTCTTTTGAAAATCTTTTTTGCATTTTTTTCGTTTGGTTTTTTTTTGTTTCTTTTCAGGTTTTACCATATTTAATGGTGGTGTGAGAAAGTTAAAAAAAAAAAGCATTGGTGGTGTGAGAGAGAGGATATGATGGTGTGGAGTAGTCACTGCATAATTTAAACTAGGGGTGGGCATTTAGGACCGAAAACCCGGACAGAACCGACAATCGGACCGATTGGGTTGGTTCGGATCAGTTTTAATTAATTATAAAAGTTTGGTTATAAAAGCCCGACCCGACCCGAAATTTCTGGTCCGGGCCTCGGTTTCCATTTATGAAGCCTGTCGGGTAACCGGCCCGGCCCAATTTAAATAGATAACTTAAAATAAATAGCTAGAATTTCCATATACATTTCCACACAGCAAACCATCAAAAGAGGAGGCGGTGCAATTGCAATACCTGACTAAGTCATCGAATCAAACTATCTAGATTCTCACTCACCTCTCACCGCGGAGAGAGCATGAACAAGGGATCTCTCCAGCCTTTCAAAAAAAAAAAAGAGATCTCTCCAAATCAAAGACGAGCACGACGCCTCCCTATCTCCCTATCTCCCATCTCCCATCTGAGACGAACACGACGCCTCCCCATTTTAGATTGAAGACGAACACGACCAGAGCTTCCCCTTTCCTTTTTCCCAGATCAAAGACGAAGACTTCTTTTCAATTTTGATCTGATCGATTTCGAACACGACCAGAGCTTCCCCTTTCCCCTTTCCCCTTTCCTCTTTCCTCTGATCGATTTTGATCTGATCTCAGATCTTGATCGATCTGATCGATTTTGATCGATTTTGGATTCCACACTCTCAGATCTGATCACGACCAAAGCTTCCCCTTTCCCCTTTCCTCTTTCCTCTGATCGATTTTGATCAGATAGATTTTGATCTGATCTCAGATCTTGATCGATCTGATCGATTTTGATCGATTTTGGATTCCACACTCTCAGATCTTGATCAGATCTGAGATTTTTCAGAGATTCTTCAGATCTGATCTAGATTTCTTCTGAGATTCTTAAGACCGAGACCGGCCCGAAATTTGGTTAACCGGGACCTCGGTTAACCGGTCACCTCGGTCCGGTTTCGGGCCTCATAAACATGAGCCCAAATTTCTCGGTTCAGTTTTCAGTTTTTACACTTTGGACCGGTTACCCGTACTTGCCCAGCCCTAATTTAAACCACTGGATCCGTCCCTAGGTAGGTGAAACAAAATTGGAAGTTGTGGAGAGGGTAGAGGGAGGGACCAAATTGGAAGTTGAAACAAACCAGGAGCGAGGAGGCTCGGTTTTCTTTCTCTGTTTCTCTCTTCCTAAGATCAAACAACAAATCTTATCTATCTATCAATCTTGTTTGCTTTGCTTGGCTTGGGGTGGTGATGTTGAAGTTGTGGAAATGGTATCAGAATTGCTTGGCGGTGCATCCGGTGAAGACCCAGATCATCAGCTCCGGAGTTCTTTGGGGGGTCGGTGATATTGTTGCCCAATCCGTCACACATTTTACATTAAAGAAAGAAAATAACTCCTCTGTAAGATTACCCAATTTTTTTTTTTTGGGTCTCTCTCTCCTCTTTTCGTTAAATGTCAATGTTTCTTCATTTCCTGCCTTAATTCTTGCTTATCTAAAATGGGTATTTGTTATTTTCTGTTTTAGCATTGTATGTTGGGTTTTGGGTTTCACCTTTTGTATTATCTGTTGATTGGGATTCTTTATTATTATTTGATTGATTATCTGGCCTTCGGTTTGATTAATTTGACATCCACTTGTACGAAAATCTGGGTGGTAAGGAAGGTTCGGGTTTTGTTCTGATTGATATTTTTTTTTGCACACGACCTTTCCTTTCTATGATAAAATGAGGATGTGCATTGTGTCAGCTCAACTAGTGGAGTAATTTACATATGGCCTAACGAAAAACTGTTAGATATGAGTAAGTACGTAAAAGGTTCGCAGGCATTTGAGATGATGCCCAACCTCTTAATTGTATCAGTCGGTGATATTTGGATAAGGCTATGACTACATAATGGTTTCCATTTAAAACATGACGATCTGCGGAATTCATTTTCAATGTTATAGGATAGCTGATGGATTAATTGTATGGAGATGACTTTAGTGTGTGACTTGATGAAGACTAGTGGAAGTGTATTATATTGTCATTTTTGTTAAGATCAGTGTTCTAAAAATCGGCCTAGGCGGCCGCCTAGCGCTAGAAGGTAGAAAAACGTCCAGATTAATGGCTGGGCGGATTCTGGGTAGTCTATGTGGGTCTGGGCGGGCTAGATGGGGTCTAGGCGGTCTGGGCGAGGTTTTTTTTTTTTTTTTTTTTTTTTTTAATAAGGCTGATTGTGTTCTTATTATATTTTTCTGTCATCTTTTTTAGAAATAAATAATTTAATTATTTTTTATTCAGTATATGTTTAAATGTAGCAAAGGATGATTACTTGATGGAATTCTCAAAGGATCTGCCGATACCAATTTTAGTAATGTAGATTTTATCAAACATGACTGAGGTCATTCATGCAATTTGAAGAAAAATAAAAGAGTAGGTTTGAATATTTGTCCACAAATTCAACTTTGTATAAAGTACCCATCATGACCAACTTCAGTCATTTGAGTTTTAATAAATTTTGTTCATGATTGTTAATTTTTCATGTTTTTAAATTTTGCATATGTATCTTGGCATTAAATTGGATGTAATTGTTAAGGTATTATGCTTAACTTTTATAAATTATTAAAGTTATAATACAAAACCTAAGACCGCCTAGGCCCCTGAGCACTAGGCACCTGCTCGCCGCCCGCCCACCGTCTAGCGCTTTTTAGAACACTGGTTAAGACTAGTGTGAGATGAATGATGAAGAAACCAAATGATTGTGATAAATTTTTTTGTGATGAATGCTCACTAAATCAGCAACAACGGAGAATGATGGTATTGGATGGCTGTGTATTTCATGTCTTAGTTGGGTGTTTCAATTTGTGTTCTGGTTGTTTAACAATTTAACTTGTGCATTTTGGTATTTAGTACAATTGAGAGCTTTTTTTTGAGACATGAGATCATGTGTTCTGCCGTTTAGAATTTTATTATTTTCATGTTGAAACCGAGTCCAACATGTGAATCGTAAGGGTGCACCGTGCGGTTATTCTAATATTAACATGTCCTTTACCTTAAGTCACCTGTTTCCAATATTATTTTCGTGGGTCAATAGTAGACATTAAGATAGTTAGGAGCGGGATTCTTATTTTAATTTCATGTGTATGATAGCATGAGATGCAGGATTCCATGGTGAATGACATGTCAAAATTATTTATTGGTAGAAGATGAAGAGGTTATCAGCAAGATTTAGTATCTTTCTACAGGAACTTTAGGACTACCCGTCTTCTGGGTGGTCTAACCTGGAAGGATCACAGTTTGATGCAATTGACAACTAGCAGAGGGAGTAGCTGGAAGTGGATTTCTGTGAAGATTATACTGACCTTAAATAGTTGTGACAGTGATAGGGAACTAGGCCTTGTTGGATGTTCCCTTTTGTTTTTGTATCTACAACAACTGTTGAGACTTTCTTAGAGGTGATGCGATGAAGATAGTTAGGGAGTTTCAAAGACTGGGGGTTCTTGGTTTGGAAACTTAATCACCTTTTTATCAGTCTTCTCCTTGAAATTGAGGGTTCGAGTTCCATCAAGGATTTCAGCTTGAATGTTTGATCATGAACCGGTTCAAGACACATCTAGTAGTGTCAAGGACATAAGAGTAGGGTAGGTGGATATTGAATGGGCTTTGATGGCTAATAAAATTGACAGATTTCTGAAACTAATCATCGATTCCTAGCTTGGTTTTGCAAAATAGATTTCAAGAAAGCTGCTCTCCGTATGGAATTTTCTTTCATATTGTTTAGGATGGAGTTTGGGGGTGCATGGAGTTTCTAGTCAAATCGTTAATAGACCCTAATCAGTTTTGGAGTGATCAATTGGAATTAATCAGCTGATTTTTTATGACTTCATCTGAGATCAGAAAAGCAAGACGAGAATAACATACATTTCCAAGAAAAAGTTGAAGATTAATTCCTATTGAATTAGTAAATATCAAATGCCATCCATGTTTAAAGGTTAATATCACCAAAATTAAAATATCCATTGCAAATAAAGTACGAGTTTCCCTCCTCTTTTAGTTTTGCTTGATATTTATCTCGTCAAAAATCTTTCTTTCTCTCTGATCTCTTCACACTCTCTTTTGGTGCAGTATGAGCAGGGTATTGATGGGATTAGGTCGAAAAACTCTTTATGTTTTCCTTTTTCTATTTTTTAAGTATATTTTCTAAGACCGAATAGTCGGTAAGTTATAGAAGCACTTAATTGGGAACTCGGTCAAGAAATTATTGATTACTCAATGAAATCATTGATTAATTGGCCTGAGATGGTTCAAACCATTAATTCAGGAATCCTAAGGCTTTACTTTAGAGAAGCAATTAATCCATGCCTAATCCCCAATTTAACAACTCAAAAATGGAGGAGATGATCAGGTTGCATCTCTAAAGCAAATGTTTCTATGTTGGTGGTGACTTTGAGACGTGAAACCGTGAAAAAATCCCATATGGAGATCCCTTATTGCCATTCCTTTTGATCATAATGGTAGAGGCTTTTTGTTTGTTGATCCAGAGGGCCGAAGACCTCAACTTATCTTGGGCTTTTTACCATCTCACAGGATTTGGATCCTCTAGGGAATATCTCATTTCTTGGTTATTGATGAAACTGTCCTTAGTTGAGGATTCTTACGGATAACAGACCCATAATGGTCCAGGAGCGTTATAAGTTATAACAGTATATACGAAATGTTTTTTTACATATACATTTTTATACACCTACCAAGTATTAATGTATTATATAGACTATAGAAATTGCTATAACTATATTAATGTATGGAAATTGTTATAACTATATTAATGTAAAGACTATAAAAACTGCTATAACTATATTAATGTATTTTGCCTTTTCATCTGATTATATATTTTTTAAATTTCAGAATATCTTATATTTAGAAAGCAAAGAATGAATTGAGAAATTGCTATAAATATACCCAAATCTGTTACACAAATCCTTACATTTATTTTTCCTATAATTATTTGCTTCTAAAATTATTTTCCCTATAATTATTTGCTTTTAAATTAGTTGTTTCTATTTTAACAGTTGACTGAAAAAGGAAAGATTAACAGTTGACTCAATTTGTATGAGTGACTAGGGTATTCCCCATGTCGTTGGCACAATAAAAGTTTAACATGATAAATATAGTGGACTATACTTTAAATATCAAAATGTTGGGTATGAGAATTGAACCTAACACTCTTATTGGGGATTGATTGAAGGTAAGACATAAAGACTAACTTTAAGTCTCAACCATTAGATGAAACGAATCTCAACCATGAACTATATTTATCAACAAACTTATCTTTTGGTGCTTTAAGTTCTATGTGATCAATTAGATTCTTATATTTAGGTAAATCTCAGCCGTCTTTTATCTCTAATCTCAAACACCATTCTGATTTGTAATATAGATGTGACGAGTCAACTCCATAAGTAGTTGTTACTTTTTGAAAGGAAACATCCAGAAAGAAAGATGTATAAACCTTCTTTTCCATTTACCATTTGAGACAAAAAAGATTAACATAACTTCTTCCATTATGTGCACTTGTTGTGAGATGAGATCGCAGCAAGTCAGAAATCGCACAAACACAGTTCAGATACATCTTCTTTCCTCTTTCCTCTTCTCCTCCTTTTTCTCCTTCCCTTCTCTTCCCACTTCCCGTCGTCGGAAAGATCAACAACGATCTCTGTCAATCGATGTCAGTCGATCGATCTTAGACGATCCCCTTCTTTTCTTTCTTTTCTTCTTCTTCCTTCTTCTCTTCACCTCTGAAATTAGGTCTGAAAAACAGAAATAAAATGATCAATATATATATATATATATTTTTACATATAGTGTAACTAAAGTTAAAACGACGTTCCAAAACAAAACGTTAAGTGCATAACGGTCGCTATAATAGCATTATAGCGGCTGCTGTTACAACTTGTCGTTAAATCTAACCGCTGTACTACTTAGCTCCGTTAGACGTTATAACGAAGTTATTTCGGAGTTATAACTCCGTTTTAACTGCACAGATTTGTGCTTGTCGCTTGGCGGACCTAGTAGAAGCAAGGAATTACTAAACCTAGACCCTTTTATGAAAAAGTAAATTCCTTTCTACGAGCACTTCACATTGATTAAAGGGACATAAAATTATATGTCACACTTTGTTAACACATGCGAGCTTAACGAATAAGACTTGTGGTGGATGTAATAATCACAAGTCTGAACCATGCCAAAGATACTATAATGGTTCAAGGATCCACTAAAAACCTCATTGCCCTTCAGAAAATCAAGTGACGCCGTTTCAGTTACCAAAAGGATGGAGAGATGGTGAGCTGTTTCTTATGGAATGACACTCATAAAGATTAAAGACAAGAAGTTTCATGCTTTAAGATGACAATCAATGTTTATTCCAAAACTATGGGGGGCCTTGGCAAACAAGTTCTCTAAATTTCCAAGTTTTCTTTCAAAGGTTCTTTAATTTGATCAATCTTCTTTGGTAAACAAAAATGGATATTTATTTTCTATTTTTTATTTTATCAATCTCCTGGTTTAGCAAACGGCTGTGGATGCTGTCATATGCTCATATTCGTTGCATCTATGTATCAATGACACTTATTTAAACAAAATAAAGTCCCTCCAGAGCACGTATTGGATACTCAGACACAAAAATACTTGTTGGACACTCCATTGGACGTGCCATGCATTGATCATCAACATTTTTACATATTTTTCAAAAGTTTTTGTTACAAGTATATTATGGCAAATGACATATTAGATCTGACAAGTGAAAGAATTTGAATAATAATGTAGAACTTATTACTGAAAAAGTAAATAATGTAAAACTACAAAGGCATGTTCCCGTCTTGTGTCTTTATAGTCGAGGTGTCTGCCACCTTGTATCCGTGTTGGACACTGATACCCGTGTCCATAGCGTTGTTACATAGGTTGGCGTATGACTTGGAGACAGCATATCGAGATGTTTAGTGATGTTTTGACCTGTTTTAATTATGTCAGAAAGAGATTTGTATGCTTCAGATTCTTAAACTCCCCTAGGTATTATATTAATACACCATTGCTCTTATTGTTATTACCATTATTTCATTATCATATGGTGTTTAACTAGCATGCTTCTATGTTATGCTGGCTTCCTATTTATTCAAGTTTTAAGACTTCTCTGGTAGGATGAAAATGAAGCGGTAAAGATCAACTGGAAAAGAGTGGCTATCACAAGCATGTTTGGGTTTGGATTTGTTGGTCCAGTTGGGCACTTCTGGTAAGTGTTCACCCTTCCAAGATATGTAGAGATAGATGTGTTTAGATTGTGGCAGTGTTCCTAATATAATGTCTCATAAGCCTCAGTAGCTTGCCCTTAAATGCATAACTAATCAATTGTAAAAAGAAATATGTACATGAAATATCTAACAAAAGAAAAATGTTACAATATTAAATGAAATTGGAAAATGAGTACTTTATGATTTCTCCTTCCAAGGTTTATCCATTGGTATAACCCCTCCCAACCTGGATTTTGTATCCATTCAAATTTAGTCTTTAAAACTGAATCTGCTTCTTGACCTGGAATTCCGTTGAATTCTTTTTAATACCTTTCAATCTGCAACGAGTCCATTTTAGTTCATGTCGATGTTGATTAACTAATGGTTTTTTCTTGACCAATTTAAAATTGCAAGTTTCAGTTGTAAAACAAAGGAAATAATGGAACTTCTGGACTATAAGAAAATTTATAAACAGATATATCTTCTGTTAACTATTTCTAAAGTGCATCAGTCGTTAGAATATCACATTTTAAAGTAATAAAGGTTGCACAAAGAGATACTTACAACCAAGCATCGGGTTCATCATAGTTTTTCCCATCACATGATTCACATTACATACCCACTACATGACATGTGAATATTGGCCTAGAAAAATGAATGCAAAACTGAAGACACGGACAATCTGTAGTGAGCATCCCACCTCCAATGATCAAATGCTGGCCAATGCATTTCACTTTCATTAAAAGTACCTTGGCCAGCATCCGATCTACTACATGCTGCTCAATCAGCTACCATAAATTGATGTGAAGCTTGCAAAGATGGTGAGGAACCTCCTTTGCTATAATAGTGACGAGGTTAAACAATTTTATGCATTGAATTAGAGCTTATGTGGATACTGGATACCCAAGAATGTTGGTGGGTTGGGTATCCATGATCTCCAAATTATGAATGAAACTCTTCTACGCAATTGGCTTTGGAGGTACTCTGTGAAAAGGGAGTCTTTGGAAGATTGTTATTAGAGATGAATATGATCCACGTGGTTATCATTGGCCTTCTAGGCAGCCGCTAAATTATGTGACATTGCTACCAGTACATGGATATCCAATTTCAAAAATATATTTCTCCAAGGTGTTGAGATTGTCGTGTCAAGGGGTGAAAGGTGAAGTTTTGCCTTTGACGAGATGTGTGGTTGGAGATGAAGCTTTGGTAGGCTGTTTTCCTAGTATATATGCTTGCTATAAAAAGTTCGGAAGTTGGTGGAGCTTGGTAGTTTTGATAAGGGTCTTTTTGCTGGAAATCTTCGTAAGAAGGGCATCTTCTACACTGGAGATTGCAAAATTTGTGGTCTTCTTGAACTTGTTGGAAGGTTCTTAATTGGGAGAGGATGAAAAAGAAACGGACATGGAAAGAGGATAGGAACAAAGGCTTCTCAGCTTGCTCCCTTTTTTCTATGTTGACTAAGGTCCATCTTCCATTTGACACGTTTTCCAACTTTCCAGTTAAGTCGGTATGGAGGAAGTGTCTCCCTTTTAGGGTCTTTGTTGAATATGGCATTTTGTGCAGGGTCAAGTTCTTGGGGAAGATTCGAAGCATGAAGAGTCAAATTTACATTGAATTGATGGTTAATGCAGCAGACGGTGGTGTTATTTCGTCGGAGGGACGCTTTTCCATATGTATCTTTATGAATGATTGAGAGGTGGGGTGACAGTCTCATTTGCTAGGAGTGGGTTGTTTTGTTTTAGTTTTGATTATTGGGATGTTTGTTTCGATGGTTGCGGGGCATAGTTTTGACCCTCCTTGATAGTATTGGTATTATTGACAGCAGAAAATAACAAACAATAATAATCAAGCTTCTACTTTTGAGAAACTGAATTAATCTTCCATTCATTTCTGAATATTCAATCATACAATCACTCTTTTTATAACTACACAGAACTTGACTCTCAAGCAAACTAAACTTAACCCTACTTGAATTAGAAGATCCTAATTCTAAATATGAAACAAAGCCCTAATTCTATGTTGTTGGGTCCAGCCCAGTTATTAATAAATAAATTATTATTATCACCCTAATATCCTATCACTTGTATTGTACTTTTATTTTGGTTGTCGTGTTTGGGTGCGCATATAGCGGATACGACTTCTGCTTCTTTTGCTTTCATTAAGTGGACCCCTCTCATTATATCCACTGATGGCTATAATGATATTTTTCTTTATTCATTGTCATTGTGTTAGCGAGTTGTGGGGTCTCCTTTGTGCTTGTTGGGTGTTCCCTGGTTCTATGGAAATTCTTTCGAGGGGATGGATGACTCTTAGTCATCTCTCCTCTAAATGAAGGTTCTTTGGAGGTCGACTTGTTTTGCTATTTGTTGGATTATTTGTAAAGAATGTAATGCAAATACTTTCAATAAGGTTTCGGGTTTTAGAGGAATGTTGATTACTCTTTGGATTCGGCAACCCATCATGCAAGCTTTAGAGGCTCACCTTTTTTTTTTCATTGTATGGTAGGAACTGTTCATTTTGGGACCTTAATTCTTTTAAGGTCACCTTCTCTTTTCTTTGGAGGTTGACTGCTTGGGTATTTGTTGGGTTATTTGAAAGGAACATAACGCGAAAACCTTCAATAACAAGGCTTTGGGTGTTTTTAGAAGATTGGCTAGAATGTTGATCACTATTTGGATTGGCATCCCCTTGTCCAAGATTTGGGACTTCAATGCTTTTAAGCATGCCTTCTTGTATTCCCATTTCTTTTCAATAATATTCACCATAACAAAATATTATAATAATTCAAAATGTTCAGAATAGACAGAAAAAGAACGAGATTTCCTCAGAGGTTCAAGCCTTCAAGGCAGTTCCGCAAGCCTCTCCCCTAATTGAGCCCCAAGGCCTAAACCTTTAATGGTCTCAGAGACTGGGTCCCTTGCTTTTGTAGTCTATATCTCCTCAAGTTGCTTAGTTGCTTAGTTGCACTGATCTAGATATTATTTTGAATAATACGTCGAGGAAGGGACTAGACCGTTAACCAGTCTGACACATAACCCATCTCCCAACATGTTTGTAACTTGGTTTTAAAACCTGTCATGGTTATGCCATGGAGTGCCCCTTGGGAGCAATTTTATTATTTTTATTTTTATTTATTTATTTTTTATCTGCATCTCAGAGCATCAAATCTACCCTCGTACATTACTTATCTTTAAGATTGTCAAACACCGATGTTTAGAGTTTAACACATTTTTGGTCTGTTTCTGATATTTGAAAACACGGGTAAAATGCTTAGTCATGTTGATAAATTTGCGATCAGATTATCTTTTCTGCTGAGGTTATAACACAGGAGCCATATGTTGGATCTTCAACATGGCCATAAAGTGTTATTGTTTTATTATTGTCATTCTCTTGGGTAAGTGGAAAATATAAATTGAGAAAGCAGGTTATTATCGCTAGAAACAAATAAGTTTATAGTAGCCCGATTCATTTTCCATTTTGAAGATGGAGTCTTTATTAGAGAGCTTTCAATTCAATATACCTCCAGGATAAAAGGGGATATGTTTTTCATAAATATTTCTTTCCTGCATTTCCTTTCAGGTATGAAGGTCTGGATCGAATCATAAAGACGCGACTTCAACTGCGACCTAGGTCAGCACGATTTGTTGCAACAAAGGTGGCAGTTGATGGGCTCATTTTTGGGCCTTTGGATCTATTTGTTTTTTTCACTTACATGGGGTTTTCCTCTGGCAAGAGTGTGGATCAGGTGAAGGAAGACGTTAAGCGGGATTTCCTCCCAGCCTTAATTTTGGAAGGAGGTGCATGGCCACTCCTTCAGGTTGCCAATTTCCGATATGTTCCAGTGAGATACCAACTCCTCTATGTGAACGTCTTTTGTCTGTTGGATAGTGCCTTTTTGTCTTGGATAGATCAGCAAGAAGATGCCCCCTGGAAGCAGTGGTTAATTTCTTTGATAACCAGCAAAGAGAAAGAGGGACAAAGCTGACAGTCACTGTCTTCCCTTTCTTTTATTGCAATCAATCTTTCACCTCTTTGGTGATTGATATGAGATTACCTGTCAGGGATGTGGCGCTCCTATAAACTTGCAAAATTAAATGAAAAGAATTTGGAATTCTGAAGTTGAGAGAATTTTGGCAGATTTTCAGTGCAGTGTTTGTTCACTTCAAATAGTAACTGGCATCATTTTGAAACAATGCATAATTTGCATCGACGCAAGCAAAGAATATCAAGGAATATCATGAACATTCACCTGTTTGGCATTCAGTGTTCTACATATAGCATAGAAATTGATAGAAATCTTCTTTACTTGATGCCAAAACATTTCAATATTTCATATGCAGGTTAATTTCCAGCAACTTCGTTTTTGAAGTCGGACAATGTCAAATACCACAACCCAAATGTTACAAAGTATCATCTACTGCTATGTGCATATATTGCAAAAGCAACAATGTGCACATGGCAACAGCTGATGGTTTAGGTGATTCACTTTTCAAGTTTGAGGGGTGACATATGCTAACGTTGAATTGTAATTCAATTCCATTTAAGCTAGAAAGACTAATATGAGAATAAGCTGTTACATGATTCTTCTACATTCCATGCAGAGATTTAATTTATTTCTATAATAGGTAAAGTTACTGTTTGTGAAACAAGGAATGCAATCTCTTCTCGTAGTTAAAATAACTTTATGTAATGGAAAATTAGACAACTATCCTAAAAAAAATCAAGTGTCAATGTAGCACCCCTCAATATGCCCTTGAATCTAACTATCCATGACTTAAAACTATCAGCATATATTCCCAAATTCTCATTCAGAAAAGACCATGTTGTACCAGTTACTGTGCCACCAAGAAGTGATTGTTGCTATTCGCTGTCCCCTACTTCGAAGAAATTACATATCAACCAGATTATGTGAAAACCCAAATAAAACATCACCCAAAATCTGCACTGAGCCAAGAGATGGGAATTGAATTCTGCACGGACATGATACAGGTTATCCACTGGTACCATTCTCAAGACAAGGATGCCCCATAGGAAGTTTAACCATAATTATCACAGAAAACATTGACAGTTAAATTACTGAACCAAGACCGACCCAGGCTTGAAAGGTGACGTTGTAAATCCGGGTGGTAGTTCTGTCCAGAGCATAGCCTATTCAGACTGAGCTTCCACTTTATATTAGCCTCTACCAAGTTGCTGGAACTTGTCCACTAGATAAATGAGCTATGACCTCCTCCAAGAGGTACTCTCGGCTTGAATGCAACATGAACTGACAGGCAAGGACAATGCTCGAAGCAAATGCTCTGAAATGAAAGATGAAATGGTTGTTAGCCTCTGAAGGCAAGAAAACTAAACGAAAAAAACAAAAACAAAAACAAAAACAAAAACAAAATAATAACTTTGGAAATTTGTAGCTTAACAAAGACTAGCAATATCAGCTGCAAAAGCAATGGAGAAAAAATAAATAATTATAAATATGATGGGATAAAAAATAAAAAAAATTGGATGTTCATGTAATGAACCATATATCTGGTGAAGAAACAAAACAGACATATACTTGATCAGTCCCATGCAATGAACCACTGGTAATCAACAATCATCCTCAGTCTAAGGTGATTCCTGGCCTAGATCTAATAAATTTCTAACAGGATTAAGTAGGAAAACCAAGCAATTCTTGGATGTTGATAGGTTCACCATTATACAAGGTAATTATAGCCAAAAGATACTATATAATCATATCAACAAAATTGCAATTAACAGGCGAAAGGTGCTTAGCACATGCTTTTGCGTCTATACGAGAATAAGGTCTTGAGATCGTATTATTTACTTCAGTCAAGTGCAAAGCTATCTCAATCATTGAAAAATTAGTTAAAAGGGAGAAGTTAAACTACTATCACAAACTAAAGTCAAAATTTTGGTCTTCACATAGAGACTGAACTGATCTTTGGCAGATAATCTTTGTAGGTATATGTTAGATATACTAAAAATCAAAATTTTGAGTGTTGTATGTTTTGGTGGAAGTAAGGAGTATAAGCAATCTGTGGCAGACTTGACAGTAAAATGCTTGAGTATGGAGTTTGTATGATCCAAATGGGAACATAGCAGTGAACTCAGGGTACAGCCTAGGAAAAATGGCTTCAGTAAATAAATCAAAAGTAGAATCCTCCAAAAGCAAAGAAAACAAAAAGAGGATGACATACCGGAATGCTTAGTAATAGACCCTGAGAGTTGACCAAGACAGGCAAGCCTCTTCTTGCAGCTAGGGGAATCAATTTCAAGGTCTGGAGAGCTCTTTCTGCCGATAGCCTTGCATAATCTGAACATGACTTCTGCATTCGGTCATCGATGTTACTATCTGAGCAAATATTATGCTCCTGACATTCAACTGAAGTGTCACCCCTTGACAGGCGTGCAAGATACAGCCAATCAGTATCAATCATGTGGCGAACTGCAGGCACCATGTCATCTCCAACTTCAAAAAACCTGCAAAGGCAACCCTGCTTTTGCCCTTTTGAGTTCTGATAGAAGTCAATCTCCTCAAAAGGAAGTCCAGAATTGGTAAATTGCCTTTGAAGTTTCCATGTGACCAAGAATCTGTTCATAAAATGATAAAATTGTCCAGATTGAAGTGGTTCACTTGGAGAAGTACTTACGGATCTCTCATTTGCTGCTTCATTCTCTGGTGTAAGTTCAGTTCGGGTAATAAAATGGCTAGTTTCCTCCCTTTGCAATAGAAGAATGCTTTCATGAGTTGACTCACTAATAATACCAAGCCTGCTACCTTCACTTAGAACAGATTCTGATGATGTTGCATGCAAAAAAGGAACTTCTGAGGCATCTGGGTTTAAACAATCTGAATATGCTTTGCCATCTATGATAATCTGTTGTATTTCACTCGCAGTTGAGTTCTTCTCTCCTTCACAGGGATACTTGCGACATATTTCCATCTCGGATGGTATAGGAGAATCAAGACAACAACAAACAAGGACTTTTGTGCCTTTGGACTGGGGAGCTGGACAAAGATAGCAACCAGCTGCAGTGAGAGATTTCTGCAAGATTATGGGAAAAGGGAAATATCAATCACTCTGAAATGTAAGAAAATCATACCAAACATTAAGTTATGAAGTCGAAAGGAAACACCATGGAACCATGGTGTATTCAATAGATCATTAAGTAAGCTCAATGACAGCATCAAGAATCAAATGAGATACCAGCATGGTGAAGCTGAATGGACCTTGCATGGGAAGTTCCTTATATAGTCTAAAAGCAGCTTTGAAGTTCTACCACGAACTGGCCTATGCCTCTGAGAGATAAACTGATGGACAAAGATTAAAATTTTGTTAGTACAATTACATTCAGCCCCTCTTCTTTGCAAACTACAAAGCAACAATCATCTAAGTAATTTTTCCATTTACAAAATTTAGCAGAGCATGGATTTCCTATTATGTATCCTCTTTTCTTATAATTTCTGGTCAAGTTATTGTAATAAAGCAATTACTCAACAGATAGAGGAAGTTCATAAGGCAAACACAAGGCTGCATACCTGCAAAACCACTGCAACTAACTTTGAAAGACATATATCCTCAATATTTATAGGGTCCAGCCTCTTCAGATCAATAATAGCGTATCCATGCTGCAAACAGATTGCATATATGGTGAGTTCTTGATCTATCTGCTTCATTACATCTACAATGTCCCTCTACTCATCCAAAAAGCAAGATTGATTTATATGAATATACACAATGCACAACAAGCTTGTGACATAAAACAGTCTGTTATAAATAGTAATGTCAGAGTATGTGAATCTTCCAAAGTTGATGGAGCAGTATTTCTATTTCCTTTTTTTAGTTTCTTTGCAAGCTAAAAAACAAGTGATTACAGAACAATTGGATATTTCTTGATTAGAAACAAGTCACTAAAGAATAGCATTTACTATCTTTTAGATTAGGTATAAAACACATATAGCGTCATTATAAAGTTTACAAGAAAAATGAAATCATGTTCCGGAATTAGATGAAAACATATATGGTTAACAAACAAAGGAGGGAGGGTGCATCTAACGTGCGACAAATACCATCAGTTAACGACATGATAGCGCAGGAAAGATAAAGCACTGACGCCTTTAGATACTGCATCAGCAAATCTAGACATTGCAAGGAGCAGGTTCAAGTTTCTCAATTGTTGTGGGGTTTGAAGCAAACTGAAAGGTTGGCATTGCTTAAATCCCAAATTTAGAGCATCCCAGCGAACCCAACCTGATGTTGCAACCGAAAGTTGCTTCATGTGACTCCTTTGTCCCCAAGACATCAATTGGAATGGCTAGGAATGCTCCTATAAAAGCCTCTAAAAATGTTTGCAGGATAAAAAGGTGTGACCTCAACAGCAAATACTTTCGAAAACTCTCAAAATGTGATGAAAGAATACTGTGCATTCTCAAGTTACAGTTGCTATCTTCAGAATCACGAACCCAAAAATATTAGAATACAAATCTTAACCAGAAAATAATAAATTTATGTGGTGGAACTCACAACCGTGATGGTTACAGCCCGATTTATAAACTCAGAGCAAGCTTTGTCAACAAAAGAACGCGTTCTCTGACAGGCTGAAATAATTGCTTGTATTTCAGATTTGAAAATACCTGAAATGTCAAAAATAAGATAACCTCACAAAAGATGCCGAGATGACATTGTTAATCTATAAATAAGGAGAGAAAGACAAGTATGTACATCAAACATATCCCTGGAAAGAGCATATGGTGAAACACAACAACGTACATGATGATAAACTTTTTAATGATATTCGAATTCTGTTACGAGCAAACAATGGACTTTGATTTGTTGGATCTTCCACCCATTCTTGCTTGCCACCTTGACATATCTGCAAATAAAACACGAAAGTATAATAATATTATTGCAACAATTATGTGCCAAACTAGGGCTGGCAATAGATCCGATTAGACACGATATTCTAACTGTTTTGAACCAATAAAAGTGGCTCAGGATTAGATTTTGATTTCCCAAAGACGGGTCTAATCTGTTAAGAGATCTAGTCTGTTGAGTTTGGATCCGACAGTTATTGGTACACCTTTGTATCAAGTAAGATCTGAACCGATATGGACCCAAAATTTATGTAACATATATGCTAGATAAGTTTGGTAGTGTTTTTATCCACATTTTAATATTAATAACATGTAAAAAAATTGATTTAAAATTATCAGAAAGATAATTTTAATTTCAATGACATCTAAGGTTTCTGACCTACTATTAGACTTATATTTTATTGTTTGAACCTTGAATCAGAATTTTAAATTAGTGAGATTTAAGATTACGATTTAAACCCTTTTGCATAATAATAATCATTTTGAATTGAATTGCAAAATTCCGTGTGTACATTTATGTATTATATCTAATTTTCTTAAAGTATCAAAGTATATCTTTATTATCAATAAAATGGTTATAATTATTAAGGATTTAAAAGTTTAGCAAGTTGGCAATAGACCTGATTAGACTCGTATCTAATCCAGAATCAGTCAAAGTGGTCAGAGGACAAAATTTGTATTCCGGATTCGATAGTTAATGATTCGGTTCCGGACGTTTACGTATCTAATTTGATATGGTACCATTGCCAGCTCTACAAACTACCAATATCTTGAGTAACACACAATGGATAAAATATACTGACTTGGATGTGCTTAAGAACATGTGTGCCATCCATCTTGACCACAATTTGGATTTTTGTTTATTATTTCTTATTTTCCAGAAATTAAATAAATATTCCTGATTAGTTTTGGCTTTCTTAGGAAACAAGATTTAGTTTCTGTTTCAGTTAAGGTTTTGAATAACATCCCTAATTTCTCTTTCAGCATTCTTGATTTTCTACATTTTATGTTCATCCTACTTGATTCTATGTAGAGTTTTATCACATGTGCATGGATTCCTAGTCGAATCCTCATAGCTCCTAACATGATTATTTGCACATTGGAGTTCTCCAGCATAATCAAAACCTTACTGATAATAAGACTATCAGCTAGGATGTATGTTTAAATATCTACCATCTAGTGTCAGGTATCCCTACGAGAGTATCATGATGTATTGTTCAAGCACAGATGTTATCTTCCTTTAAAAATTGATGAATCGAGACAGAATCTAGCATTAATAATACATCAGGCCATCAACAACCATATCCAACTATATCAGGTAGTTATAATGGAACGATAGATCATCTAAGATTGTCGTAAGAACAAAGAAAACGAATGTCAGAGGCATGGAGAGCAGTGACCTAGGGAACACATAAAATATGCCTGCTATTTAGTATTAGCAACAAGGCATATAGTATACTTTCGATATACAGAATACTTTAAAGTTTTAAAGTAGAGATAATAGCTTCATAATGTGTTACAAACAAGTAGTTTAGAACTTTAGAGAAAAATTACACTGTAAAGAAGCCACACCAAGCAGATATACCACAAAAAAGGTGGTACTTACTCTATACAAATCTTCTTTTGAGAAATCAATAAGTGGTCGCGCAAGTAGAATCCCATGATTGTTTGGCGTTTCACTGTACATAGGAAAAAGTTGACAAATAAATGCCATCCCAGCAAGTCCAAGGACACCACTGTTGCGAGACAGTCTGAGAATGAATAGTTCGGCCTACAACCATTCTACCATTAGTTGAAGAACTATAAATCAAAGAGCAAATAGTTAATCACATTCACATTAAACAGAGAGAGAAAAAATACAAGATCAATTTTCCTTTCTCTTTTTTAAACGAGGCAATCAGGTGTTGAGAGGGGCCTGGCCCTTTATCAGGAGAAAATATTTACAAGCAAAGAACAAGGAGCAACCCCAACAAACAAGAAACAACTAGGAGATGCATTTGTTGGGTACTGCTTTTTGCGGATTTAAAGGTGCTATGCCCTTTGCAATTTTAGTGGGCATTACGAAATAGTCTTTGAAGGATGACTTAGAAAGAGACTCTAGAAATTAAGAGTGTCATGCTCTATTCATTATGTTATGGGTCTCCTTCAAATCTTTTGTAGTTGGTGGTGAGGGAACAGTTGGTTCAGGGTTTCTCTAAGTATTCTTTCCCAGCTTCTTCTGTTATAGTTTTGGTATTTGATGCTCAAGGCAAGCCCCTTGGATCTATTGGAACCCTTCCTCATTAACAATTCCAGTTGTCATTATCAATCGACGAACATGTGGGTTCAACAAGTTGCAAGCAGCTTTAGTGCGATTAATCTCTAAATATCTAATAGTTTGTGTTTTAAGTAGGTAGAACCAAACCTGGTCATCTGCATGGTGTGCTATAAGCAAAACACCAATCCGATTCTCAACACAGACCTTTTGAAAAATTTTATACCTGAAATTTCAAAGAAATGAATCTAAGGAACTCAATACAAACAAACAAACAAACAAAGAATTATGTTTATTAGTGAACCAAAAGTTTGTATCCTTTGATGTAAAAGTAAACCACGAGGGAAGTAAGTTTTGAAAGAAAAAGTGACCTCATTTCACGAGCTATTTCTTGCAAATGACCCTGCTTGGGCCTACCATCGGGCCAATCGCAATGAGCAATCTGACATCTGATTCCTATAGAAATTCCAGTTTAGTAGTAATAGAAATGATTGGAATGGAAAAAATAACAGATTTTGAAATAGATAATAATACGGACCCATTTGAGAGACCCTATTGCACACAGAATGGGCCTCATCTCTGCTCTCGACCCGTAAACCGTGATCAACAACAATAGCTAGAAGTCCATTGATGCAACCATCATTGGTATGATCAAGATGAGCATCAGTCTTCCACCCAGCTGCCAACACGCACAAAGCTACACTATCGGGTCCTCCAGAAACCCCCAAGGCTGTAAAATCCTTCTTGTTACCAATAAGGCAAAAAGAAAAAAAAAAAAAAAATAAAAAAAAAAAATATATATATATATATATATATATATATATAAATAAATAAAAAAAAGGAGGGAAGCAGGTTTTGTTACCAATACGGTGATGGGGTTTGAGTCCCGCCATGGCCATTCTTCGAGAGAAGCTTTCTTTGTAAGTAGTGGCGAGTGGCAGATCGATTGGAAGGGAGTCGGAGTGGGAAATTTGGGAGAAGAAGAGAGAGGTGGGTGGGGGTTTCCTGGCTTGCAGATATCTCAACCCTGGAAATGGAAATGATGGAGCTCCAAAGAAGAAGAACCGATTCACCTCTCGCGCCATTTTTATTTATTTCTCCGAGGGTGAAAAGAAAAAAACAGAGTGGGAAGGAAAGGGAAGGGGATGGAGAAAGATGAACAAGAGAATAAATATGAGAGTGAACGAGTGAGTAGGGGGGATAGGAATAGGATTAGAGGAGGAGAAGGAGGTTTAAGAAAACTATTATTTATTTTTGGACTTAGACTTCATTGGACTCACTGGGGTGTATATTTACATATTACTGAGGATTGTGATTTCGTGAAATTATAGGAAATTTGCTCAAATTTTTATTTTTTTTAAAATTCCGAAAAGAAAAAGGTAGAAAGAAAAATTACATTTTTTTTAGGATTTTTCTAAAAAAAATTGATGTTTTTTCGTAAATTTTGTTTTTCTGTAAAAATACAAAAATCAGCTACTAAAAATTACATTTTTTCGAGGGTTTTTTTTCAAAAAATTTCTAGATTTTGAGTTTTTTTTTCTTTTCTAATTATTATTTATTCTAATGATCTATTGATTTTTTAAACCAACCTCTAATTTTCTAATTATCACTTCTTTTACTTATATATTGATTTTTTAAACTATCCATTGATTTTTTAATTATAGTTATTTGGTTTCATTTAATGTGTTTAATACATTTATTTGCTTGCATATTATTTTTTTTCACAGATTTAATATATCTTCGAAATTCATTATATATTTCATGTATCCTCGAAATTTTTACGTTTTTTCTTTACACATCGAAATATTTCCTAAAATCAGGAGACCAAAATTAACTCCAAAAACGAAATCACAATCCTTGCAGATTACATTCTTCTAGTTTTTTCGATTGAGGAGGGAGTATACATAGTACATCACCTCCAATTTTAAGCAATTTCTAGTATGTGTAGTCATACTAGTTTCTAAGGACTCAATACATTCCTTATTTAATTAGTGTATTTTAACAATAAACTGTATCCTTTAACAAAAAATAATAATAATATATCTATCTAAATACTTATAACAACAGCTCTCCCAAATGAACAGTGGAGGAATAGTCTAAAATGTCATCAACCTGATTTTGGTTGCCCAAAATGCCTTTCTAATTTTATCATATTTACTAAAAAAACAAGAAGCGGATCAAAAGTGAAAATGGGTGTTTATGTCGAAACACTATTACTCAAATTTACCATTTTATCCTCCCAAATTTAAACTATTTACAATTAAAATCAACCTCCTCTAAACATTCATTAATTATACCCAAGCCCTTAATATAACTTATTTGAAGCCCTCCAATTAATTATAAATTTAAAAAAAAACCTTACATCTAACTTTGAATTTTCCATTTTGCCCTTCATATTTCATATTTTTACAATAAAAATCAGTTTTTCTCAAACATTGATTAATTATACATATGCTCCTAACATATTTATTTGAAACCCCTTATTTATTTATAAACTATACATAGAGCTTTAAAATTATATATAATTATTTTGTTTAGAAATTTAATAATAATTTTTTCTTATTATTGTTGTTGTAATAAAAAAAATATTGAATCACCGTGCATGTAGAGCGTGTTGACCCCCTAGCGAATAAACTGTCAAACAACTTTACTTCAACTAATTTGGACTTTGCAAAAGCCCATATGACTGTTTATCACTCCGATAGTTCAAAAACATATAAGGGTATCAATAATAACCAGTGTCCTGTGCCACTAATGGTAGTTTGTGTTACGCATAACAAGATACCAAGTTTGCATGGATATCAAGGAAATGGTCTTGATTCGGATCTGAGTTAGTGTTTGTTATCACTGCACCTCAACAATTCTAATGGATATTGAGGCTACTTGTAGTGAAAATATTAAGACAAATTGTTTGTTATCACTGTCCCTCTTACCTGCCTATTTTTCTCTAGGTCACTAAGACAAATTGTATTTTGGTATGAATAATTCAAATAAAAGTATATTTTATGTTGTCGGAAAGTTGATATAACATTTACTAATGAGATTTTTCATATCAAATTATAGCTTTCTATATTGATGCGTCCAAATCTCGTCCTTCTGAGAGTTTGACATGCAAAACAAATGTTTGATTGCCAATAACCACATTTTTTTATGGTCGAAGGTACTTTGAAGCTTAAGTCAGCAACTCTATTTGAAGAATGAAGTAAATCTAGACAAAACTCAAATAAAATTGCATACATTTGCGAATGTTCCCTTTACCTTTTATAATGGTCGTGGTTAATTCTCTGCGTGATTTAAGCATGTGAGGCGCAACAGATTAAGATGTTTATTGTAATTGTCTCCTCCTTTATGGAGATGCGTCCGTGGAAGCGTAACTCTCTTCACGACTCTTTTTTGTGCAACATTTATCTTCTTTATGAGAGAACTCGTGCGGGCCTGAATTTGGACTTTGATTACGTCTTCATTTAATGAGCCCTATTTGGGCCTTTATGATTGGTTTTAACCTTTTTGGGTTTTATGAGTTGACGCAGTAGATGGAACGTCAGATCTTCGTGATGGATGTTTACTGCCACGTATATGGCTGCGATGTCGGTCTATTTTGATGTATCATCAGCTACTCCCCCTTAGTTAGTGGGTATGCTGACGTGGCCACTAACTTCGTGAGATTGGTCTTTCAATTCTATCATTGCCTTGAATTTAATGTTGTTAGCAACTTTTGGTGGGTTGGCGGCTCGATCATTTGTTATTTTGGGCTTATTTATACTTTCTAGGTATTCCTTCTGCTCAGATGGGTCCTAACGGTTGGAGGGTTATGGTTTCCACATATGCAAGAGGCATTCTTTCTAATATTCCTTTGACTGTTAGAACTTTGCATTCAGTGGTCGGTCTGTTAGTGACCAAAAGTATTTGTTTTCTTCGTTCTCGTGCATGTTTTGGTAATCTGAACGATGATACCAGGGGTTGATCACGTGACTGGTTCTATGCTTCTGTCCATTCTGGCCAAGGTAATCAAAGCGTGAAGCCAAGCCGAAGCGATTTTCCATGGCTTGGCTTTAAGCAAAAAGCGATGGCTTTACGCAAGTTAAGCGATCCTAAAAAAATAAAATTAATATTATATAAAATGTAAATATATACATTTTGCTTATATGTAAGCTTCTTAATGAAGGTGAAGGGCATTTACCTCTTCCCCACCAACTTTTTTAGTATTTGTCAAACATCAAACATGTTGTACTCTCAAGCCATTGTTAATACAAGTAGCAAATCAATATAATAAGCTAATACTAGACAAACATACTTATGGCAGGACCATTACATATTCTGCCCTTACTTAAACTTAGTAAACCATCCCAACCTGCAGGATACACAACCTGTTAATTTCTTATCAAGATGAAAACAACAGTAAATGTTATCCCTAAGTTTGAAGTCTCAATATAACACCTAACAGTGCACAAACAAAACACAAACCCATATGTATGCAAAATACATAACACCTAAGATGCAAACAAACCCATGTGTTTGTTTGTAATATCTGTTTGTAAGATGCAAACAAAGCCATCTGTTTGTATTTTGTAACACCTATTTGTAAGATGTAAACAAACCTATAAACACAAACAAATCCATTTGTAAAGATGTAAATCTATAAGACCTGTTAGTATAATACTTACAAATCCAATTGTAAACCTGTAAGACTTGTTAGTAGATGCAAACAAATCCATTTATAAGATGCAAACATACATAACATTTAAGATGCAAAACAAACCCATCTGTTTGTAAGATGCAAACAAACTCATCTTACAAAAAACAAAAACTCATCTGTAAGATTCAAACATACATAGATAAATGATAATTCAATCATACACAGGCCTAATTAACCATGTGTTTAATGTGACACACATCCATTCAACAAAATATAAGATGCAAAGTTGCAAACATAAATACATAACCCTCTAAACACCGGAACATGTGTATGGCAAGTCCATAGCTCCGCAAAATATAACATCCACAAAATATACCATTCAAATCAAATAAGATCATCATCTAGATCTATATTCACATCTCCATTCTCTTCAGGCAGTTCTATATCCATGTCAAGATTTTCTTCTTCTTCAATTGGATGTTCTACTCCAACTTCTTGATCTCATGTTTCTTCCTCGTCTGTAAGTTCATCTTAGAGTCTAAGAGTCATTCTCACTTTTCCCCCTCTTCCACCTGATCTTCCCCATGAGGTGGATGTCTTCCCTTGGATCTTAGATGATTTCCCTGCCCCCGTGATCCCTATTGTTGATCTTGTTCTAACTCCTGGCTCGTCATCACCCCTCGCATCCGCCACTAACTCCCATGGCAAGGTATCATCCTCTTGCACATCATTGTCGGCATCCACAAACTCGTTCATCTCCCCAACCATCCACTCATTTGCTTCATCAATTAACTCCCCAAGTGAGATATGGTCAATGATGTCTCGTGCTTCAAAACGTTCTACCAAACCTCTGTTGTACTTGACAAAAACCAAGTCATTCAACCTTTTTTGCTCCAGTCGATTTCTTTTCTTGCTATGGATCTATAAATTAAAAAAAAAAAAAAAAAAAAGAAACAAGCCACAAATAAGGTAATTGATAATTCAGATATTCAATGACAATAACGTATGATGACTAATATGTCTAGTTGTATGCTACAAGTCATTAATTAAGTATAAGTATTTAGTTTATCATATTAAATTTAAGCCATTTACTTACTTGTTCGAAAACACTCCAATTTCTTTCGCACCCACATGCGCTGCATATTAGCCTCAAAATGCGAATGGCAAGTATACACAATTCTGGAGCAGAATGCCCATAAGTTCTCCGCCATTCCGCTATTGAATAAAATAAGTCAGTGTGTAAAAATAAGAATTAATCTTTGCATTCAAATAATTGATTTATTTACTTAAATGAGAGTACATTATCAGGAGACACTTCCGCGCGATTCCGTATAGCAAAATCCGTCCCAAAAGACTCCAATGCATCCTTGTACTTTGTCAGTTGCCTCAATACCAAATTGTGTTCATCACAAGAGGTAACTAGTACATTTATGCAAGTCAGAATGCCTTCTTGTATAGCAAGATCCCTATCAATTTTTGTTGCATTATGATAAAAGAATCTCGGATTCAAAAGGTAACCTGCTGCATGCAATGGTTGATGGAGTTGAGTGTTCCACCTAGCATCAATTATCTTTTCAATTTCCTCATATTTCACAAAATTACGGTGGAAGTGTTCTATAATCATTCCTTTGCCATCTCCGTTGCTTTATAAATATAACCCATGGCAGGGTTTTTTTCACTATTAACTAACCGAAGAACTTTCACCAATGGAGATGTTTCCCTAATGGCATGGGTAACCGCACTCCAATAAGCTTGTGAACTCAAAATTCCCTCTAGCACTCTTGCTTTTCTCTTCTCATCTTTGGATACCATGCTATCCTTATAAGATTTCCATTCATCAGGAGCAAACATTTTCTTTAAATTCGAATGTTCCTTCTGTATGTTTTGGAGAGTCAAAAAGATGTTGCAAATCTTGTCTTCGCTGGCCTAACCAACTCCCCTATTGTAAACTATCTCGTCAGACCCAAAACTCTTGAGTGGTTGTAAATGAAACCACTCAACTGAATCGATTTCCTAATCACATGCTACACATTCCAAAGCTTTCCAATATCCTCCAATATAAGAACGATGCAGTGAGTAGCACAAGGAGTCCAAAACAAGTACTTATACTTCCCTTCCAATGTTTCACCTGAAAAACACAAGTTCACACAACATTGAACATTAACCTAAAATTCATAAAATCCAAACCAAACTAAGATAATAAAAAATCAACTAATTCAAACAAATAATAGCGTATCGGCTGCCTTATAGTTTGCGGCATTGTCTGTAATAACTTGAACCACATTTGATGCCCCAATAACATTGTCAATGACATTAGAAAATAGTTGTGCAATAGCTAAAGAACTTTTCTTAATCAAACTAGCATCGATAGATTCTATAAAGACAATTCCTTTAGGAATATTTACCAAAAAGTTCACCAAAAATCCCCCTATTTGATCAGTCCATCCATCCGCTAGCACTGAACAACCTGATTTTGCCCATTCTTCTTAATGTCCCTTCAATAGATCATTTGTACGGTCCACCTCTTTTTTTTTTAGGATTGGAACTCTCAACTCATGATAACTTGGAGGCTTCATATCTGGACAACTCCCAATTGCTTCAACCATTTTTTTTGTAAGAGTTTGGCCTTGCAACATTAAATGAAACTCCATTCTGGAAGAAAAATCTATCTATGCATTCATTTGCGTAATCCACCTTATTTTGATCCAAAGTTTCTTTAATTGTAGATTGCCTAAGGGGGGCTTTCTCTTTATCTTGTGAATCTCGGTTTGGAAAAAAATAAGCATCCACCGTTCCCTTTCTTTTTGCAAGGGAACCAGAACCAATAGAATTGGAACCTCTACCACCGCTGATAAGCACCCAAGACATCGATTTTTACACCCCTAAATATATAATTGTTAAATCCAATTATCCAATAAAAATATCCCATTACGTGTATTTTGTACATTTTGTAGGAATTCAAGCACAAATCTCAAATCATGCATACAACAACTAAAAGGCTCAATGGGAATTCAAATGCATTCATAAGGATTAAAGAATTTAAACCCCAAGACCCATGAAGTCAAGCCCACAAAGCATCAACAACTACGGATATCGAGAAAATCAACATGAAGATTTGGATGTCCACATGACCAACTTTATCAATAAAAAATCTCTACAAGACATGTTTCCTTATTCAACTCCAACACCATTCCTTCTTTCACTCAACCATGTTTCATTGTTTCACTCAACCGTGTTTCCTTGTTTCATTCAACCACGTTTTCTTGTTTAACTCAAATCATTCACCAAACCCTTTTTACCTATAAAACCCCATACATGGAGTTCATGAAGAATAATTTTTCTTAGATAGTTAATCTTTGAGAGTTTTTTTTGTTGTAGTTATTGGCTTTATATTTTTGCTTGGTAGAGAAGTGCATGTACTACATTTTAATTTTTCAATTGAAGAAGTAAGTTTATCTTTGTTTCTCTTTTTCAATTGTTTCTCTTTCTCCTTTAACTTTTAGTTTATTCTCACCATCCATTATTTTACTCTTCTCTTTATTTTTTAAATTGAAAATCAAATTGGTCTTCTAATCTAAATGAAATAGTCGATAACCCTACTTCCATTATGCATTGTTGAAGTGTATTACAGGTTGAAGGAAAAAATAAGCAAGAAAATAATAGTTATTTCTTTGATTGATGTCGAAAATCATGCAACGACATTAATGTCGATTTTTGGCATCAATCAAATGGCATCATTGCACATCACTTGGTAAAGGAAGACATTCTTGAAGATACAACTTTGGAGACAATAGATAAGATTTTTAAGTTCTTTAATTTTTTCCCTTTTCTTTAATTTTTTTTTTCTTATCTTTATGAGGTCGGTTGCATGTTGAACAAATTCGTTTGAAAAAGTGGGTGATAAAGCTGCGGAATTGCCTAAGACTTACTTGAAGACCTTTTTATTTATTTATTTTGTTTGTAGTTTCTATCGAGGAAGAAAGTTTATTCTTTAATATTTTTTTGATATGCCTCGAATGTCGAGCGCAACCTGTAATAGTTAGACATTATTTTAGCATTAGGTTGATTGTTAGTTTTAGGTTAGAATTAATTCACTTTCAAAAAAAAAAATTTGACTTCTTGACCAAAACCATTAAACATTTTTGCATCTGTAATTGCTTGATTGTGTGTTTATTTATTTAAATAGCAATTGAAGTCAGAAATAAATAAAAATTTGTTCTTTGAATAGGGCAAACTTTTTTTTGTTGTGGACAAACCAGTGGTGTTGTGGGGGAGAAAGCAAATGCTTGAACCTAGGAGGAGTAGCTCTCAAATAACACTTTTCTCTACTCCCACGGTGGAGATCTTGTGTCCGAGCTCACAAGTTAGTAAGTATCTCTTTCAGACGCATTGTTTTAGTGGTTTGGGTGCTGAGTGAAAATTGATTGGACATTGTTTGGTATTTGTTTATGTTTTTGCATCTTAACGAACTGCATGGTTGCTTACGTTAATAAACTACCATAAACATAGAGGGCGGACCTAGCCTTGTTTTTTAAACTGGTGGGATTTCATCACCCACCTCATCACTCCAGCTGTGTGAAACCAAGGCACATAATAAAATCAGCTAAGATTAGAGCCAACTAGAATGGTGTTCATAGGACAACTAAGACCAAGGTTATTCTGCTGAATTTTGTGTTGACTAAAGCTAAATGTTACGTTGGGTTTAATCATTCAATGAACTCAGAGAGGCCGCTGCCATATGGGTAACTCGCCCGGTACACCAAGTCACTAGTAAGTTGCGGACCACAGAAGGACATGGTGTAACTAACAATTTTTGCTAGGAACACACACCCTAAGTACGTATTTGACACGCATCGGTTTCATATCAATCGATCTCCAGAGCGGTAGCACAGGTACAGTTCTTAACTAGACCACGCGATCTTCTGTCGCTTGTGCAATAATCCGGCTTCTTGCAAGTGTAACTCTGACCTCCTGATTTTGGACTTTGTACTGTTGGATATAAGCTTTTAGGATCATATATTAGCACCCAATTTAATCAGGCAATAATAGATAACATTGTAACGCCTGCTGGTTTCAATCAATTTTGTCCCTTACAGATTAACAAGATGAAATCCCATTAAAATGTTGTTCGCTTAGATTTGACATTTGTGTGGTTCAAAAGTGATTGTTGCTTGTGTATGTCTTCTTAGCAATCATCTAGGGATACTTGATCTTGTGCTTTGTCACTGTCATCTTTCCAATCTATTTTTTTCCTTTTATGAAAGTTTGGGAACGACCCAACAAACGTTTGGTTCGTACCCAAAATTTGTCTAGCCACCCTAATCCACTATTTGCCTCTTCACCACACTCATCTCCACCTACCTCCCCTCACTCTCCAATCAACACTGAAATGGAAGAACGTCCAATTTGGGAATACAATGTTCCCCTTGCTGCTAATGTGCATAGATGCATTGAGTTGCCCCCTATCACGAGAACTCAATTTGAGATTAGACCAATTATTATTAATATGTTGTCGAAGTTTCATGGGCATGACCGGGAAAGCCCATATGTCCATCTTGGAAAGTTTCTTGAAGTTTGTAGTACTTTTAAGAACCAAAACATAGATGAACAAAATGTCAGACTTCGCTTGTTTCCTTTCTCTCTTAATGATTGGGCCACTTCATGGCTAAATTCCCTCCCTGCCAATTCCATCAAATCACGGGAGGATTTAGTTAGAAAGTTTCTAGCGAAGTACTTCCCCATGAGAAAGACCTTAGAAATTAGAAGAGAAAATAAGGAATTTGCTCAAACACATGATGAACCTTTTTATGAAGCATGAGACCGCTTTCAAGATTTACTCATCAAGTGCCCCATCATGGCTTTGAACAATGAGTGCTAATGCATATTTTCTATAATGGATTGAGTGTCGAATTTAGAAATATGATCGAATCCATGCACCAAGGGAAATTCATGCGTAAAAATGGTACTGATGCTTATACCTTTCTAAGTGAATTTGCTGATGATTCTTGACAATGGACTGCCCATAGAGACTTGAAACCTAGTTCTTCTAGAAAATCACGTCTATTTGTACTAAAGGAAGATTCCAAACCAGACAACAAAACCAAACTCAAGGACTTTGCTAAGGAAATTAAATCTATTGTGACGAAGTCCACCTCTGAAGTCAAATAGCAGACTTCTAAGCCTTGTACCTTTTGCCTCGAAGGAGATCATATAGATTCTAACTTTCCTTTAACTTCAGGTGGCAATGAACCTCCAGAGGAAGTGTGTGTATTTAACAGTGAACGTAAATCAAACACATTCGATCAAACATACACATCTGCAAATCGACATCACTCTAACATTTCTTATGGTGGTGACTTTTATGAACAACCACCCAGAAGTTCAAGGAATCCTCCTGGGTTTCAACACCCTATGCAACCTAGTGGACAAGCTCACAGCTCACACACTTATCCTAGACAGGTTCAATATGAACCTCAATCTAATTAGTGGCAACAAAATCAATATCCACCACAGGGAAGACCTCTTTCATGCCAACAAAATTAGCATGTGAACCTTTCTATGATACATGTTCCCTATTGTCAACCTCAACTTAGCAACTTCCGAGACTTGGTACCTCAAACTTAATATGTAGGTCCTTTACCACCTCCAAAACTATCATTGGAGGATATGATGCACAAATTAATGGCAAACAATGCTATTAATTCCCAAGTCATCCACCACCTTCAACAACAATTGCAACAATTGACCGTGGGAAGGGAAAAATGAACATTCTCCAGTCAACCCATCCCTAATTCAAAATGTGCTCCCCAAGTCCGTGTCAATGAAATTGATAAGTGTTGATTCACATGGAGAAGTTAAAGTTGTCACCACCCTTCGTTCTGGCCGAGCAATTGATAATGACATAGAATAACCCAAGATAACTAATGTGATTTTCAAAGAGAATGATCCTAAACCGATTGAGAACGCTAAAGGTTCTTCTCAAACTAGTTTAAACTCACCCTCTCAGCTTCCCATAGAGCCAAGAAAGTATATACCTAAGGAACTTTTTCCCAAAGCCCTTTTAGGTAACAAAAAGATAAGCAATTTCAAGAAATACTAGAGATTCTTAAAGGAGTATACATCAACATCCCTCTTTTGTCTGTTATCCAGCAAGTACTAATCTATGCAAAAAACTTCAAAGACATGTGTATTAAAAAGAGAAAAATGGAAGTACCTGAAACTGCATGCCTTGCAAGCGATGCCACATCGCTTATTCAACAAACTGGAGTAGTTAAGTACAAGGATCCAGGAACCCCTACTATACCATGTTTCATTGGAAAAGACTTTGAAAGTCATGCCTTGATCGACTTAGGAGCGAGTGTGAATCTCTTACCTTATCATATATATTTAGAACTTAGGTTAAAGAAGATACAACCAACAAAGGTATTTCTTAACCTAGCAGATGAGTCAAAACGATACCCTATAGGAATAATTCTGGATGTGATTGTTCAAGTTGTAGATTTTTATTATCTAGTTGATTTCATCATCTTAGACACTAGCCCGAGCCCAAATAATCAAATTCCTGTCATCTTAGGGCGACCCTTCTTAGCAACTGCGGGGGCCAACATCAACTGTAGAAGCGATATCATGTCTGTTTCCTTTGGGAACCTTAAAGTTGAATTGAATATTTTTAAGGCCTTGCAAAGGAGAGATGATTCAATATGATTGAAGATGAAGAAGAAGAAGTGTGTATGATTCAATCTTTTGAGTCTATGGCTCAATCATCACCAGATGACATATTGTTTTCTTGTCTCTCACACTTTAGTATGAACCTAGATATGGACGAGGCTATTGAAGAGGTTAACAATATGTTGGATAATGTGCCCATAATGCATGCCATTATTACTTTATCAATACGAGGAAGAGTTGTATTCCTCATCTTCCTTCATAGGACAGTCACAAGCGAGTGACTTATCCACAAGCACTAATAAATCACTAGAACTTAAGCCTTTACCAAATGAATTGAGATATGCATTTCTCGGTCATGCGAAGAGTTATCTAGTGATTATTGCCTCAGATCTCACTGAGGAACACAGTGAAAAGTTGTTGGAAGTCCTTAAAGCTCACAAATCAGTCATTGCTTGAAATATTCATGACATCAAGGGTGTTGACCCTATTGTCTGTGAGCATCATATTTATTTGGAAGATGAAACCAAAACCTCCAGAGAGCCCAACGACATCTAAATTCCATTTTGAAAGATGTCATAAAAGAATAAGTGTTGAAACTCCTGGATGCAAACATTATCTATGATATCTGTGATAGTCAATGGGTTAGCCCAGTCCATGTGGTTCTTAAGAAGTCAGGAATTTCAGTCATTGAAAATGAGAATAAGGAACTTGTGCTACAACGAGTGAAAAAGGGATGGAGAGTATGCATTTATTATCGTAAGTTGAACTCTAATACTCAAAATGATCATTTTCCCCTTCCCTTTATTGATCAGATGTTTGAGAGGTTAGGGGGTCATCCTTATTATTGTTTCTTGGATGGATATTCTGGATACAATCAAATCCCTATTGCACAAGAGGATCAAGAGAAAACCACATTCACTTGTCCTTTTGGTACCTACGCTTATCGTCGCATGCCTTTTGGGCTATGCAACGCACCCGCGACATTTCAAATATGCATGTCTAGCATATTCATTGATATGATGGAAAACTTTATTGAGATCTTTATGGATGATTTTTTAGTATTCGACTCATATTTTAACCAATGCCTACATCACCTCTTACTTGTCTTAGAGCGTTGTGAAGAAAAATGTCTTGTTCTAAATTGGGAAAAATGTCACTTCATGGTGAAACAAGGCAGTGTTCTTTGGCGCGTTTCCTTTCTAAAAGGCATTGAAGTGGATAAAGCTAATATTGATGTCATTTCATCTCTTCCGATTCCAAAATTTGTTAAAGATGTGCGATCTTTCTTGGGGCATGCTGAATTTTATCGCCGCTTCATTAAAGATTTCTCAGAGATTGCACGCCTTTTGAGTAGTTTCTTAGCTAAGGATGTTCCCTTTCTTTTTGACGACAAGTGCATATCTGCATCTTAAATCTGAACTAGTCTCAAGTCCTATCATCCAAGCTTTTGATTGGGCGCTACCTTTTGAGATTATGTATGATGCCTTTAACTACGCTATATGTGTAGTTTTTGGTCAAAAAGTTAACAAACTTCCTCATGTACTATGTTAAAAAAACTCTGAATGAGGCTCAACTCAATTACTTGACCACAAAAAAAGAGATGTTAGTCATTGCTTATGCATTAGATAAATTTCGTTCCTATCTCATTGGAGCTAAAGTCATTGTGTACACTGACTATGCAGCCCTTAGATACATTCTCAATAAAAAAAGGGCACCAACCTCGTCTAATCCGATGGGTTATTTTTCTTCAAGAATTTGATCTTGAAATACGAGATAAGTCAAGTACAAAAAATGCGATCGCCGACCACTTGTCTGGGCTAACATCATAGCCATCTACTAGTATCTTGTCCATTCAAAAGGACTTCCCAGATGAACAACTTCTCTTGGTAGATCAAGAGCTTCTTTGGTATGCTGACATTGTCAATTTTTTAGCAACTGCGAAACTCTCTTCACACTGGTCTAAGCCAGACCGTGACAAGTTTTTGTCTAGTTTCAAGTATTATTTTTGGGATGAGCCATATTTGTACAAATACTGCCCTAACCAACTTATTAGACGATGTGTTCCAGAAGTTGAACAGTTGAGCATTCTCTCATTTTGCAATGATCAAGCTTGTGGTAGGCATTTTAGTTCTAAGAAAACTGCGAAAAAGGTTCCCCAATCAGGTTTTTATTGGCCTACCCTTTTTCGAGATGCCCATGAGTATTGTAAAGCCTATCATCGATGTCAACAACTTGGGCGAATAACTCGTTGACACATGATGCCTCTGAATCTTATTATAGTGGTTGAAGTTTTTGATGTTTAGGGCATCGATTTTATGGGACCGTTTACATCCTCCCATTGGTATCAATACATTCTTCTTACAGTGGATTACGTTTCTAAATAGATAGAGGCCATTGCCCATTGCCACTAAGACAATGATCACAAAATTGTTGTTTCATTCATATGGGAGTTTATCTTTAGTAGATTTGGCACCCCCAAGGGTATCATTAGTGATGGAGGTAAGCATTTCTGTAATCGCGTCTTTGAGCATCTTGTTAAAAATAATGGGGTTAGTCACAAAGTTGTCATTACCTACCATCCTCAAACAAGCGATCAAGTTGAAGTCTCAAATCGTCAAATCAAGAACATCCTCAAAAAGACTGTCAATCCAAATCGAAAAGATTGGTATTTACGCATTTTAGATGCCTTATGGGCATACTGAACTGCTTTCAAAACTCTTTTAGGTATGTATCCTTATAGATTAGTCTTTGGTAAACCTTGTCACCTTCCTTTCGGACTCCAACATAGAGTTTAAGGGGCTACAAAAAGTCTAAACTTCGACCTCGATATTGCTGGTAAAAAACGGAAACTTCAGCTCAATGAGCTAGAAGAATTGAGGTATGATGCTTATGACTAGTGTTATAAAAATAGGCCTAGGCGGTAGAAAAAAGCCCAGATTAATGGCTGGGCGGTCTAGGCGGGTCTGAGCGGCCTAAGCAGGGTCTAGGCAGTCTGGGCGAGTTTTTTTTTTTTTTTTATTTTTTAATAAGGCTGATTGTGTTCTTATTTTATTTTTCTTTCCTCTTTTTTAGAAATAAACAATTTTATTTTTTTTATTCAGTATATGTCTAAATGTAGCAAATGATGATTACTTAATGAAATTCTCAAAGGATCTGTCGGTACCAATTTTAGTAATGTAGATTTTATCAAACATGACTGAGGTTATTCATGCAATTTGAAGAAAAATAAAAGAGTGGGTTTGGATATTTGTCAACAATTTCAACTTTGTATATAGTACCCATCATGACCAACTTCATTCATTTGAGTTTTAATAAATTTTGTTCATGATTGTTAATTTTTCATGTTTTTAAATTTTGCATATGTATCTTGGCATTAAATTGGATGTAATTGATAATGTATTATGTTTAACTTTTATAAATTATTAAAGTTATAAGACAAAACCTAAGACCGCCTAGGCCCCTAGGCGCTTGGCACCTGCTCGCCGCTCGCCCACCGCCTAGCGCTTCTTAGAACACTGCTTATGACTTATCCAAGAACTACAAAGATAAAATGAAGTGGATACATGACAAAAGCATTCTGAGAAAAGAGTTTCATCTTGGTCAAAAAGTCATACTCGTTGGTCAGGTCCATTCATTGTTCGTGATGTTAAAGACTACAGTGCCATCACCGTAAAAAAACCCTACAAATGGCAGTCTCTTAAGCCATACCATGAACTTTCCACAAGGTCAGTGGAAACCATTCAGTTGATTGATCCTAGCTGTGAGGATTAGTCACGCCCACAAATTCCTACTCCACTAAGCCTGTTTGGAGGTGGTATTCACCACCCCCATTATGTTCGGTCAATGACATTAAACTTAGCGTTACTGGAAGGCAGCCCAGTTCGTTTATGCATTCATTCATTCATAAAAAAATAAAAATAAAAATAAAAAATAAAAATAAAAAAAATTAATAATACCGCCAATGCCTGTTTTGGGTGAGGAGATTTATCAAAATTCATACCTGTTTTGAAGATCTTTTTTTCTAAAAAAAATAATAAAAATGGTGTGGTATTCTAGCTATGATGAGATTGGATTACTTGATTCAATACATTTAGGCAAAAAGATGTTAGAATTGCATTTGAGCATTCAAGAACAAATAAGATTTTGCACAATGACCACAGATGTATTTTGGAATACAGAAGTAAGTAACTTCCTGAGAATTTAGAGGAATAATAGTGGAGACTTTAACCTTGTGAGCTATTAGACCTTTCATTTTATTCATAGTGTTTTTACACAACTCCCAATCATATGATGACTTAAAACTTTATTGAACATTAACTTGTTGTGAAGTCTCATTATTCTTCTTTTTTGTTGATCACTGAGAATGACATATTTTTCAAATTAAGAAAAACATAGGTCTTGTAGTCTATTTGAAACTTATAACCATTACCAAATCTTAGAAGGTAAATTAAGCATCTCTTGTCCATCTAAACATTTTCAAAATTATCATGCTAAACATTTTATCCATTACCAATGTGAGTTTTTATCTTGGTTTATTAGATATAAAAAACCCCATTTTCCCATTTATGTTTCTGAAAAATGTTAGGAAGATTTATGAAAAAAAAAATGGGAGTGCAAAGTGAAAATCCAAAGTCCAAGGTATTTCAAAGAAAAAAAAGTTGTAAAAAAAAGAGGTTCTGAAGAAGGAAACAAAAAAAGGGTTGTAAAAAAAGGAAAATAAAAGGAAGTGATTGATGAGTTCCCTATTAAGCTATTTGAAGACTTTACCTTTTCAGAAACATCTCTTTATTTACCATCTACCCCACTCTTCCTCATAAAAAAAAAACCAGATTCATTTTTAGAGAAATCCTAATTAATCCTATGGTAACGTATGGTAAGAAGTGAAGAGTAGATGAGAAAACGCTATGGTGGGTAACTCGACATTCATGCAAGTGATCAACATTCCTTCCATGAGACTATTATTCTCTTTCATGTCTGTTTATTCTTATGAGCATGTGACAAGTTTGAATTTTCGCATCTACTCTTTTCCTCACATGCAAGAGAGAAAATATTTTACCCAAACTCAGAGTGATCATTTCAGAGATATTAACTGGTGAGTTTTGAAGTCAAAACGGCTATTCCAAAGGCGGATAAGGATGTACATTACTTTGACACGAAAAATTGAATTTGTTGGTTATTCACACACACACCTTGTTCCAAAGTTGCTCACATGTAATGTGCATTTTAGTAGCTAGTTACATATGCTTCTTGTCTTCTATGTGGTTGAATAACAAAGATATTCTCAAAGAAAAATAGGGCACACATCAATTTTGTTTCAAAAAAATAAAAAAATATGTTTGTGAGTGTCATCCTAGATAACCCCTAGAAGGCTAAAATTCCTCATTTAGTGTCATGCTAAAGGTATAAGGCATTGTTGCATATTGTAAATGCAATCGAGTCGTGCCAGTAAAAGTGACATTGATTTCTTTGAGAAGTTTAGGGCAAATAAAAATTTTTTTGTTTTGTGTTCTTATCTTTCTTTTCGTTGTTCTTTGCTAAAGGACTAGCAAAAGATTGTTTGGAGGTGGTGTGATAAACACTCAAAACATCGATTACACCCCTAAATATACATTTGTTAAGACCAATTATCCAATAAAAATTATCTCATTACGTGTATTTTGTGCATTTTGTAGAAATTCAAGCACAAATCTCAAATCTCGCGTAAAGTGGCACAATAAAGCTAAATTCAACAACTAAAAGACTCAATGGGAGTTCAAAAGGCTCAATCACAAGACCCATAAAGTTAAGCCCACAAAGCATCAACTACAGATCTCGAGAAAATCAACATGAAGATTTGGATGTCTACATGGCCAACTTTATCATAAAAAAAAAAATCTCTACACGACATGTTTCCTTGTTCAACTCCAACACCATTTTTTGTTTCACTCAACCATGTTTCCTTGTTTCACTCAACCATATTTCATTGTTTCATTCAACCATGTTTCCTTGTTTCACTCAACCATATTTCATTGTTTCACTCAATCATGTTTCCTTATTTCACTCAAAGTTTTTTTTATCAATAAAAACCTCATACATGGAGTTGATAAATAATAGTTTTTTTTAGATAGTTGGTCATAGAATTTTTTTGTTGTAGTTTTTGACTTTATATTTTTGATTGGTAGAGAAGAGTGCATTTACTACATTTTAATTTTTCCATTGAAGAAGTAAGTTTATTTTTTTTAATTATTTATCTTTCTCCTTTAACATTTAGTTTATTCTTATCATCCATTATTTTACTCTTTTATTTATTATTTAAATTGAAAATCAGATTTATCTTCTAATCCAAGTGAAGTAGTCGATAACCCCTACTTTCACTATGCATTGTTGAAGTGTATTGCAAGTTGAAGGAAAAAATAAACAAAAAAATAATAGTTATTTCTTTGATTGATGTCGAAAATCATGCAATGACATTAATGTCGATTTTTGGCATCAATCAACCACTCTCACTTCTTGCGAGTCCTCTCCCTTGCCCTTTACCAACTTCAATCTAAACCCTCATCAGGATCATCACCCAACACATCCTGGTCAAATGGGTCATAATTGAATGCGCATGAAAAAGTATGAGTGTAAAACTTCGCTACCTTCTTTTTTAAAATGGCTTCCTTGATTTCTTTTATAACACCTGGTGGGCAATGTTTGCACGTAGTGACATTGGTGTTCCCCTTTTTACTGTCTTTGCCGATTAAGTGTTTCTTGTGACTATAGATTCCACATCTAGATATCTTCGCACAAAAGTTGCATTTCACTATATTTTTGTTACCATCAACTGGAATGCCGTACTTCCAATCAATATCTTCCCGAGATGGTTTTCTTCTATCACATGAAGTAAATAAAAAATAACACATAAGTAAATAAAGAAATAGTCATATGTTAATAAAAAAAAATAACACAAAAAATCATAGTTCTTATTCCCAAGTTTAAGGTAAGTTTAAAAAAAGTTTACTTACTCATATTAGTACCTTTATTTATAAGCATATATTAATCAAAATGCAAATCATAAACACCGTAAACAAGGGTCCAAGTTGAGCATTATAAACTAAAGAACCTGATCCACTAAAATAGTGCTTCAACCATCTGGACCGTCTAATGAGTTGATTCATGTAGTTAATCATTTTCATTCACACGTTTGGCATCAACATCATTCTAATTGTAACTCTCCAATCTATCTTACATTTCAAATGGGTTTTTTCACAGTTCATGAACAGTGTTTTGTGAGTATTTGTCCTACGTGGCATCAATTGTCTCAGTGGTAGAACTTAAATTAAAACTCAACCCACGATGTTTTCCTCTTCCTCTCCACAGTTTTCTCTCTTCAACACAAACCTCTCACATACACAAACTCAAAACCTCACCCAAACTTCTCCCCACATACACAAACTCACTCACTCTCACACAAATCTCTCTCTCACGCAGCAAAATAAGCAAGCCTCTCCTTCTCACGCAGCAAGCCTCTCCCTCTCCTTCTCACGCAACAAGCCTCTCCCTCTCCTTCTCACGCAGCAAAATACGCAAGCCTCTCCCTCTCACGCAGCAAAATAAGCAAGCCTCTCCATCTCTGCATCTGAAATCTGTAAGTAGCAGCTCTTTTTTAATCTTTAGGGTTTCCAATCTCTGACTCTTATTTCCACTCTCATGCAATGTGTTGATTCTATATCTGTGCAATGTGTTGATTCTATGCAATTTATGGTATGGGTTGATTTGGTTTGTTTTTCTTCTCCCTTGCATCCCTTTCATCTCTTGCAATTTGTTAATTTAGGGCTTCTTTTAACCACTCTTTTAATCTTTAATCTCTAAATTTAGGTTGTTGTTTTTTATTTGAATTATTTGGTTGCAAATCTTCTACAGCCTTTGTCTCACATTTCTCCCTTTCATGTAGCTATCTCTGTTCAATGCATTGATTCTCTACAATTTCAATTCACACGCCATCTCTGTTGCGAATTATTTGGGTTGATTCTCTCTTGCACAACTCCTTCATGATTTGTATGGTAAATTTCAATAGTAAATTTCAATAGTTTATACGGTTTGATGTTTTTAGTGTCTAAAGTGAGTTGTATTGAATTTGAGGTTTATTGGTTATTGAATTGCTGCAAATTCATGATTTGTATTCATTCTCATCTATGTAGATCATAATTTGGTAATGAATATTTTTTTTTCGATTGGGGGTATAAAACTTTTAGTTGCATATTCATTATTTGGTCAAATTCATTATTTGCAAATTCATTTACTAGGTGTTTTACTAGGTGCGCAATTGACAATGCACCACATAGCCTTCCTAATTTCTTCTTAATGGGTCAAGTTTACTATTGTTCAGATGCAAATATTCATCATCAAGACAATAAAATAATTTCTTTCTTCGTTTCACGGTCGTCAAATTTGGAACCTCCTGAAATTTTTTGGTTGTAGAACAATTTTGTTGTTGCATTTGTGTTTTCCTTATGCATTCTTGCTACATCAAACCTGTATTGTCCACTCGGTATGGGTTAGTTATGCGCTAAGATCTATCAATGTCGTCACTACCTGCCGAAAGTAGTGGATTTATCTTCCATTAGAAAATTTGGGCTTTGAACCACTCCACCACCCCATGACTTAATTGCTAAATTTGTTTTCAACGTTTCTGGCGCTTTTTTTTTACTGCACCGATTTGCTATTGACCAAGTACTCGAAAGGATATAGAGATATTTGCTTAGTTCAAGCATATACTATGCAAAATAAGTTACTGCATAACTATATTGTGTCACACCTCCTCAGTAAGAGTAAAATTCTAATAATTTTTACAAATGTCGCACCTAATTTTTGAATCCATTCATAGCTGAATTGAGAATGACCCTTTGAAGCTTTAAAACTTAAGTTTTTACTAAAACAAGGGTTACAGAGTATAGCTTCAAGTTCTCTAATAAAAGCAAATTATACCTTCTTTTAACCATTTGAAAGCTTGATTAAGCTAACTTCATGATTAGAAGCATATGAAGCTCTTTAAGTTGTTAATTCCATATTAAATTAATTTCTTATGAAGATGTTGCCTTGCCTTTGTTGAATTAGAAGTCTATGCGAAGGGATACTATTGCATTTTCATCTCAAATGTGTGGTTGTGTTGTTTAATCATAATATCTACTTTTTTTTGCTTTGATAAGGTGTAGATTCAAGGGTTATGTTCATAAACAACTCATGTTAATAACTTTTTTCTTAGATATCATGCTATGATACATTTAAAATGTTTAAACCATATTGATTTGCCAATTTTTAAAATAATTTCTTAGATCTCTAATCATATTTTTAAAAGTATGCATCATTGTTAAAACAATGTAAATTCTTTCAATTGTTTTTTAAAATCCCAAGGCTTCTAAAGTCCATTTATTTCGTTATTTTTCCCCTTTTATACCAATTGCATATTTGTTATGGGTTTTTTACCCACATATGGTTCTTCATTCCACCTTTTAGTGTCCGTTTTTGGTTGAATTGATGTTGAATTGCATATTGAATCACTGGTTTGGTTGCCACACATTTCCTTTTTTCTTTTCACGGGTCACTCAACTTGCATTGTTCCTCACCTTAATTATGGACCACTTCAAAAAACACCATACTCCAAAATGATGATTTTTGGACAGGTACTATAGCATGCTTGCTTGCTTGCAGGCGGGCAACATGCTTTCTTGCTTGCAGGCAGGCAACATGCTTGCTTGCAGTCAGGCAGGCTGCTTGCTTGCAGGCACCATGCTTGCTTGCAAGCACCATGCTTGCTTGCTTAGTGCTCCATTTTTGGTGTCAATAATAATCTGACAAGTATAACATTTTCATGTAGATGAAATTAATAGGGGATAACAATATTAATCTGGCATTGTTAATTACCATTGTGAATTGGTTTGTTTGGTTTGGTTGTTAATCTGATTTGTTTGATTTGGTTGTTAATTTTCATGTCTGAATGGTTGATACTATTTGTAGTTGACAATGCCAGCTTTCGAAAATTCAAAACTTGAAGTATAGGAGTGTCGTAGGTAGCATGTTTGCTTGCAGGCAGGCAACATGTTTGCTTGCTTGCATGCAGGCAGTGCTTGCTTGCTTAGTGCTCTATTTTTGGTGTCAATAATAATCTGGCAAGTATAGCATTTTCATTTAGATGAAATTAATTGAGGATAGCAATATTAATCTGGCATTGTTAATTACCATTATGAATTGGTTTGTTTGATTTGGTTGTTACTTTTCATGTCTTAATGGTTGATAGTATTTGTAGTTGAGAATGCCAGCTTTCGAAAAATCTAAACTTGAAGTATAGGAGTGTCGTAGGAGGATCTGTTAGTTGAAAGATATCGTGAAGAACAAAGCTTCAGTTTTTCCATCTTGCAGCTTCTAAGTGGAAGAATGAAGTAAGAAAAATCTAAGTGGAAGATCAAGTAATATAGAAACTCAAGTTACAGTAATACAAGTGGAGACTTAATGACTTGATTGTGTTTCAACATTCTGCTTTTACCCTGCCCCTACAATTGTAGTTCATCTTTAGCAAAAATGAATTACGCAGTCATTCTGATGCTCTTTTGTTTGGAAACAGGTGGAGGCTTTGAAGTGTCTGTTTTCACTTGCAGACTTGGCAAGAATCTGGAGGAACGAAGGAGTCACTGAAGGTAACAAGTAACTCTATACTGCTTTTTTGACCCTAGCTTCAATGTGGATTGCTCTTCAATGTATTCTCTAATAAAAAAAATCAGTTTTTCTTCAATGGTTTCCTCTGCTAACTTGCCTCCACTACTGGATGCACCATATTTGTTTGATGAAATTACTCTTTTTTAAGAGTACTTAAAGGTTGGAGCTTTATGGGTTTTGAGGTTTGTGCAGGATGTATTTAGATGCTTAGTGTGTAATGGAAATTTGTGGTTGCTTTTGAAATGCAGTCTTGGTGATTTCATTTTTAGCATAGTTAGAGTTCTGAATTTGTTGAAGCAAGGCATTTATGAAAATATTGGTTTATGTTTGTAGCCAAATTATGACATTTTCTATTGGTGCTACAACTTTCAACTTTCTTACCCCAACAATCTGGTTTTTGAACCCTGTCCTTCTGTGTACTCTTACAGACCGTCATAGTTTTTACAATTGCACCTGAGTACTTGCACTGTAAAGGAATCACACTTCTATGATTGTTTTTTGTCTTCTTGGCTTGCGTTCACCGATTACCAAAACCCAGTGACTTAGGAGAAGTTTTGTTATATCATATCAAAGAATATAGGAGAAGTTGTCACTGAGTTGTATGAATAATATAGGAGAAGAATATAGGAAAAGTTGTCACTGAGTTGTATTATATCAAAGACCATCTTCTAGGTGTAAGAGTTCCTCTACAGTGACTTATAGGAGTTGTCAGCTGAGTCACCCAAAATGTTATATGATGCATACCAGAAAGATTGATAGATAAACCGAAATATCATTTCCTATGATTTCCTAAGCAAAAACCTCCATATCTGTGTAATGACGTTCAGTTTCTCTGTGTCAAACTGCCAAAGCACAATATTTCCAGATTGAACTCTGAATTAGCAAAGATAGTTTGAATGGTTACATGAAAGCTAGGAAATAGGGAGAATGCATTTTTGTCTGCTATTTTAAGTGTGTTGTAACATTGTGCTATAAATATTGTCTTCCTCTTTAAGTGTGTTGTAACATTGTGCTATAATTATAATAGCATTAGCATCTCATTACACTTTAGTTGTAATCCAATAACTCAAATAGCTTATAACAGTATTCTTACTTTAAGTGTGTTGTAACATTGTGCTATAATTATAATAACATTAGCATCTCATTGTCTGCCTTTTATGTATCTAACTCATAGTTTGCTTTAAAATTAGTTGAAAATATGGCTTCTCACATTTTAAGTTTTCTAAGTGAAGAGTCACAAAGAGATGTTAATAAGGAAAGGTTCCCTTTTTAGAGCTCTGAATCTCTTTGACCTTCTAAATCTAGGGCCTTATTTTATAAGGTTCTGACAATATTTATTGGCTTGGAATTTATGATGTCAATTAAACTAAGATTTTTGTATGCTCTGGATTTTTGTTTCCTTGCTTGCAGGCAGGCTTGCTTGCTTGCTTGCAGGCAGGCAGGCATGTCCCCTTTTTAGAGCTCTGAATCTCTTTGACCTTCTAAATCTAGGGCCTTATTTTATAAGGTTCTGACAATGTTTATTGGCTTGGAATTTATGATGTCAATTAAACTAGGATTTTTGTATGCTCTGAATTTTTGCTTCTTTGCTTGCAGGCAGGCAGACTTGCTTGCTTGCAGGCAGGCAGGCATGCAGGCTTGCTTGATTGCAGGGAGCATGCTTGCTTGCTTAGTGCTCCATTTTAGGTTTATACTATTTGTAGTTGAGAATGCTTGCTTTCAAGATTATTAGTTGAGTCAAATTTTAGGTTGATACTATTTGTAGTTGCTATTTTTTTTTTCAACATTATTAGTTGAGTCAAATTTGCCTTCACAACCACATGTATGAATGGTTGATACTATTTGTAATTGAGAATGTCTGCTTTTGAAAAATCATAACTTGAAGAATAGGAGTGTCGTAGGCAGGATGCTTGCAGGCAGTATGATTGTTTGCTTAGTTCTCCATGTAAGTCTTTCGAAATTTGCCTTTGAAGTAACATAGTTGATGCAATAAGTGTATTGATCATGAGATGATTTGATTGAATTTTTGGTTTTGGTTGTGAAATTGTGCTTATGATCTGACATGCATTTAGTTCTTTGAGTTTTGATGTATTGGGGTTTGATCTTAGTTTGCAGTTTGTTCCAAGGTAGCTTGCTTGGTTTTGCATTGGTTGAGAAATTGGTTAAGCATGCTTGCTTGCTTGCAGGCAGCATGCTTTTCTGAATATAAATGTTTTGCTAATTTTTTTTCAAGATTATTAGTCGAGTCAAATTTGCCTTCTTTGAAAATTCAGTACTTGAAAAATTTGCCTTCTTTGAAAAATCATAACTTGCCTTATTTGAAAAATCATAACTTGAAAAATCAAATTGTGCTTATGTATTAATGGTTGATACTATTTGTAGTTGAGAATGCCTGCTTTCGAAAAATCATAACTTGAAGAATAGGAGTGTCGTAGGCAGCATGCTTGCTTGCTTGCAGGCAGCTTGATTGCTTGCAGACAGGCAGGCAGCTTGCTTGCTTGATTGCAGACACCATCCTTGCTTGCTTAGTGCTCAATTTTAGGTGTCAATACTATTTTTTGTACTTGAGAATGCTTGCTTTCAAGATTATTAGTTGAGTCAAATTTTAGGTTGATACTATTTGTAGTTGCTATTTTTTTTTTCAAGATTATTGTAAGATAGATTTGTAGTTGAGAATGCCTGCTTTTGACAAATCATAACTTGAAGAATAAGAGTGTCGTAGGCAGGCAGCTTGCTTGCAGGCAGCATGCTTGCTTGCTTAGTGCTCCATTTTAGGTTTATACTATTTGTAGTTGAGAATGTCTGCTTTCAAGATTATTAGTTGAGTCAAATTTTAGGTTGATATTATTTGTAGTTGCTATTTTTTTTCAAGATTATTAGTTCATGGCATTGATTGCCATTGTAATTTTTTATGACAGGTTCAGACAAGTTTCAATATTGAAAAATACAGAGGAAACTCTGTCGAAATTTTGATTTTTTAATTGTTCATGACATTGATTGTCATTATAGTCACTTACGTGAAGTATATTTTCTTATGACATGTTCAGATAAATTACTTTAGGGGAGCGTGTTAGAGAAGATGGGTCGATACTTGGGATGGAGTTTGATCCATTGCCACCTGCTGCTTTTGGTGCACCAATAGGTATGACACGACAATTTTCATATTTGAGTTGTTTTGCTTATTGATATCATGCAATGCAGCTTTAATATCTATAGCGTACTGTGTATCGTAGAGATTAATTTGGTGTTTTTTTAAATGGGTTCAAAGAGATTCAATAGTCGTAAGATTCATGCAGCGTCTGTCAATCTCCAATAGTCGTAAAAACCCAATTGCAATTGTCATAAAAACCCAATTGCAATTGGAGATATTATGTGGTGTTCATGGCATTGATTGCCATTGTAATTTTTTATGACAGGTTCAGACAGGTTTCAATATTGAAAAATACAGAGGAAACTCTGTCGAAATTTTGATTTTTTAATTGTTCATGACATTGATTGTCATTATAGTCACATTGAAATACAGTTGTGATGGGTATGTTTAATTTGGTTAAATTTTTGCCCTATCTCTCAAATTTCTTCGATTTTTCACTTTTGTGTTTTTCTCCTAAAGAAATACGGTTGAATATTGTGATGGGTATGTTTAATTTGGTTGAATGTTGTGATGAGTATGTTTAATTTGGTTGAATATTTGCAATATCTCTCAAATCTCTTCGATTTTTCACTTTTGTGTTTCCATCCTAAAGAAATATGGTTGCATGTTGTGTTGGGTATGTTTAATTTGGTTGAATGTTGTTATAGGTATGTTCTTCTTTGGTCCTTTCTTAATTCTCTGCGATTTTTCAATTTTGGGTTTCTCTCCTAAAGAAATATAGTTGAATGTTGTGATGGGTATGTTTAATTTGGTTAAATTTTTGCCCTATCTCTCAAATTTCTTCGATTTTTCACTTTTGTGTTTTTCTCCTAAAGAAATACGGTTGAATATTGTGATGGGTATGTTTAATTTGGTTGAATGTTGTGTTGAGTATGATTAATTTGGTTGAATATTTGCAATATCTCTCAAATCTCTTCGATTTTTCACTGTGTTTTCATCCTAAAGAAATATAGTTGAATGCTGTTATAGGTATGTTTCATTTTTTTTTAAATTTCATTCAAAGCAGTTTCCTAAATGTTCGTCAATTAGTGGGACATTTATATTCCAGTAGAGAGTCCCTCTCTTTGAAGGAATGTGACCCTTCTACTAACTTGCTTTTCTTGGTAACCAACCTTAAAAAGTTCTCAATTAAAATGTGATGTTTGTGGTTTGTTGTGAATCCTTCTACTGACTTGCTTTTCTTCAAATGTTTAATTAACTCATTTCCTTCAAATGGTTAATTAACTCATTTCCTTCAGATGTTGACTACTCATGGTGATTTTTCTTCTTCTTTCAACAACCATATAACTAAGCATGTATACTCTCATTCTACACGTTTTATTTTTTTGGGATTTCATTTTCTACTGTTGAATGTTGTGATAGGGGGTTTTCCTAGCGCCTCTACGTCTTTATCAAATCTCTTCTTTTTTCACTTTTGGGTTTCAATAGCAAAAGAAATTTAGGAAAATGTTGTCACGGGTATGTGGAATTTGGTCTATTGTTTTGATGAGTAAGTTGAATTTGGTTGAATATTGAAAATTTTGAGACTGTTTATTGCAAAGGTTAATTGTTGAATTTAATTGAATGTTGTGATTGGGTATGTTGAATTTGGTTGAATGTTGCAAATTTTGAGACTGTTGAATTTGGATGGTTGATTATTGCAAAAGTTTATATAGGTTTAAATAGGGTATTCACAATTTCATGGTTCTGGATTTTTTTTTTTTTTCATTTTCCCTGAAGTTTGATGGTTATGATGGCATTCAAAAAGATTACCATCCACAACAATGGCATCCAAATGGCCCTGATTTCTCTTCCATGGCTGCAAGTGGCAAGTATTTTGTGATGTCTATGAAATTTTAAGCTGAAAAGTGTTCTTGATTTGGTCTTTTTTTTAATTTTTTTTAATCTCTTCTCCTCACTCTCTCCTTTCATTCTTCGATTCGGTGGAGTAGGAGGGGTGAAGCCGAAGAGGAAAAGTAAGATCCTTCTTCTTCTTCAGATCTGATTAACACACGGTTTGCTTTTTTTTTTTTTTTTTTTTCCAGATCTCTTCGCTCTTAAGACCCTTCTTCTTTTAATTTTTTTTTTTCAGATCTCTTCTCCTCACTCTCTCCTTTCATTCTTCCATTCGGTAGATGAGGAGGAGAGGTGAAGCCGAATAGGAAAATGAAGACGCCTTCGCAAATAGAGCTGGTGAGTTATTGATTGGTTGAAGATTTTGTTTTGATTTTGTGTGTTTTTAGGTTTTTTTTATTTGATTGTTTGTTTAGGGTTTTGATTTGTGTGTTTTTAATTGGAAACAGTGGAGACTAATCCTCCGAAAACGTTGAGGTCGGAGCTGTCGTTGAATATCTTTTGGATCTTGGAGAACCCAAGTGTTCTTGGTGATGGGGTTTTCGAGATATTCGGAACGGAGTTGCCTTTTTTGTCTCCAAGGTACTTTAAATGTTGTTCAATTTTATGATTTTTGTGATTATATGTGGTTGCTTTATTTCACTGATTCTCATTTGGGAATTTTAATAAAAAACTGCTTTGTGGTTGCTAAGGTGCTTTGGGTAGGGAAAACTTTGTCAATTCAGGTGCATCTAGATAAGGAGTTGGCGGAGGCTTTGCTTCAACCAACACAAGCTTTTGTTGAAAGGCAAAAACAAGTATGATCACAAGGTCTGTTGCTCTCTCTTCAAAATCCATATTTTTTTTCAATTTTTTTTTTTGAATTTGATTGGTTTTTGGGTATGGGGTTATTTGTTTTGGAGTTAAAATGCTTCATTGCTTTATTTTGATTAGATTTTGTGGTTGTTTGAAATTAATTGAATGATTTTGAGTTTTCTGTATGTGGGGAAGTGCAACATTTTGATTAGATTTGGATTTTTTTTTGTTGGTAATTGATTGGTTTGGGTTTGGGTTTGGGTTTTGATGAATTTGCCTTCTTGGCGGAGAAGATGAAAGGCAAGAACAAGTATGATCACAAGGTCTGTTGCTCTCTCTTCAAAATCCATATTTTTGTTTTTTTTTTTTTTTTTGAATTTGATTGGTTTTTGAGTATGGGGTTATTTGTTTTGGAGTTAAAATGCTTCATTCCTTTATTTTGATTAGATTTTGTTGTTGTTTGAAATAATTGAATGATTTTGAGTCAGAGTATGTGGGGAAGTGCAACATTTTGATTAGATTTGGGTTTTTTTTTGTTGGTAATTGATTGGTTTGGGTTTTGTTGATTTTGCAGGGAAAATGTGAGCAGATGGCAGAGTATATAAAAAAGTTGAGGCTTTGTATTCGGTCGTTTATAGAGCTCGAAGAAAGTTATCTACTTGAGCAGAAAAAGCTTCGCTATTTGTTAGAGTCTGCAGATATGAAATGCACAGAAATAGGTAATTGAGGATTAGCATTGTGTTTTGGTGCAATTGTGATTTTGTTGAAGACAGTTTTTCATTTAATTTGATTTGTTGTTTTTTTATTTGATTAGAGACACAAACAAAGCATAAAAAAACCCATCATTTCCATGGCAACCTCCCAATTCCTCTGCATCTCATCTCTTCACACTTCCTTTAATTTTATTTAACCGCTTTGATCATAGCAAAGGTTTTTGATTCCCAAATTGCAAAAAAAACAAGTTGAGGTATGTGTGGATTATAGGTTTGTGTGGGTTATAGTTTTGGGTTTTTTTTTGTTGGTAATTGATTGGTTTGGGTTTGGGTTTTGATGAATTTGCCTTCTTGGCGGAGAAGATGAAAGGCAAGAACAAGTATCACCACTAAGCCTACCTGCCCGTTCAAGCATGCTGCCTGCAAGCAAGCAGGCAAGCTGGCATGCAGCTTGCTTGCAAGCATCAGAACACTTCAATGGAAGGTAAAATACTTTTAAGTTCACTGTCCCTTCCATGAAGTTGCTAAATCTTTTTAGTACTATATAAGTTTGTTAAAAAAAGGACCACTAAGCCTACCTACCTGTTTAAGCCTGCTGCCTGCAAGCAAGCAAGCTGCCTGCCTGCAGGCATCAGAACACTTCAATGGAAGGTAAAAGACTTTTAAGTTCATTGTCCCTTCCATGAAGTTGCTAAATCTTTTTAGTACTATATAAGTTCGTTAAAAAAAGGACCACTAAGCCTACCTGCCTGTTCAAGCATGCTACCTGCAAGCAAGCAAGTTGTCTGCCTGCAAGCATGTTGCCTGCACGCAAGCAAGCTGTCTGCCTGGCTGCAAGCATCAGAACACTTCAATGGAAGGTAAAAGACTTTTAAGTTCACTGTCCCTTCCATGAAGTTGGTAAAACACCTATTTTTGTGGAGTTAGCAAGACATTTCATTATCTTGAACTAGCATGCTTAAAAATAAAATTTTGGAAGTGTTGGATCTAAATTGCATGTTTTGAATGAACAAGTTACTGCACCCTGGGCACCTTTCAGATTGTAAGGATTTAGAGTTTGTCCAACCTCATTGAGTCCCTTGAGATTAACTTCATTGAATCACCCATCTTTCTTACATTGTTGCTCGGGGAGATAGGAGGATAGATTTATGCCATCCTCGATTATTTTTTGAAACAGCACCAGCCTGAATTTCAAGAAACGTTTTTTATAGTCACAAAATTAATCATGGAAATCAGTCACAAGGCAAAATAATATGGATAAAAAAACAATAAAGAAAGAAAAAGAAAATTCTTCTGTAGCTCAAAAACAGTAGAGTAGTAGTGTAGATTGTATGAGAACACTCACAATAAAGTGATTTGTCTCCAATCTCGAACTCACTTTAGCTCTCTCTCTCTCTCTCATTATCAGCTCATCTCTTCTATCTCTCAGCTGTGATGGTGGTGGTGGTGGAGGTGGTAAGCAACCCTCTCCAAGCTTTAAACTTCTCTGCATTTTCAAGCTTTGATTTCACTTTTGATGTTATTTTAGCATAAGCCCTAGAGTAGATTGTTTGTTTGGAATCAATTTCAGTGATTTGGGTATCATGATGTTGCATTGATTTTGATCTTTTTATAGACAAGCATGCATTTTGATGGAATGAAATCACTCTAGCATTGGTTCCTTTGGGTGTGCTTTATAGTTTCGATTCTCTGAATATCTAAGCCAGGTGTTGCCTGAAAATCATTAGCAATGTATGATAACTTTATTTAAAAGATGCAATTTTTTTCAATTACATTTTATTCAATTGGTAAAGTGAAAGGCACAAACAGATTTTAATGAGGCAATATTCATTAGGCACGGAACTGGATGGGCTCTCTCAAAACAGAGCGTACCCTGTTTGCTGCCGCTGTTGCTGTGCTGCGGGTTCTGCTGATGCTGCTGCTGCGCTGCGTTGCCGCTGCTGCTGCGTTGCGTTGCCGCTGCTGCTGCTACTGCTGCGCTGTTGCTGCTGCTGCTGTTCTGTTTTGTTGCTGCTGTTCTGTTTTGCTGCTGCGGCGTTGCGGTGCTGCTGTCTGTCGCAGCGTTGTGGACACGGCCTGAAGAGGCTGTTTTGTTTGTTTTTCTGAGTGCTGCGGTTTTGATTAGCTTGCGGCCAGCTGAGATGCTGCGGCACGCGGTTGGAGAGTGTGTATGCAGGTTGTTTTGGGCAGTCCGGTGTACTTTCGGGCTTTGTCGCAGGAACGCGCGTAGTGCTGCGTGTTATACGACTGCGAAACAGAGATTGCGGGTGCTGTCCGGGTTGCTGGGAGCTGACTGTGAGCGAATTTCAGTTGTTTTTGCTTTAAGTTTTGTAATGGCTTTTCATTGTTTTTAGTTTTTTTTCTCATTTGGCTTTCATACGGGTAACGTCGTAATGTACCCCCGTAGTGTTTGTACGTCATAGAGAACTTGCAGTACAAGCATCGAAATCTGGGATCCCTTTTCTCCTTAAGAATAAAATCTTTGATGTACTTAAATGTTTTATACTGCAATATTTTGATAATTAAATGATACTTTTGGTGTGGAGATATTATGTGGTGTTCATGGCATTGATTGCCATTGTAATTTTTTATGACAGGTTCAGACAGGTTTCAATAATTAAAAATACAGAGGAAATTCTGTCAAAATTTTGATTTTTTAATTGTTCATGACATTTATTGTCATTATAGTCACTTATTTCTTATGACATGTTCAGATAAATTACTTTATTCAAAAAATGACATTGTTTTTGGATATAATGATATTGTGTGCATGTCTCTTTGACTGTTTAATATCATGTTCTACTATCAAACCTCTTTTAATACTGAAAACGTTGATTATATATTGCGTTGAGGCAGCAATTTTTTGTGAATGTCAAATTATGCGAGGTACAAATGCTTATGACAAGTTTAAATATTGAAAAAATGGGAATCTCTGTCAAAATTTTAAATATTTTTTAATTTTTGTAAAAAAATCATCTTGATATTCTTCTAAACCAAATGTGCTATTCTGTTTGCCCTAATTATATTTCTTCAACTGCTGCTTTACTAAATCGGCATCAATTTCAGTCAAAACTCACTTGGACAAACATGTGATATTTTTTAATATTGAATTCTTTCCTTCTTATTTTTAGTTAAGCTGACATTTGATGGAGATTAAATTCCTTAGCACATTGGTTGCGTTGATCAGTTTTATTAACAGTGTTTTACTATTCAAGAGTATTAACGTTTACAAAATTCATTCATCATAACTGTTGTAATAAACAATTATGCAAGTGTTTTTAGAAATCGAAACAAAACCCCAAATGTGAGTATTCGACATAGTCGTAAAAGTAGGATGTAATTTACAATAGTGCCAACGGCACGGGTATTTACACTAGTTCTACTTACAAGTTTCAAAGATGGGCATGAACACTACAAATTTCAAGGACAAGGAACACACTATAATATTAGATAATTAGATTGAACAATGATGTTTTCTCAAACAGACCAGCTCCATACTCTAATTAGATGAAATGATCCAGCAAAATAAGGGTAAATGACAATAAACCTTCATCTTTGGTCTACAAAATGAATTCAAGTTCAAACACAAAACTAAAGCATTCGGGTTCTCCAGATTCAGTGTTATCAAGTTGGGAAAAAATAATAACCAAATTTCAATAGTTTACTAAATTAGAGTCTCAATTACATGAACTCAACAATGACTTGAACTTTAATGTTGAAGAAAACGAATTAACAGTTTTGCATACTAGTCATACATTTGGCTTTCTATGTTTCTCACTGTCATTACTGGCTGAAAAATCTATCCAATTCCAGTCAATGTTGCAGGGTCGTAGCCCACCTAATTCTAAGGTAAACCAAAGACTCTGTATTTCCTTCAGCTTCTGTGTGTGTTTGAACAATTTAAATTGGTATTTTTCAAGACTCAAGAAAGCTGAAGCTCAGCCATTGTGAATCAGGTTAAAAAGAAGAAGTGGAGGAAGAGACAGGAAATGCTAAAAAGAAGAAACAAGAGGAGATTCAGGAGATTGAGAAGAAATTGGACAGAAGATGGAAGCCACTTCTGATTCCTCTAATCCTTCTTCAAGTTGAGATTCAAAGCTTGCACATTTTGACACAACTTTGAGCGACAGAAGATGCAAGGAGGAGAGCGAGGATTCTCTGAGGTGGTGCGCACAAACTCGGATCCAAAACAGATAAGAAAAAGGAGAGAAACAGGAAAAACTGAGAAAACGCACCTGAAGATCTTTTCGACGTAGCTCAGCTCTTCTCGCCACAGCTCAGCCTCTTCTCGTCTTCTCTTTGTAGTTCAGCTATTCACAGCTCTCTTCAAACCAGTCCGTCTGAAGAAAGAAACGAAAACAGACAAAAAAGGTGAGAAAAGGTTGCCTTTTAGGGTTTTACAGCCAAACGCTTTGCGTTAATCAAGCTAGGGCTGAACAAAAAAATCGAAAAATCGATTAAATCGACCGAATCGATCAAAATCGAATCGATCAGTTCGGTTTTAAAATCGGTTTTGGATCGGTTTGGTTTGATATATTTTGAAATCGATAGGGTCGGTTCGGTTTTCGGTTTGTAAGTGATTTTAACCGAAAAAACCGAACCGAACCGATACCTATATATATAGAGAAAATTTTAATATTTTATTTATATTATTCAAATCTCTCTCTTCCTTTATTTTCTCTCTCTCACTTTACCCTCTCTCTCACTTTACTCTTTCTCGGGTTCCAATGTGATTTGATTTCATCTAGAAAGTAGAAAGTGGAAATGAAAAGCCTTCTCTCTTTTCGGTTGTGTAGAGTCTAAACAACAAATGAACAAAAGATTTAAACCCTTCATCTTCATCCTCTCAAGCTCTCTTTCTATCAACATTTCAAGTTTTCAACCTTTCAAGCTCTCTTTCTAAACAACAAAAGATTTAAACCTTTCAACATTTCTCTCTTTGCTAAACGGTGAGTTTTCTGTTACTTTACTTCTTTTCTTTTTTTTTCCAGCAAAGCTCTATTACTTATGTTTGAAGTGTTCTTCATTCTCTTGTTATATGCTTTTGCTTTCAATGAGATCAAGAGGTTTGTGTTTGTGTTTGCTTTCAATCGACACAAAAAGGTGCTGTGTTTGCTTTCAAATTGAGAGTGAGACAAGTACTGGAATTTTAGGACTGCAAACAAAGTTTTAGGACTGCAAACAAAGTTGTAGAGAGTGAGACAAGTACTGAAATTTTACAGAGTTGTAAGTATCGGGAGTAATAGAGAAATCTATTAGTAGTTTTAGGGAGGATGCGGTTAGAAGCTGAGACGCAGTTATTGATTGTGATCTTCCTGGTTTCATCTTTTATGTCCTTTGTTGTGTTTAACTGATTTGGCTGTCCTCAATACATCTATAAATCATTCCACCCCAGTAAATCATGAAGAGATAAATGGGTCTAGCAGAGAGGAAATTACGCTGTCACCTGCTTAAGCATATGTACAATGTTAAGAAGCTGAAACCGGCATAAAATTGGAACAGCTGCATTTTTTTGCAAGAGAACTGTAAAAGTTCTTTAAGATGACGTAGTGCATTTCACACAATTGCCCATCATCATTACTTTTGACTTTTTCATTACACTTCACTTTGGTTTTGGGATTGGTAACTTGAATCCTTTGCCATTTAAAGCATGTTTAGAATCTAACATTTGTAGTCTATTCCATCATCTGATCACCATGCTCTCAAATTATCTTTCCTTTGTTCAATTTTATATCCTCTTGCATGTTGCTGTTGCATCATGTGTATGAGTTAACCAAGCTTATAATACTAACCATGGCATACTTTTAATGTTGTATACTTCCTATGTATTTACACACTTAGCATACTTTTATATTGCTTGAGTTGATCACGTTTTTATTGGGGAACTAATATTTATTTTTTTGACTTGCAGAGTAGACTCCTCATTGGCTCCGCCGATCTTCAGTGTCTGTACAGAAAACCACCTAGTCTCTAGAACTTAGTATACAAGGTTAGTGCTTAGAATTTTATGATTTTAGTGTTGTATGCAGAAAGTAAATGAAATACACCATTTTATCGTTTTTTTTTTTTTTGCTAGATGGCTTCTACAAACGATCGTCCAAATGAAGAAAATACAAATGATCCCAAGCCTGCCACCGAAGCAACTAAGGATGACCCACTCCCATCCATTGAAGGTAAAAAACGGAAATCTTCACTTGTTTGGGATCATTTTACATTAGTACCTGGTTGTCCAAAAAGCAATCCTAGGGCTACATGTAAGCACTGTGGAAAGGAGTATGCATGTGCTTCTAAAAATGGAACTAGTAACTTGTTAGGCCACATACAAATAGAGGGAAAGTGTAAGAAATACCCCTACAAGAAAGAAGACCCCAAGCAAAATATCTTAGCAAAAATGACTTCAAATGTGCTTGTGCCCGTTAGTTTCAGCCAGGAAGCTTGTAGAAAAGCACTTGCTAGAATGGTGATAGCTGATGAGTTGCCTTTTAGGCATGTAGAGGGTGAGGGGTTTAAGTATTATAGTAATGTTTTACAACCAAGGTTCAAAATACCTTCTCGTATTACAGTTGCTAGGGATTGTCTGCAAATTTTTCTTGAAGAGAAAAAGAAGTTGAAAAGTGTTTTGAAAGGCAGGAGAGTTTGCATGACCACAGATACTTGGACTTCTATCCAAAATCTAAATTACATGTGCATCACAGTTCACTTTATCGATAGTGATTGGGTACTACAGAAAAGAATCATAAGTTTTTCTCTAGTACCTAATCATAAAGGTGAGACTATTGGAAAGATGGTGGAGAAGTGCCTGATAGAATGGGGTGTAGATAGTGTTTTCACACTAACACTTGATAATGCTAGTTCGAACAGTGGTGCCGTTGACTATTTGAAAAGAAAGACTAAGCATTGGAAAGGGACCATTTTAGGACATGAACACTTACACATGAGATGTTGTGCACATATTTTAAATCTTATTGTTTGTGATGGTTTGAAAGACTTGCATGATTCGATTATTAAAGTGCGCAATGCGGTGAGGTATGTCAGATCATCTCCCTCTAGGTTGGCCACATTCAAAAAATGTGTCGAAAATGAAAAGATTGCATGTAAAAGTTTATTGTGCCTAGACGTGCCAACTAGATGGAATTCAACTTATATGATGTTAGATGCAGCAAAGAAGTTTCAAAAGGCATTTGAGCGTTTAGAGGATGAAAACATGCATTACACTCCTTACTTTGGAGAGGAGGAAACAGGAGGAAGAAACTTGGGACCACCAACTGATTGTGATTGGAAGGATGTAAGATTGTTTGTGAAGTTTTTGAAGGTCTTTTATAATGCAACATTGAAGCTTTCAGGATCTTTATATGCAACTTCTAATCTCTTTTTTAATCAGCTTTTTCTTATCCAGAGCAAATTAGCTCAATTTGCACGTAACGATGATGAATGCCTACAAGAGATGGCAAAGAAAATGAAAGCAAAACATGAGAAATATTGGAATGTTGATAAGATAAACATTTTGTTGCATGTTGCTGTGGTTCTTGATCCTAGGTACAAGATGAACTTTCTTGTATTTTGCTTTGAAAAGATGTATGATGATTGTGTGGCAAAGAACTTAAAGGACAAGGTCCATGGTGCTTTGACTCGTTTGTTTGAGTGGTATGTTAAGCATTACTCAACTTCCACTTCTCAATCACAAGATATTGTCATTGGATCAAAAGATATAGAAATTGACGATGATGATGGAGAAAGTGATAGTGTGATGTTGGCTTTTCAATATCAAAAGCATATGGAGGAGAAAGATGGGTCGACGAACAAATCAGAGCTTGAAAAGTATTTGAGAGAAAGTGTTGAAGCTTCTTGTGATAAGTTTGATGTCTTGAATTGGTGGAAGAACAACTCAGCTAGGTATCAAATCCTTTCCGTCGTGGCAAAAGATGTCTTGGCAATTCCTGTATCTTCAGTTGCTTCCGAGTCTGCCTTTAGCACAGGGGGTCGTATACTTGATCCATTCCGTAGTTTTTTGTCTCCTAGCACCGTTGAAGCCCTTATTTGTGCCCAAGATTGGCTTCGTTCTCCATCAGTCTCAATCAATATTCGTGAGTCAATGGATGAGTTGGAAGCATATGATAGTATCGATGCAGGTAATATTCACACTAAAATATTCACTTCATCATTTTTTTTGTTATACATATTTGAATTTGTTTTTGTCATTTATATTGATATTTTTTTGCTTTGGTTTTTTAGAGGTGTTTGGATCGGTTCCATTGTCAGATATTAACAACGTGAATGAGTGATTATATCTACGGTTATTTTGGGTAAGGATTCTTTGTCCTTTTATTTTAATTTTTCACTTTATTACTATCATTTTTAATCAAGTGATTGGGCTTCTAATGCAGGTTTTTGGACTTTTGTTGAAGCTAACAATTGGATATATACATTGCTTCTGTTAACTTCCCATTTTTGCCCATTATGAGATTACGGTTGGCTTGTGAAATCTCATTGGATCAACCTAATGCTCTACTTTGAATTTGAATTTAAATTTGATGGGATACATGGCTTTTGAATGTTATTTTGAATGATATTTTGATGAGATACATGGCTTATGAATTTGAATTTGTTGGAATACATGGCTTCTGAATGTTATTTTGATGGGATACATGACTTCTTTGATGGGATACATAGCTTCGATTGCATAACATGGATGATTGGATAACACATTGTCTTTTAGTTACATGTTACTTGCAGTTAGTTGGAATGACTATTTCTTGTAAGTTGATTTAGACATGAATTGGCATGTGAGCTATTGTATTCCCATTGTAACATAATGTTTTGATTTATATTACAATTGTGCAAACATACTCAAACAACAGGAAAACATTTACACATACCAAGGAGGAGAATAATGCATCCCATCACGCGGTCGGTTCGGTTTTTATGTCAGTTTTATTAATATGTTAACGGTTTGGTTTCAGTTCGGTTTACATAAATTAATATGCGGTTCGGTTTGGTTCGGTTTTACATAGAGTCGGTTCGGTTTCGTTTGGGAAAAAACAAAACCGATACTAGTCGGTTCGGTTTTCGGTTTGGTCGAAAAACCGAACCGTCGGTTCGGTTTTCAGCCCTAAATCAAGCGGTCGCTTTGAGCGCTTCAAAAAGCCATGGCGTTAGAGTAGTGGCGTGGCTTTGGCAAAAGTGAAGCGAGATCTTATGGCTTAGCTTAGCTTTTGACTTTAAGCGGTAAAAATTCATGCCTTTGATTACACTGTTTCTGGCTACTTCGACTTGTGAGGTTAGCAAATAGTCAGGTTTTTTCGGATTCCTAACAAGCGAAGAGATCTGCAATTGATTGCGGAAGAACAGATTATCAATTAGCGTTTTTTTCAGCTTCCCATGGTTCCTTTGGACACCTTCCTTTCTGATGTCATGGTAGAGTGCAACGTTTTGTATAGAATGAATGAAGTTGAACATGTTTTGTTGATTGAGAGGCATGCTGTGGAGGTTGTTACCCACTTTTCTCTCGTAGGCAGTGGTAATGTTGTCATTGATGGGAAAGTGAGTTCGGATGTTACGGATCTCGATGCTCCTGTTAGCATTGGCGCTACTAGTCCAACTTCTTAGAAGAAAAAGGTTTTAAGGTTTGTTTGCCCGTCGAAGCGGTTGTTTATAAGTTCTAACTGTGTTTCGAAGAGAAAGCGGCTCCTCGATTCTACTCGTCGCATTTTTCCTTATTCAAGTTCTATTAATAGGGAGCCTGCGAGGGAGGATCGCTTATCTCTGGAAGATGCAGAAAAGATGAAGTTGGCGTTGGAGAGGTGTGAAAAACAGACCATTCGCCCGTTGGATGATGTCAAAGAGAGGTTCCTTTCTGCTTACAACGGTCCTGACGCTACCGAGTGCTCTAATGACGATCCTAGAGCCATTAATGATAAGATGTTTCAACTGGAGGTTGTTCAGTTTAAATAGCTTGGTGGTCGCGATCGAGTTATTGAGGTGCAGTCTCCCCGTTCTCTTCCTTCTCTTGTTGATAATGCGGTGGAGGTCCTACCATCTTCTGCCTGCTTAGGTTCTTCTATCCTTGTTGGGACTACCACTCGTTCTGCTTTTGCTGCGATTACTACACAGCGAGAGGGTGATGATGGTTTTTCTGACGTTCTGTCTTCCTTCTCGGCTGTTGGTGGTGGTTCCTTCGTGCTTCCGGATCCCTGCGTCCTTCATTAGCGGATTAGTTGGACGGAACCTACCCCTATGGGGAGTGATTGGTTCAGACTACCAAGCTAGTCATAACCAAGTGGCTTATTTGGAAAGGAAGTTTGCGGCGCTGTTGTTGGTGTTTTCCCACGTCTTTTGTCAATCTAACGCGTTAAGAGCGTGTTGTTCGGAACAGGAAAATGAGGCTGGGGTTGCTCAAGCCTCATTGATTGAAGCGGAGGGTGCACGGGATCGATCTGCAGTTGAGCTCGAATCTTTGAAAATTGATTTAGACGATGTTTGTGCACGCTTACACGATGTGCAAAATGAGTTGTCTGCCGAACCGCGACATTGCAGAAAAACGGGTGGAGCAATTAAAGGCTGCGCTTGACGAGGTCAAGGAAGATACCTCTGCGATGCTTACCACTGCTGAAGGACGACTTATTGCGGCTAGGAATGAACTTGCTTCAGTTAAAGACAGGCTTTGCATTATGGAGGTGGCAGATTGGTAGCAAATCATTGATGGACGGACTGAGCTTCTTGACTATATCGAGGGGCTTGGTGTTGATTTGTCTCAGTATCGTTACTTGGTCTATCAGACCTTTGAAGATGAAGATGGTGCCAAAGACCTTCTGGGTCCTTTGGACAACCCAACAGTTGAAGAGCCATTGTTTTCACCTCCTCTTGAAGAAAGAGCTCCTGCCAGTGGTCTGGTCACTCCTCGCCTATCAGATGGCGTCGCCAATGATGTTATGGATGCCTCCACTTTATCTTCTACTCCTTTATCTTCTTCTTTGAATGTAATAGATTAGTTTTATTAAGTAACATGATTTTTCTCCTTGGTGTTCTTACATTTCTTTGTAGTCATAGTTCGTCTTGTTGACTCGTTCATGTTGCCTATACCTTTTTAAGTCATCCATAATTTTCGAAATGAGTTGCACTCTGTGTATCTCTAGTTTTGATTTTTACAGCTACACTTTTTATATTATCTGAATTTCATTGATCTAAATTCTCCTACGTTCTGACGTGTTTGTCTCGACCTTGTGCTGGTTGTCTCGAAACTTTATGAGAAAGCTAGTTTGTTCGTTCATCTTTTACCCCGTCGGTCTAGTGTACTAGTTGACCAAAGGCTCTCTAAATTATGTTAGCTCGTTTGTTCAACCTTCACTTCGTTGGTTTGATGCTCTAATCAAACCGAGGTTATTTATATTAAATTGACTTGTTAGTCAATTTTCACTTCTTTGGTTTGACGTATTAGTCAACCCAAGTTGTTTTCATTTAGTTGACTTGTTTGTCCAAACTTCACTTCGGTAGTTCGACGTTCCAGTTGACCCGAAGTTGCTTTTATTGAGTTGACTCGTTAGTCCAACTTTACTTCGGTGGTTCGACGTTCCAGTCGACTTGAAGTTGTTTTCGTTTAGTTGATTCGTTCGTCCAAACTTCACTTTGGTGGTTCGGCGTTCCAGTCGACCTGAAGTTGTTTTCGTTTAGTTGACTCGTTCGTCCAAACTTCACTTCGGTGGTTCGAGGTTCTAGTCGTCCCGAAGTTACTTTTAATGAGTTGACTCATTCGTCCAACTTTTACTTCGTTTGTTTGACGTTTAAGTCGACCTGAAGTGGTTTTCGTTTAGTTGACTCATTCGTCCAAACTTTACTTCTATGGTTCGACGTTCCAGTTGACCCGAAGTTGTTTTCGTTTAGTTGACTCGTTAGTCCAAACTTCACTTTGGTGGTTCGACGTTCCAGTCGAACCAAAGTTGTTTTCGCTTGGTTGACTTATTCGTCCAAACTTTACTTTGGTGCTTTGACGTTCCAATCGACCCGAAGTTTTTTCGTTTAGTTGACTCGTTCGTCCAAACTTCGTTTTGGTGGTTCGACATTCTAGTCGACCCAAAGTTACTTTTAATGAGTTGACTTGTTCATCTAACTTTTACTTTGTTGATTCGACGCTCCAGTCGATCTGAAGTTGTTTTCGTTTAGTTGACTTGTTCGTCCGAACTTCACTTCTATGGTTCGACATTCTAGTCGACCCAAAATTGTTTTCGTTTAGTTGACTCGTTCGTCCAAACTTCACTTCGATGGTTCGACGTTCCAGTCGACCCGAAGTTGTTTTTGTTTAGTTTACTTGTTCGTCCAAACTTTACTATGGTGGTTCGACGATCTAATCGACCCAAAGTTGTTTTGGTTTAGTTGAATCGTTTTTCAAAACTTTACTTCGGCGGTTTGACGTTCTAGTCGACCCGGAGTTACTTTTAATGAGTTGACTCGTTTGTCCAACTTTTACTTCGTTGGTTCAACGTTCCAATCAACCTGAAGTTGTTTTCGTTTAGTTGACTCGTTCGTCCAAACTTCACTTCAGTGGTTCGACGTTCCAGTCGACCCGAAGTTTCTTTTAATGAGTTGAGTCATTTGTCCAACTTTTACTTCCTAATTGATCAGACCAGAAATTTATTATATATATCCGACTTGTGTCTTGATTTGTCTTGGCTTTACATGTCGATTGCAATGTATGGCTGAGTTTTGACCTATTTATCCTGTTGTCCACGCTTAAGATGGGGATTCCGAATTTGTAATTTTATTGATTTCCCTTCTAGTTATTCTGACCAGCTCTAACGGTTTTTTTTCTTGTGCAGTTACGCTAAATTGAATATTGATTTGCTTTGTCCTCTTGATCTTTGCTTGGTTGATGTCTATCCTCGCGTTGGAGATTTGTTGTTTTATCTCATATAGTCTATGTCTTCAGTCGCCGGATTTGCTACTGGTCATGTTGCGTTGTTCGTTATTGTAGCTAATGGACTCGGGGTGCTCTCTGATTCAGTAGCTGAGCAGTATTGATTTGACCGATCATGCTCACATCAACGCCAAACTGTCTGATCATGCTCATGTCAGCACTGGGTTCGGCACCAACTGAAAGGTTTGATCGAGTCTGTTGTCGGCAATTTCGTCATCGGTAATTTGGGTTGGGCTTGCATCTATCGGTATGGTCCTTGAATTGTGTGAGTTGATTGATGCAAGATTATCCATGTTCTGAGCATTGGTAAAAGCGTTAGTACTCCTTCGATATAGATCTGCTCGAGTGGGAGGTGTTTTTTTTGCTTGGGTTAATTGTTTTGCTCCCCCTGGCCATGTAGTCTAAGGCGTATATTAGTTCCCTAGGTTGTTCTTTCGAGCCTGTGGTGGATTATGCATTTTCTTTACTTTTGAGCTGTTTGTCTGGCATTCCAATGAATTCGTCGAGACATCTTCTTTGAAACCAATGCTCAATTTCATCTTTCAGCTTGTAGCAATCTTCCATAATGTATCCGTGATCCTTGTGGAAGGAACAATACTTGTTTTTGTCTCTTCCTTTTGGGTCTCCTCTCATTCTGAGTGGCCAGTTGATGTTTTCCCAATTTGCCATAGATTTCAATATATTGGCCCGGCTTTACTTCAGGGTTGTGCATGGTTTGTATGTCTTTTTCATCACACTGGTTATCCACTCGTGTCTGGGTCGCGACGACTGCAGCTTCCCGGATTCTCGCTAGTTGGATTCGGTTCTTCCGCCATTTCGATGCCTTTTTAACTAAATGCTATCTTCTCGGAGTCCGTCATCTCGTCTTCTTTCCTCCCTCATTTCCCATTTTTTTTGTGATTCTCCCTTTCTTGGTTAATTTTCCTCCTGGAAGTTTTCATCTCCTCGAAAGAAATGTGTTTTTGGGTTGTTTTCAATGGGATCTCCTGCTTTTTGGAGGTTCCAGGTTGATAGCGTAAAAAATGGCATTTTTTCAGCCCGATGGTGAAAGTAGTGGCGGCTGTGTCATCGCTGCATCCATCGATCATTGTCAGTTCGTTAGTGAAAAGAGTGACGTATTCCCGTATCGTCTCTTCGGGCTTTTGATTGATTTGGAGGAGGTAGTGTGGTCCATTCCTCATCCGCTGACTTCTAATGAATCTTGTGATAAAGGCGGTGGCTAAAGCCTAGAAGGAGTCTATTGACCTCGGTGATAGGATGTTGAACCAATTCATTGGTGTGGAGGTAAGACTAGTCGAAAATGTTCTACACAAAATTGACTTCGTAGTCTCCTTCAACACCATCATGTGGTGGAAATGCCTCAAGTGATCTGTTGGGTCGGTGGTACCATCATATACTTCGAACTATGGTTGAGTGAACTTTTTTGCCGTGGGAGTTATCATGCGGGAGTCGGTGAATGGTGGCTTGGCTAGTTCATACAATACGTAGGGATTAGTGACTCCGATTATGAATAGGATTTCATCAGGCATTCTGTTGCTTTGTAGAGTCTTACCATGGGGAAGTTCATTACCCTCAAGGTTTCCCTGTTGAGTTTCGTTGGAACTTCGTCACTTTCTCGGGTTCGGATGGTGGAGTTTTGTTGGGGTGGCGCTTGGATAGGATCAGCTGACTGAATGCATTCCTGGGTGAGTTTTTCCAGCATCTTTGTCATGTGGTTCATCAGGACCATAAGCATGTCTACCCGAGGATCCGTGGCAATGTCACCGGATGTCTGGGTTGTCTAAGCTATTGCATGTTGTGGATCTTGATTGTCGGGTGCAATTAGCTTGATGGTCTGAGCTGTGTCTTGTTCGCTAGCTGCTTGTGATACATTGTTGCCAGTAGGAGGGCTATTGTGATCGTCGTTGGGTTGAAGATCTGTAGAGTGTGTCATTTGTTCTAACAGATCGTTGATCGTTTATCATATTTTGGTGAACTTCGTCACTGTAGATCTTTTTTTAGAAAGGAAACTCGTCATTTCCCACAGACGATGCCAAAGTGATGGGTCCAAATCTCGTCCTCCTGAGAGTTTGACCTGCAAAACAAATGTTAAATTGCCAAAGACCACCTTTTTTTTTATGGCTGAAGGCATTCCGATGCTTAAGTCAGCAACTCTATTTCAAAACTCAGTTAAAGTTGCATACCTTTGTTGAATGTTCCCTTTACCTTTTATAATTGTCGTGGTTAATTCTCTGCATGACTTAAGCAGTGAGGCACAATGAAAGGAGATGTTTCTTGTAACAGTCTTCTCCTTTATGTTGATGCGTCTGTGGAAAACATAACTCCTTGCACGACTCTTTTTTGTGCAACGTTCATGTTTTTTAATTACATCTTCCTTTAATGGGCCATGTTTGGGTCTTTATGATTGGTTTTAACCTTTTTGGGTTTTATGAGTTGGCCTAGTAGATGAGACGCTAGATCCTCGTGATGGATGTTTTCTGCCACGTGTATGGCTGTGATGTTGGTCTATTTTGATGTATCATCACATATCAAAATAGATAATCCTTTTCCTAATTTTTCTCTTTATTCTTGATTCAAAGCTTTTACGGAGCCTGGTCCGAGAACATTGATTTGTGCCTGGGCGGGTGGTCCGCACATGATAGGACCACTTTACCCTTCTCCCCATTGGTTTGGAGAAGTTGGAGAGAGGTAGAGTTAGTCCGATCACGTGCGGACCACCCTCCCAGGTACAAATTAGTGCTTCTAGACTAGGCTCTCTAGAATTTTTCTTCTTGATAATGTTTTTGAATAAAACTATTTTCTTTTGTTGAAATTGTAGCTTTCCATATATTGTTAAGTTTTTTATGTAATCTTTGTCTAATTGGAATGTTTTGTCAATTACAAAATTTGAGAGGGATCTCAGATCTCTAATTGTGTGGTTGATTTTTTATTATTTGATCTTCTAATTTTTTTTTTTATTGTATGTCATTTGTATAAATTGGTTGTGATATTTGAGGAAATTGAGTGTTTTGCCTAATTTATGTTAAATTTATGTGTCATGGATTGAGTTGTTGAAGTTTGAGGAGTTGTTTTATAAGATGATGTTGACGATCTTGATGATTGGAAATCAGTTAATGATAATTTGGTTTTTCTTGTGGTTGAGAACTGTAATTCAACATTTCTATCTTCAAATGATATTATTTGTGATAAATCATTTGGTGGAGGTTTTGGCCAGTTTGTACTTGCCATGTAGTTGGAAGAGTAACTTGGTCCCAGCGTATGGTTTTGGGTACTATATCATGGTTTTTTTTTTTGGTGGGAAATGATTGTATATCATTTTTTGTCTTCTATTTTTGCTTGGGGACTTATTGGGTTTTCATAACTTTGTAAGTTAATCGATATAATAATGCAATGGTTCTGAACCAGGTAGGATATCATACCGGGAAGTTTGAATATTGAGTGTTAACATTTCTAAAACTATTTGATCTGATAGGGGTATTGAAAATTTTGGATAACAATTGAAGTAAATTGGGCTAAGCCTAAGGATGGTTCAACTATTTCTAGCATAGAGTCTTGGAATTGAATGTGCCTAGTTTCTTAAATATATCATAGTTGAAAGCGTCTAACTTATTCTAATTAAAGGTTTCATTCCTATTTGAATTAATCATATGTGGGTGTAGCTGTAATTATGTTGTTTATGCATTTCAATTGTGTCAGGTGTAAACAATTTGATTGATTCTTGTTAAGCGGTTATTGGTAATGTTTGTTCAACTATTTTGATGATCTGTGTTTTTTTTTAGAAAAGATTGGAGTTTGGTTTTCATAAATATCTTTGCCAGGGGTTAACTATTGTTGTAACTTTATTTCTATTGCAAGCACTTGACACTTTAAGCTATTGACAATATTTGATGAACTATGTCTTGAGGATGAAGAACATGCAAACTTTGATAGGAAAGACATTTGGACAGTAAATTTTTGTTCGGGTTTAGCGAGTTTACCTCAAAATGGGACCACCTAAGCCACACAAGCCTACTCATGGTTCAAAGGCTATCCACGGCTGACCGATGCCCCTGCTACAAGGTGTATTACTACCAATTTATACCTGGCTACAAGACTTTTTAGGGTCTACCGACGCTCTCTCGGCTAGATCACTATTCCTTTATATTAAGAAAACTCTTAGACAATAAGGAGCATTAGTTTTCAAATGACCTATAAGAGCCTCTTAAAACCCCTCCATCTATATTTTATTATTTTTTAGTATGTGAGACAAAAACAATTTTTTTTTAGTATATAGTGAAATTCACATAGGTTAAAATGATTATAATAAGGTTAGTGAGCTCCTTCACACTCCTTAGTTTAAGAAGAGATAATGCACACCTTATAGACTTCTTAATGCCATGTCATTCTCAAGGAGGTTGTTGCAAAAAAATAACATATTCTCCTTTAAAATATTGCCACATATGCATTAAGGAGACCTTAAGGAATCTCTTGGAGACGCTCTTTAAGGAGTATGATATTCTCATCTTAATCTACTCCAGTAGGTAATTGATATGGGAAGAGTATAGAAATCCCGTCCAAGGCCAACGTCCATAGTTTGACCATATCTCTTTTACGTGGCATCCTCTCAACATAGAAAAATGACACATGGGCAATTCAAGGCAGCCCAACCTAGACTTATTTTCCACTTTCCTCCAAAATAGGAACAATAAAAATAAAAAATCTCCCAGTGACATCCTAACTTGGATACCAATTTCACAATTCCCACAATAAGCATTATTAAAATGAAAAATAACTTTTAAATGATATTTTTTTCACAAAATAGATCATTTAGACATCGTAGTTGATGTAATGGCTAATTTGTACCTACTCTTATACTTTTATGACCAACAATGACTATATTATTAACCTAAGTTAACCCATAAAGTTATATGACGTCTTTACCCTTCCTAACAAATAGAAAACCTATTTTTATACTTTTATGACCAACAATAACTCTTTAATTAATTATTCTAATTATGAACAACCAATTGTGGGTTGGGTTATGCTGTATAAGTTGATAATTTATGACTTATTATTTTCACAATCACTCTCCAAAACATATCTAATGCAGCCAAAAGTATCACACTGTTTTTATTTATTATTCATTTAAGTTTGAGGCTACACTACAAAAAAAGCAATATTAGCTACGGAAATTAGCGACGGTTTTTTAAAACCGTCGCTATTTAAACGGTTTGCGACGACATCAAACCGTCGCTATAGTTTATGCTACGGTTTCGGTACATAAATTAAAATAACCGTCGCTAACCGTTTTGCGACGGATTAAAACTGTCGCTAATACGAGAATTCGCGACGGCACTAGGACCGTAGCTAATGTTTAGAAATTTTTTTTGTTAGCCACGGTCCAAATACCGTAGCTAATGCGATTTTTTTTTTAAAAATTATAAGAAAACAACTTAGCGACGGCACTAGGGCCGTAGATAAGGTTTAGAATTTTTTTTTGTTAGCCACGGTCCAAATACCGTAGCTAATGTGATTTTTTTTAAAAAAAAATTATAAGAAAACAACTTAGTGACGGCACTAGGGCCGTAGCTAAGGTTTAGAAATTTTTTTGTTAGCCACGGTCCAAATACCATAGCTAATGTGATTTTTTTTTAAAAATATATAACAAAACAACTTAGCGACGGCAATAGGGCCGTAGCTAATGTGATTTTAAAAAAAAAATACCGTAGCTAATGTGATTTTAAAAAAAAATATATTATAAGAAAACACCTTAGCGACGGCACTAGGGCCGTAGCTAACGTTTATAAATTTTTTTTGTTAGCCACGGTCCAAATACCGTAGCTAATGTGATTTTAAAAAAAAAATTATAAGAAAACACCTTAGCGACGGCACTAGGGCCGTAGCTAATGTTTACAAATTTTTTTTTTGTTAGCCACGGTCCAAATACCGTAGCTAATGTGATTTTAAAAAAAATATATTATAAGAAAACACCTTAGCGATGGCACTAGGGCCGTAGCTAATGTTTACAAATTTGTTTTTGTTAGCCACGGTCCAAATACCGTAGCTAAGTGATTTTTAAAAAAAATATTATAAGAAAACAACATAGCGACGACAGTAGGGCCGTAGCTAATGTTTACAATTTTTTTTTTGTTAGCCACGGTCCAAATACCGTAGCTAATGCATTTTAAAAAAAAAATTATAAGAAAACAATATAGCGACGGCACTAGGGCCGTAGCTAAGGTTTAGAAAAAAAATTTGTTAGCCACAGTCAAAATACCGTAGCTAATGTGATTTTTTTTTAAAAAAAATTATAAGAAAACAACTTAGTGACGGCACTAGGGCCGTAGCTAAGGTTTAGAATTTTTTTTGTTAGCCACGGTCCAAATACCGTAGCTAATGTGATTTTTTTTTAAAAAAAATATAACAAAACAACTTAGCGACGGCACTAGGGCCGTAGCTAATGTGATTTTAAAAAAAATACCGTAGCTAATGTGATTTTTAAAAAAAAATATTATAAGAAAACACCTTAGCGACGGCACTAGGGCCGTAGCTAACGTTTATAAATTTTTTTTGTTAGCCACGGTCCAAATACCGTAGCTAATGTGATTTTTAAAAAAAAAATTATAAGAAAACACCTTAGCGATGGCACTAGGGCCGTAGCTAATGTTTACAATTTTTTTTTTTGTTAGCCACGGTCCAAATACCGTAGCTAATGTGATTTTAAAAAAAAAAAATTATAAGAAAACACCTTAGCGACGGCACTAGGGCCGTAGCTAATGTTTACAAATTTGTTTTTGTTAGCCACGGTCCAAATACCGTAGCTAAGTGATTTTTATAAAAGAATATTATAAGAAAACAACGTAGCGACGACAGTAGGGCCGTAGCTAATGTTTACAATTTTTTTTTTGTTAGCCACGATCCAAATACCGTAGCTAATGCATTTTTTAAAAAAAAATTATAAGAAAACAATATAGCGACGGCACTAGGGCCGTAGCTAATTCTTACAATTTCTTTTTTTGTTAGCCACGGTCAAAATACCATAGCTAAATGTGAATTTTTTTTTTAAATTATATAAAGCAAAATCGCTTTATATTTATAAACTGGATAAAATCACTAATAACACATTTTCGTCCAGCCCGGTTAGGAGACCTAGCTTCACATAGGCGACCCGGATCGAATCCCACCAATGAAATTTTTTTATTATATTAAAATTTTTATATTAGCGACGGCAAAGTGCCGTGGCTAATGAGTTTTATAAATAAAACTCAGTAGCCACGGTTCTCTACCGTAGCTAATTCTTTTTTTTTAATTATATAAAAAAATAGATATATATTTAAAAACTGGATAAAATCACCAATAACCCATTACCTTCCAGCCCGGTTAGGAGAACTTGCTTTTACCCAGGCGACCCGGGTTCGAATCTCGCCAATGAAACCTTTTTTTTTATATTAAAATTTTTATCTTAGCGACGGCAAAGTGCCGTGGCTAATGAGTTTTATAAATAAAACTCAGTAGCCACGGTTCTCTACCGTAGCTAATTCTTTTTTTTAATTATATAAAGAAAATAGCTATATATTTATAAACTGGATAAAATCACCAATAACCCATTGCCTTTCAACCCGGTTAGGAAAATCATTAGAGAAGATCAGATCAGATCAAAGAAGATCAAATAAGATCAGATCAGATAAAAAAAGATCAGATCAAAGAAGATCAAAGAAGTTCAAAGAAGATAAAAGAAGATCAGATCAAAGAAGATGGGATCAAAGAAGATCAGATAAAAAAAGATCAGATCAGATCAAAAAATATCAAAGAACATCAGATCAACAAAAATCAAAGAAGATCAGATCAAAGAATATCAGTTCAAAGAAGATCAAAGAAGTTCAAAGAAGATCCGATCAAAGAATATCAAATCAAAGAAGATCAAAGAAGATCAGATAAGATCAAAGAAGATCAGATAAGATCAAAGAATATCAGATCAGATCAAAGAAGATCAAAGAAGATCAGATAAAAGAAGATAAAAAAAGATCAGATCAGATCAAAGAAGATCAACGAAGATCACAGAAGATCATATCAAAGAAGATCTGATCAAATAAGATAAAAAAAGATCAGATCAGATCAAAGAAGATCAAAGAATATCATATCAGATCAAAGAAGATCAGATCAAGGAAGATCAAAGAATATCAGATCAAAAAAGATTAAATCAGATAAAAAAATATCAAAGAAGATCAGATAAAAAAATATCAGATCAGATCAAATAAGATCAAATCAAATAAGATCAAAGAATATCAGATAAGATCAAAGAAGATCAAATAAGATCAGATCAGATAAAAGAAGATAAAAAAAATATCAGATCAAAGAAGTTCAAAAAAGATAAAAGAAGATCAGATCAAAGAAGATGGGATCAAAGAAGTTCAGATAAAAAATTATCAGATCAGATCAAAGAATATCAAAGAACATCAGATCAAAGAAGATCAGATCAAAGAATATCCGTTCAAAGAAGATCAAAGAAGTTCAAAGAAGATCCGATCAAAAAAGATCAAATCAAATAAGATCAAAGAAGATCAGATAAGATCAAATAAGATCAGATAAGATCAAAGAATATCAGATCAGATCAAAGAAGATCAAAGAAGATCAGATAAAAGAAGATCAAAGAAGATCAGATCAGATCAATGAAGATCAATGAAGATCATATCAAATAAGATCAGATCAGATCAAAGAAGATCAAAGAAGTTAAAAGAAGATCAAAGAAGATTAGATCAAAGAATATCAAAAAAGATCAAAAAAGTTCAAAGAAGATCAAAGAAGTTCAAATCAAAGAAAATGAGATAAAAGAATATCAGATCAAATAAGATCAGATCAAAGAAGATGAGATCAAGGAAGATAAAAAAAGATCAGATCAAAGAAGATCAGAGAAGATCTAAGAAGATTAGATCAAAGAAGATCAGATCAGATCAGATCAAAAAAATCAAAGAAGATCAGATCAGATCAGATAAAAGAACATCATAGACAAATTGGTTTTAAAAAAAAAATTAACACTAAAGAGATTAGCTACGGCCAATTGCCGTGGCTAATTGGTTTTAAAAAAAATATTAAACACTAAAGAGATTAGCCACGGCAAATTGCCGTGGCTAATTCGTTTTTCATTTTTTATATTAGCGAGGGCAACAAACCGTCGCTAATTGGTTTTTTTAAAAAAAATTAAACACTAAAGAGATTAGCTACGACCAATTGCCGTGGCTAATTGGTTTTTATAAAAAAAAATATTAAACACTAAAAAGATTAGCCATGGTGTGAGAGAACCAAGGCTCCAGTTCTGATTTCAACCGAAAGACTTCGATTAACTCCATCATCATCAATTTTTTTAGGTAAGATCCTTCTTCTTATTTAGATGTCCTCTTCTTATTCTTCTTCTTCAAATCTGTCTAGATTTTTTTTCCCCTTCTTTTAGCAAAGCAAAACATTAAAACCCACAAAGAATCCACAGTTTTCAACAACCCCATGAGGCCATTCTTGAAGGAATTCTAGGGTTTTCAAATGGCATTAACTGATCAGGGGTTGGTCGGCTCCTGTTCTTTCCTCTTCGCGAGGTTTTGTTCCCAAATCAGTTTTATTTCTTCATTTACGTGTTTATTCAATTGTGTTTTGTTTTATAAGAAATTGGATCTGAATTTTTATTTTCATTGTGTGTTTGAGATCCTTATAGTGTGCTATTTGTTTGTTCATGGTGGGATTGTTCAGGTTGGTAAACATTGGCAAAAATGTCTAACTTTATGGGTGTTACTGTTTCGGATCCCTGGCTTCAAAGCCAATTCACTCAGGTCGAGCTTCGTGGCCTTGAAACCAAGGCAAGTGTTTTTATTGAATTGATTTGTGCCTGATATCAGTTGTACGTTGCTGGATTATGGGAAATGAATTGTGAATTTGGATGGACTTCATGCAGTTTATTTGACCGAGGAGTCAATTGGGTGGTAAAGTCACACTAGGAGATTTTCCACCTGTTACTTATTTGGGATTGACAAATAAAAACACTTTGCTACGTTTTATGCCGTCCATAAGTGTATATTTGAAAAAAAAAATATTGACAAAAATTTTACTTAGCCACGGTATAATAACCGTAGCTAAGATTTACAAATCCTAGCTACGGGTTTTTGCCGTCCCTAATCGAGAAAAAAAAAAGACACAAAATAAAAACCTTTCGGCACGAAAAAAATTGGGAATCCCGCGTTGTTTTTGTTTTGTGAAGAGAGTATTTATTGCAGAGGACGAAGCAGAGAGAGGAAGAATCATTGAGAAGCAGATAGAGGAAGAATCATTGAGAAGAAGAACCTGTGAGAGGAAGAATCATTGAGAAGAACCTGTGAGAGGAAGAATCATTGAGAAGAACCTGTGAGAGGAAGAATCATTGAGAAGAATCATTGAGGAAGAATCATTGCAGAGGACGACGCAGAGAGAGGAAGAAGGTTTGGAAGAGCGATTTTGAGAGGACGAAGGTTTGACATCCCGCGTCACGGTGTTTTGAGAGGAAGAAGCTCTGCGAGGAAAACACGCGATTTTCAGAGGAAGAAACTGTGAGAGGAAGAAGGTCTGAGAGGAAGAACCATATTTTGAAGGGAAGAACCCTCGATTTTCAGAGGAAGAAGGTCTGAGAGGAAGAACCCGCGCCGCGTCACCTGATGAGGGGCCTGGAATCCTTCTGCATCCAGGAAGATCATCTCATTCTTCATCTTCTTCAACTTCAAGGTGGGAGAAATTTGGGGTTTTTGTGCTCTAACAAGGGTTCAAGGTAAGTAAAAATAAAACCACAGACTCTTAGGTTTATATTGTTTATATTGTAGAATTCACGGACTCTTAGGTTTATATTGTTTATATTGTAGAATTCACAGACTCTTAGTCTAAAGATGGAAGTAGAATCTCTCACTTAGGTTTATATTGTTTTGCAAATTTTAGTGTAAAGATGCAAATTTTTTATATTGTTTTGAACTGTAAAAGTGGCGAACAACTAATACTACTCCAAACTCACAGACTTTTAGTCTAAAGATGGAAGTAGAACTCTTCTAGGAATTCAAGCTAGACGTCTACACCTTCCCAAGTCTGTTTTCATATTTACGTACACAAGCTTTAGTTTTCAGTGTAATAGTATGATTGTAAAATTTCTTCCATACAATCAAAATATACTTGTAAAATTCCTTACATGTTCAAATTTAGCAAAACTTTTTCATGGAGCTTAAGTGGAATTTAATGAATTATTAAATCTTCTTACCATCTATAGCAATAGATGTGGATGGTAGAATTAAGTCAGACCGTCCACACTTTTGATGTATTTTAAGTGTACCAACCAATAGTGAAATGCTTGATTAGATTGGTTTTGTTTTGACCATGTTAGTGCACTGCTTTTGTTGACCATGTTAGTGCCCTGCTTTTCTTGCATTTTTTTTTCATACTAGGGCATTCAAAATAATAAAAATGAGCTTGCATGACAAGGCAAACTTGTCATGAAACTAAGGTGTTCTCTAATAACAACTTATCAGACATAACATAAAGCTCATACTTCGAGCTCGCTTAGGGTTAATGATTTGAAATTGTCGTTTACTTCTAATTATTCTGCATTTGGCTTGCTTACTTTTTATGTGAAGTTGAAAATGAATATATACAACTACTTTGAGAGAGACATTCCATAAGCGTGGAATAATAAATTATTAGCTAATGGGTAGATATGCCATAAGCGTGCAGTATCCTGCTTGTTTCGTTTAATTTGAACTTTGGGTTCGTTTGATATATTTGGGTTGATCCTCCATTTGCATGGCTTTTAGGGATAGAGCATCATACAAAAATAACATATTGAGTTTGTAAAACCTTACAAGAGCAAGCTTCAAATTTGAATAGCCGTAAAAGATAAAGTATAATATATACTTGTTTTACTTTATCTTTTTAAAAGAATAAATTTTTGGTTTTCATAAATGTCAATTAATAAATTCATCTTCATACTATTATCCAGGCTAAGTTAGATTCCAACATGGAAAAAGATTGGATTGAGCATAATCGTCTCAGCACCGAATATGAACTAGGGCTCCGCACCTTCCTTAATGATGTTTTTGATTTGTCGTCTTTTCATGGAAGATAAAATGTCCATGCAAAAGGTGTCGTAACAGGCATTTCCATGTACGTGACACTGTTCAGGAACATCTAATCATTTCTGGGTGGGATAGTCAGTATGCCAAAGATATATGGGTACACCACGGTGAATTGGAAGTAATGGATGCATGGGCAGATTTTGAAGATTCAGAGGAAGAGGAAGTGGAAGTGGAAGAGGAAAAGGACGATATGGAAGGCATGTTACATGACGCATTTGGGCATTCGCCAATTATGGGTGAAGAAGAAGACATTGACCATGAACCAAATGAAGAGGCAAGGTCATTTTACAAGTTAGTTGAGGAAGCTGAGCAAGAGCTATACCCTGGTTGCAAGAACTTCAACAAGTTGTCCTGCCTTGTCCACTTGTTTCACCTAAAGTGTCTAAATGGTTAGACCAACAAATTTGTAACTCAACTACTCAAATTTCTTAAAAAGGTGCTCCCCCTTGGTGAATGCTTGCCTGATTCGTTCTACAAGGCGAAAAAAATTGTGAATGATCTTGGCCTCGGTTATAAAAAGATTGATGCTTGTCCCAATGACTGTATGTTGTATCGAAATGAATTTGCGGATGCAGAATCATGTTCTATATGCCACTTATCTAGGTGGAAACAAGCAGATGATGGGTCTAATGTACTTACTAGTAAGAGACGTGGGGTAGCTGCTAAGACAATGTGGCATTTCCCACTTATTCCAAGGTTACAGAGGCTATTTATGTCATCTAAGACAGCATCAAGCATGCGTTGGCATGCAGACTCACGAGCACGGGACGATATCCTACGGCATCCTGCTGATTCTATGGCCTGGCGACATCTCGATAATCAATTTCCAAACTTTGCTGTTGATGGTCGAAATGTTAGGTTAGGATTGGCAAGTGATGGCTTTAACCCATTTGGAACTCTTAGTATTGCACACAGCACGTGGCCAGTTGTCTTAATTCCATATAATCTACCGCCATGGATGTGTATGAAGCAACCTTTCTTTATGATGTCTTTGCTTATTTCTGGACCTCGTGCTCCAGGCAATGATATTGATGTATATTTACAGCCATTGATTGATGAGTTGAAGGAATTATGGGATGTTGGGCGTCTAACATACGATGCATCAAGGAAAGAAAATTTTGTGATGCGTGCAGCTATCTTATGGACAATTAATGACTTTCCTGCATATGCAAACTTGTCTGGGTGGAGCACAAAAGGCAAGTATGCATGCCCCACTTGCAATGTGGAGACAACACGTCATTATCTTAAAAACTCTCAAAAGTTTTGTTATATGGGTCATCGTCGCTTTCTAGATGAGACTCATAGATATAGACGTCAAGTAGAATCATTTGATGGAAAAATTGAACTACGATCTCCTCCCCCTAACTTCACTGGCCAACAATTGCTAGCCGGGGCAAGTAAGGTGACAATAACGTTTGGGAAGCACCATGCACAAATAGTTGGCTCTAAGCACAAAAGGGATTGTGAAGGAGTAATAGGGTGGAAGAAGAAAAGTATTTTCTTTTCATTGCCTTATTGGGAACATCTCTTAATACGTCATAACCTTTACGTGATGCATATCGAGAAGAACATTTGCGAGAGTTTAGTTGGAACACTACTAAACATGGAAGGGAAAACCAAGGACACGTTGAATGCCCACTTGGACCTGCAAGAACTGGACATTAGGCATGCCCTACATCCAGAAACTACTTCTAGTAAGGTTCATTTGCCTAAGGCGTGTTACTCCTTGACCGCGGAAGAGAAAAAACTACTATGCACAGTGCTCTCCAAGGTTAAAGTGCCAGATGGCTATTCGAGTAACTTATCCCGATGTGTTCGTGTGAAAGAACGTAAAATATCAGGAATGAAGAGTCATGATTGCCATATATTAATGCAACAGCTACTGCCAATAGCAATTCGCAAAATTCTTCCCAAAGAAGTTAGTACAGTTTTGATAGAGCTAAGTACGTATTTTCGTGAATTGTGCTCCAAAACTGGGACAGTTAATTGCTATGAGCAGTTAGAAAGTCATATACCTCTAGTACTTTGTCATCTTGAGAGGATTCCCCCCCCCCCCCCCCCCCCCCCCCCCGCTTTCTTTGATATAATGGTTCACTTGTCCATACACTTGGCAAGTGAGGCTAAATTGGCAGGACCTGTTCACTATCGCTGGATGTATCCTATTGAGAGGTAAATCCCCAAACCATGTGTCATAATGTTAGGTAGTATGTATTAAAATAACTACTAATATATCATGGCAAATTATTTCTCCTAGGTACCTTCACACATTGAAGTCATATGTGCGCAATCGAAGTCGTCCTGAGGGATCAATTGCTGAAGGATACATGGCTGAAGAATGTTTGACATTTTGTTCAAGATATTTGAACGATGTCGAGACAAGGTCTAACCGGCCAGTGCGAAATGATGATAATTATGTGCAAGCAGCACGATCCTTCCTCAACATTTTCTCATCGCCCGGGCGTGGCATTGGGAAGGCAGAGTTTATGAATATTGGCGAAGTTACGTGGGTACAAATGCATAGATGGGTGTTATTTAACACATCTGAAATATACACACATGTAATGTATGCACGTCTACTATCTCCTCTCCACTTGAATCTCGCCTTTGTAGCACCCTTAGTATCTCTAATGCATCTTAACCTTTTGTAGAGAACATAAGGAAGCCCTCCGAGCACGATACCCGAACAAACGACAAATAGACATTGATCGGATTCATAACTCTGAGTTTCCTCAATGGTTTCGTGATGCTGTGAGTTTTGCCTCTACTAAATTGTAAATTCATGTTAACGAAATACTAAGGTTGTGCATTCTTTGGCTTCTAATGAACAGGTCAGCAGTTCTGATGAACCTAATGATGTTCAACACTTGTCGTGGGGTCCTTCGAAGGTTGTTCGCAAGTTTAAAAAATACCTTATTAATGTGTGTAGGTATCGCACGCAGTGTGCAGATAGGAGAAGTAAAACCCAGAACAGTGGAGTTGTACTCTCGGCAAGTTGCATTAATTATGGAACGGTTAATGACAATTCCCCCACAACGTTAGATGTGACGTACTATGGCGTGTTGACTGACATCACAGAGTTGGATTATGGAGGAGGGCGACATGTAGTCCTATTTAGATGTGATTGGGTTGATAGGCGCGACATTCAGGTAAACGAGTTAGGATTCACAATTGTGAAACTTAATCGACTACTATGTACGGATGAACCCTACATTCTCGCTTCACAAGCGAAACAAGTCTTTTATGTACAAGATCCTGTTAAAACTTAGTGGCACGTCCCTGTTAAGATAAAGCCTAGAGAATTTTATGATGTCAATGGAGGGTCGTCTACATCCACTGAAGAAGAAATTGTTGAATCTGAGCCCGTTCCTGTTAGAAGGTTTGATAATATGGATGGTGATGAAGATGTTGTAATAGAGTGTTAGCAAGTTGGGTCTTCTAAGTTCATAGAGTAATGTATGAAGTTTGATAATATGGATGGTGATGAACATGTTCTGCATCTCAACTTTAATGCTATTTTACAATATGCACAGTATATGATTGGTACTTATATTTTATTCAATGGTTTAATATATGTGGTTCAATCTATTTGGCTCTATGGCTGTGATAAATTTGATGTTGCTTTCTGAACTTATATTTTTTTCTATGCATGAATATGTGCAATCTTGAATGTTATAACAGGTTAAAAAAATCTAGAGATGAGGCGTCTAACTCAAAGAGGACAGTTGCATTCTCGAAGAGCAACCTTATCACAGCATGCTTCTACTTCACAAGCTATATCAAGTCAGGAAAGGTCACAGCATGTGTCTCAACTATCTCAAACAGATAGTGTAGTCCCTGAGACTATTACTCCATCTATTGCTGGAGAGGGACAACCGCTATCTGAAGATCAACAAGACCTTGCTGACCATGATATGAATGAAATTGAACAACAACTAGAGAGGAGTGCGGATGGACGCCTATCTACAAGGCATAGGGATGAAGCTGTTCGTATAGGTAATGTTTGCTGACTTATCGCAAGTGTAAATTTTTTTTTTCTTCCAGATATGACATAGTTTGAGGAAATCGATTTTTTTTTTTAATATTCATGAGATATAGCTTATTTCACTTTGGTGCTATTGGAATTGCAGTACAACGATACAAGAAACGCAGGGGTATGCATCAATATGATGGCCCAAACCATACAAAATTTATGGTGGTGAAATGCAATGCCTTTGGACAGCCTATCGGCAAGACAGCAGCAAAAGTATCCACTGAAATTGGTATAATCGCACGGGATGGAAGTAAGGTGCCTCTTTCACCTTGCAAATGGCCGAAGATTTCACCAGATGTGAAGGAAACTATTTGGAAGCTAATATCGGTAATAGTCTTGCAAGTTTAATAATATACGACATAGCACATTTTCCCAAATCGTATTTCTATATTACTTATCGTAGCTTGATAATTATTGGAATCTTACATTTTTGTCACAGGCAAAGTTCTCATTCGAAAACTGTACGGACAAAACTAAGGTCTTTGTCTATCTTGACGAGTGATTTTGTTTCAAATTTGATAATTAGTGTTTTTATATATCGTCATGTGATTATATTATACTAAAAAAAAACTTTATTATAAAATTTGACAGAGATGGGTCCAAACTAAAGCTTGCTATTGTTGGAAACAATGGAAACACAATTTGTTCAGGGCATATCATAGGTATGATCGACCACTTGAGCAACAATATGAGCACACTGATGATGGGGTGGATAAGGCTCAGTGACGGATGCTTGTACAGTACTGGAGGAGCGAAAATTTTAAGGTGTATATGTTAAGTACTGTAGTTTAACTAGTACGATAGTTCATATGATTGAAAGGAATTGTAACTGTGAATTTGTGTTTGTATGCAGAAAGTCAGTGCACAAAATAAATCAAATCGCGCCCGATTGAAGATGATTCATCGATGTGGAACCATGTCATTTGCACGTAAATGGGAGGAAGAGGTAGCAATTTTTTTTCCCAATGATTTCTATATATAATGTATGTTGTGTGCCATGCCGCTCATATATTACCCCTTAATGCATGCAGATGTACTAGCTTATGTATATTCTTTTAATGTAATTTGTATTATTCCAGAGAGAAAAAAACCCAAATGGACAAGAACCAGATCGTATGCAAATGTTCAAAGCAACTTACACATTATCTGATGGATTATTCCCTCAGCCTGAAGCAGCAAGGAGATATGTACGTTATATTCTATGGAATTATATGAATGTACCTAGTTAATGTGTTGTTCAAATGTTGTTAACCATCATAAACTGTATTTGATCATTTATGGTTTATGGGTATGCGCATCTGTTTTGATGTAGGAGCAAATGGAACAACTAACACAGCCAACAGATGGCCGAGAGGGAATGAATAGGGAGGAGGCGTTTACAGATGTGATGGGGGGGGGGGGGGGGATGGACATGGGAGGGCCAAGATGTATGGGGTTGGCGTCACTCGAAAAATGCTCCGCAATGCAGTGGGGGATGGAGCTAATGCCAAAGTACGTGAACTAGTGGAATCACATGAGCTTACTAAGCAACAGCTGGTTGCAGCTCATGATGCAACTGCACAAGAGCTCGTAGCTACGAAGGAGAAGCTAGCAGCCACTGAAGCAAAGCTGGAGACAACGATAGCAAAGTTGGAGACAACGACAGCAAATCTGGAGACAACGACAACAAATCTGGAGACAACCAATCGGAAGGTAGACACGTTGACCAATGATATGGAGGCATTTAGAGCATTCATGTCAAACATGCAACCTCTAATGGGATCCGCAACGCAACCAAGCGGGGTGAGTAATTAAACTTTAACCATACGCACCTAAATACATGAATAATTAAACTTTAACCATAGCTAATTTGAATGCTGAATGCTGCTTGAATGCTAAAGTGATGAAATGCTTGAATGCTGAAATGTATGCTGAATGCTGAATCGTATGCTTCAATTGCTCAAATGTATGCTGAATGCTGCTTGAATGCTATTTGTATGCTTGTAAAAGGTTGCTTGGAAAAGTAGTAACAATTTGTTGAATGCATAGGTAAATGAACGTGAGAAAGCGGATGGCTCAGATCAGGGAGCTAGTGGAGCTCCCTCGTAGACACCCCCAGCTCTTTAAGTCAATTGGTGTTAAGTCATGGATGGACTGAAATCACAAGCTCATGTTATTGTCATGGGAGCTACCAACCGGCTGCATGGAGGGGAGCCTTTCTCGTAACAGTCAGAGAGCCGGGGAGCCTTTCTCGTAATTTACGCAGAGTTAGGCAGGGTCTTGATCTCATTAGAGCTTGATTCCAGCAATTCCTTTCGTCAGAGCATGTTCATCCCTCCCTTGTATCAATCGCGCTTCTTATTCCATGTAGGCTGCTATCAATTTTTTTTATTTTTTTATTGAAGTCTTTTATGTGTAGTTCTCCTATAATTTTGTGGAGTTGGTTATTTTTTATAGGGATTTGCCCGTGGATGGTTCAGCTGATCCCTTCAATGTCGGGTATAAAAATTGGGTTTTATTGTACTTTACATGCTAGTCTATGGCTTTTCATTAATGGGGGTGTTTTGATTTTTGATTTCATTTGTTCCAAGTTCTTGAATTTGAGGTGTGTTTCAATGTTTTGAGTTGATGAGGTTTCTTGAATGGTTGTTTTCTGGTCTAGTTTAAGCTTTCATACCTCTAGGGAGTCATCTATTAGTATTTAATAGTTCTGTCATGCCAATCTGAATGGAGAAACTTTATGATGGTATGCTTAAGGGTTGGGTACAATATGCTTCTCAACATCATAGGCCTCGTAACAATGATGATGTCCTAGCAATTTCATTGACAAATAATGGTTTACTTGTACGAAATTATGCTTTTGGTCTTTTCAAATAAAATATTCTCCAATCACCAATTATGTTTCATATTTGCACACTGCGTGCTTACATGGACAACCAATTGGTAAATTTTAATTTAGAGTTTCACTTGAATTATTATATTTAAATATCCTATCTGATATTTGGAGTAAAAATATCAATACTTGAAAACAATGATAAGTATGGATTTGTTGGCTAGTTTTTGACGATCAAGTTGGAAATCTGATTTTCTTAATGTTGGTTAAATTGGTATTAGTTATCTTTGAGCATTTTTTACTTTGCTTTTTTGTTCTAAGATACTGGGATCTCTTAAAATTTTATGTTTAATGAGTGCTTGGATCTCCTTAAAGTGCAGTTCCACATGGAGAAGTATGTTAGGATGATCATAGACAAGATGAAAGCCGAGAAACTATTTGCTGGACAAGGTGGTCCGATCATTTTGGCACAGATCGAAAATGAATACAACAACATTCAACGTGCTTATGAGGAGGATGAAATGAACTACGTGCAATGGGCCGTAAACATGGCCGTAGGCCTCAATGTCGGTGTTCCATGGGTTATGTGCAAGCAAAAGGAAGCACCTGATCCAGTGGTAAGTTTGTATTCTCTCGAGGAAACATATTCATTCTTATCATCATATTCATTCTTATCTTTATTTGTTCACCTAGTTCCACATGGAGAAGTATGTTAGTAAAATCAGCCAAACACTTACTCTAGGAAACATATTCATTCTTATCTTTATTTGTTCACCTAGTGACACCATCTTCTTATCATCTCATTCAACAATGGTACTGATCAGTACATCCTCCAGCTCATACTGTCAATCCCCTAGGCTTTTCCTTCCAGACCTCCATAATGAAGGAGGCCCAAAGGAGCCTCTTGACAGGGTCCTTGTTGGTTCACAGGGTGCTAATGGATCCAAGAACATAAGCTCTTCATCCATGGAAAGATTCTGTCTTTGGTATTCAATCTTCTTCTAATTGTAAAAGTAAAAAATTGTATATAGTTATTTGTTTATTAGTCGGAAGATATCAAAGTTTTGAATGAACTAAACCAAAACCAACTTAATAAGATGTGTCTAAAAATTGAAATACTTGACAGAAATTCTTACGAGTCAAATTAATTGCATGAACAATCAAGTATAAATTATTTAATACTTTTGGTTCTAAACAATTAACAACAGACTTGGCATTTATTTTCTTAATTACCTATTGGCATTTTCACCTCCTCAATAATTGTTACAAAAATTACATAGCCAAGAAACTTCAGTAAGTCCTGAATCACATGTATTACTAGTTTTACATAAGTTGTTCCTGTGACAAGCTTTTCTGGTGGTTGAAAATTTGGATACTTGTTATGAAAGTCTATAAGACAATTCCTGGCCTCATCGTAGCATATCAACAGTGTATCTGCAGCATGCTCATAATTTCCTAATTGAATTGGCATTGAGACCCCTCTCATTAAACCCTTTGCATCACTGAATTGGTAGCCGCAATCGACCAAAATTGCCTTTAGTCCATCATCTGTAATATTTTCTGAATAATTATCCATGAACTCAATTCAACAATATAGCACTGCATCTAACAATCATCTTAGCTGATAAATCATGCAGCATCCTTTTTTTTTTTGTGAGTTTCAAGTTTGTTTTTGACATTTGCCTCGTTGATGACAGAATAACAAGGAAAGAAGCTTGAGAGAGGAGCACATTTTCAGCCTTGCCTTGTGTTTTTATCCAACTCTTATTCTAGTCATTTGACGAACAATTGAGATGCAATGGTGCTTCTGAACAAGGAGGTGGCGACAAGAGAGACGCGATGAAGCATCTTAATAACACCCACTTGACGCCATTCTCTCTCAAGGTAAATGAAATGCAAAACATGTACTCTAGTGCTTCACATCCTTCATCAATTTAGTTCACCAATTCATGCAACTTTTAGAGCTCTTACTCATGAATTTTTTTTTCTAATGGTGCATGTGCATGGTAGCACTACTTTACGTTGTGTGTGTGACTAGAAGTTGTCACATAGACATACAAATTATTGTATTTATTATTATTATTATTTTTTTTTTAATAAATACATAACAAAGCATTTAGGTTGACATTATTTATTTACTCTGATGATTGTGCAAATTGTGATTTTAATGCAGTTCTGGCGATGTTGGTGAACTGATAATAGCCATGGTGGAGGGGGCATATTAGTTCTTGGAGAGATTGTTGAACCGGGTATTGTCTATAGTCACAGTACGTTTCTTCTTCCCCTTGTATGCTGTTTTACTATTAATCTTCCTTTCCTGCTGTTTCATCTTCTCATTTTTCATTTCACTCTTTTCTGCGTAAATATAAATGTTGACATCTCATGAGTTACTCAAGCTTACGAGTCTAATTCATATGTTGGTTTTGGCACTACTCTATAGCAGGCTTGATTGTGCTAGATAGATTACAAACGGCGTATCTTCGCCACGGGGAAGAGTAGAGGCAGCCTTTATGTGTATATCTGATCTACACAATGCTGCACGTAAAGTTAAGGAAGTCTGCTGGGGCGAGCCTGCGGGCGTTTTGGTGTTTCGACCAGCATTTCTTTTTTCGTGTCAGGATGCTTCGTTGGCTTGCAGGATTGAGCAAAATGCGAGAATCACCATCTGCTGGGACTGGGAATATCTCTGTTTTTTGGACTGCAGGGAACTGCAAAACAGGATTGCAATTAGGGGGACGAGCAGCAGCACGGTGGGTGCGCACTGGACTGGGCAGTCTGTCGCAAAACAGAGTGTTCTCTGTTTGGATGGGTGCTGCGTTTACTGCAGTCCGAAGCTGCGATGACATGGACTGCTGCTGCGATGCTGTGTTCTGGCTGAGTGCTGAGTGCTGCGGCCTGACTTGCTGCGTGGTTGCGGTTTTTGAGATTCTGCGGCTGCGTGGATGCGGTTATTGTGTGTGTACGCTGGTTGCTTATTCAGCCTTGGGTACACTCTGTTTTTGCTCAAGTCCTTGTTTGTTCTTAGCTTTTTGTTATTTCTTTTCAGGACAGTTGATTCAAAGATTGTTTCATTTTTTGGCTTTTGGCTAAATGCGGGTATTATTAATAATGTCCAGTATCGAGGTTTATATGCATCACTCTTCTAGTTTGAATTATTATGAGCATGTTTATTATCTGGGTGCACCAAGATGGTGTTTGACCATTATCTGAAAAACTGGTTCTTTGTCTTATTTTTCTTGTCCTGATTTTGTTACTCGGATGGTTTTGGTACCAATATCAGCTAATTTCTTACGGATTCACGCGTTTGGGACACTGGAATCCTAGTTTAGGTTTCGTTGTCAATTATGATGAAATTTTATGCTAAAAACCTGATTCTTATGATAGTTGACACTAATTATTATAATGGGATGTTTTTATGAGTTTAGGTTGATGGAGGGATTAAGAGCTGAGGACCCATCCACTACGACACCGTTTGCAAAGTGGAGAAATGATATCTCTAGGATTTTTCAGTATTATCTTGATAGATCAACCCCTCATCCAGTTGGGAGATGGTCGGGGACAGTAGTTGTTGGATTGATTTACGTTTTGCGCGTTTACTTCATTGAAGGATTCTATATCGTTTCGTATGGGCTCGGGATATATATCTTGAATCTATTGATTGGGTTTCTCTCACCGAAGGTTGACCCAGAGCTGGAATCATTGAATGGGGCATCGTTGCCAACGAAGGGTTTGGATGAATTTAGGCCTTTCATTCGCCGTCTCCCCGAGTTCAAGTTCTGGTAATTCAATGCATCATTATTTATTTACTTCATGCTTTACTTGATTCTATACTAAGGCTTTGTTTTAGTTGAATATCTAATTTTTGTAATTCTGGACTTGCTTTAATGTCACATATGGTTTGGTTCACTCTGATAAGAATTAGTGTCCACTGTCGATAGATTATGTTACTTTATGGTTTTATTGTTCTTATCTTGACAACTGATTCGAGATTCAGTTATTCCGCTATTAGTGCTCTCAGCTTTATATGTATAGTTTCTCTATTTTGAGATTGTTGTTCAAAAAGATGCCTTCCATTTCTTTCTTGCATGTTGTGACTCAACAATTTTAGTGAATGCAATTTCTCGGACACAGCAGTTAGTTCAAATTCTGAATGGAATCTGACACTTTCAAATTGTCGTATTCCTTGGTCCAAAACCATTATACTAGGAAGTGTGGTCTTGAAAGTTGGAATTAGATTTCATACAGATAGTCTGATATGCACAGAAAGGGAGTGATCCCCAGTGGACGCATATTGTGGGTTTGGATGTATAGTATAGTGGGTGATAGTTTGGGAGGTTTTATTTTTTATTTTTTTTGAATTCGTCAAGTTCAGCCAAGGCAATACTCTATGGTGGGTGATAGTTATGTCCACTTCTGGTGCAATACAAGCTGTGTTTACAAATGATTTGTTGCATAGTCCAATAGACTAATAAGGTAAGGCATCTGCATATTTGCAGAATCAAACAAGCCGCCTACCTGCCTGTTTTAATGCCTGGCGGATAAATACTGTTTTTCTTTTCAACGCTTTGTTAATAAGTTGTATGCCTGATTTGTAATGCCTCGTGAATAATCTGTCACCCTTCTCCTGAAAAGAGCATAAGTTTGTATGCCTCGAGTGCCTTTACTAGTTGGGACAGAGGGATTGGTAGGATTTTGTTTTTTGGTTACTATCTAAAGCCACAAACCCATCATTCTTCCAACCTGGGAAAGGTGTCAGTGAAGAATGAAGAGTTGGAATTTGGATGAATATTGCTTTGTTGTGTGTGTCACTTGCTTTCCATGTTACACCATGTATTATATTGCTAGGCGAGGTACACATCTGTTTTGGACTTTATTTGTGTAAGTTTTTGTTTAACATATGGTCCTATATAATCAGGGTAGCGATCTGTGGGCTTATTTACTCTGATGATTGTGCAAATTGTGATTTTAATGCAGTTCTGGTGATGTTGGTGAACTGATAATAGCCACGTCGGAAGACCAAGCTGATGCAGATCTTAAAGCAATTACTGTATGTAAAAATTTTGTTTTATGTCCCATAGACGATCACAATTTTGTTTTATGTAGTTATCTCAATTTGAGGTTGACAGTATTTGGGATTGTATTTTTTTGTGATGGATAATTTATTGAGTATATGAAAATTAATTTAATTTTGTTCAGGTTTAAGATGTTTATAATTTGCCAAAAAAAAGTATTTCTATTCGGGACAAAAAAAAAGTATATGCCAAAAAAAGTATATGTTTATAATTTAATTAAGATGTTTATATGTTTATAATTCTATAAGATGTTTATAATAAAAAATTATTTTATTAAGATGTTTATAATTTTATTATAAAATTAATATAATGACAAAAAAAAGTATATGCCAAATTTTAAAATTAATATAATTTAATTATAAAAAAATTATTTTTCAATTTTATTTTGTTAGCCACGGCAATCTGCCCGTCGCTAAAGAAATCTATTCGGGACTTAGCGACGGCACGAAGCCGTCACTAACTAGCCACGGCATTCTGGCCGTCGCTGATCAGCATTTCTATTCGGTACTTAGCGACGGCACGAAGCCGTCACTAACTAGCCACGGCAATCTGGTCGTCGCTAATGGGTATTTCTATTCGGGACTTAGCGACGGCACGAAGCCGTCACTAACTAGCCACGACAATCTGGCCGTCGATGATCAGCATTTCTATTCGGTACTTAGCGACGACAAGAAATCGTCGCTAGCTAGCAACGATAATCTGGTCGTCGCTAATATGTATTTGAATTTGGAAATTAGCGACGACACTTTTCAAATTAGTGACGGTTTGTAGCGGTCGCCAATTAGCCACGGCTATTATGCCGTCGCTGATTCAAATAGCGACGATAATAGTTGCTACGAGATGGCGACGATTGGTGTGCCGTCGCTGTTTCGATTTAGCTACGGTTTTGGGTCAATTTGCAACGGATTTTAGCCGTTGCTGATGTCAATTTTTTTTGTAGTGCTATTAATAAGCGAGTTAAGAGGTAAGGACTATTATCTACTTAGAAATGAATAATAATAATAATAATAATAATAATAATAATAATAATAATAATAATAATAATAATAATAATAATAATAATAATAATAATAATAATAACAACAACAACAACAACTAAATTAATAAATAAATAATATAAAACAAATTGATACTTCTGTTAGAAAATTAATAAAAAAGTCATTGTTGGTCATAAAAGTATAAAAATAGGTTTTTATTTGTTTAGAAAGGATAAAAATGTCTTATAAATTTATGAGTTAACCTGCGTTAATAAAAAAGTCATTGTTGGTCATAAAAGTATAAAAATAAGAACAAATTAGCCATTACATCAACTACGGTATCTAAATTATCTATTTTGTGAAAAAGTAAACCTTGTCATTTTCTATTATTCAAATCACTTCAAAATCTTTCTATCTCTTTACATTGGATAAAGTCTTCCAAAATATTCTTTCTTAAAAGTCTCTCCTCATATCTTCACCTCCTAAATAAGAAAAATAAACCTTTCTTATCTACTCAAAATTCTTCTTATCTTCATCTCTCATTTCTATTATTCCTACTACGTGATTTTAGCCAATCAAAATGTTTGTTGTTGATTTTCTCTCACGTTAAAGGTATTAACGCAAGTTTTAGCTTTGTATTCTATTTTTATTTTTGTTATTTGGATGTGTATTTGAAGTTTTAGTTGTTTTTTAATTTTGTTCCTCAATCATTTTTATGGTTATTTTTTTTCCCTCGAAGATATGTAAATTTTGGTTTTGTATTTTTTCTATTGTTTATTTTTATTTTTGTTATTTGGATGTTTTAGTTGTTATATCCAATTTTCTCCCCCTATTAATGGTATATATTAGTGGTATTTCAATTAATGAAGTTGTGTGGTTACATTTTTTTTCTCGTTTTCTTCTCAATTATTTATAAAATGGATTATGTCATCTTATTTTCATGTTAATAAATTTTTTTAATGAGTTTAGGAAGATTATTTCTTTGTCATTGCCTCATCTTAAATTTCCATTATTTCTTAATTTATTTATATTTTAATAACATAATTCAAGTTTAACTGTGATATTCACTATTTTGATATGTTTTTCAAATTTTAGTTTTATAAATTAATTTAACAATTTGTTCCTAAAGATATTTACTATTTTATTCCTACATATATGATCTATATTTTCTCCTTCAAATCACAAGCAACTGAAAAGTGAAGTTGTACTTAAGGGTACTACGGCAAGGTCCCCTAGGATATGACGAGCAAGACTAGAAAGGGGAGAATAATTATTTTTTTTAAATATTTTATCTTTGAAAAACTTTTGTACAAAAATGCAAAGACAATGAGGCTATATGAACACTCCATTGTTACTCCGTATTAAGAATAATCTCTTAGACCTAAGCATCAATAAATTAAAAAGTGTGATACCACATGGTCTTATGATTTTGCTACACAAGACTCATCAGTTTGCTAAGGATCACACCATTATCAAATGCAATACAACCGAGTCTTATCACCTCCTTGGGATCATCCGGTGATACTCATACGAATCTACTCCATGAATTCACGAACCCACATGCTATAAGTTGAGGGATTTCTTTAGCAATGTCTCTCAAATAGGCGAGTTAGACAAAAGTTTGAGCTCGGAATCTCCATTTTTTTTATAGGTTTTAGAACGAAAATAATTCACCCTTATAATATGAAAGGTTTGAGGTGAGAATGAAAATGTTTCTCTCTAAAGCCTTTAGATCTAAAACAAAGAAGTTGTTAGGTCAAAGTTAAACTCACTTATACTGGAGAGGTGAAGTCGACTTCACCTATATCATGTTATGCTTTTAAGAACTACTATAATTTGAACACTTATTTGCTTTATGATATTCACGTAATTAATACATAATATATCCCTTAATTTATATATGTTAGTGTTTCAATTATTATATTTTATTCTAATTATTTCGTTTTCATGTCTTTGTAGGAATTTGAGCGTGAATGATGAAATCACATTAAGGCGACAATTTGAGGAATGACCAATTGATTGATTCTAGTGGTGGTACAAAGTAGCAAGTCACATGTCTAAACCTAACCCAAACAAACCTAGGTCCACCTAATTTAACCTAAGCTCAAGCCCAAGCCCAAAAGTTAACCTAGAAACCCAAACCCAACCTAACAAGGAAATAGGAGAACCCTATTTAGGCTTCCTCTCCCCCTTTTGGAGGTTTGCCTCCTCTTCTACGTTTCTTTTCTCCTTCTCTCTTTTTTAGCCACCACGCCAATCCACCCTGCCGGTGATCCTCACTCGATAGGAGGACCGATAACGACCTCACCTCGCCATCACCACCATCTCACTGTCACCCTTCCCCCATCTCTCACCCACAAAACAGGGAGCACCTCCCTGTCCTCCACGTCTATTTCCTTCCTGCTCCATCACGCCTCACAACACCACCGTCCACACACCAGCTAACACATCTCACTAGCCATCCCTGTCGCAAACCACCATCACAAACAACCGAGTCACAACACTACAAAACAGAGCCCTGTCTCCCGTTCATATCTGTTCGCAGCTCTCTCTCGTCCCTCTCCTGTTTCTCTCTCTCGTCTCTGCTTGTCTTTGTCTTCTTTCCACTAGCCACCATCAGAGCCGCTTCCCACCATCCAATAATTTGGATTACACAAATCTCGAAGAACCTGTAGTGGATTCGATGTCTCGGTCTACTCTCTTATCACCTTACTAGTTTAATTTTAGTTGTCAATTTAGTTCTCTTAATTTAGTAATTTTCATCTGCTGTAACCCCCAACTCTAAATTAGTTTAAATAAGTCTTAGAATTCGACTGTCTCGTCAATCCTAGTGGGATCGACTCTTATTTGCCACTGTCTACCAGTTAGACAGCCGTGCACTTGCGGTATGGTTTATTACCTTATTAATTTAGGTTAATAAAATCTCCATCAAGTTTTTGGTGCCGTTGCCGGGGATTGTAACGGTACAATCGAAATCTAGAGTTGTTTTTGCTAGTTTATAAATTAGGTTTAATTTTCTTTTTTGGAACAATGTTACGAGTCACTTTCTTATTTATTTTATTTGTTGAGTTTGAATTATTTTTGCATTTATTTTCCAGGCGGTCACACACATAGGAGCTCAAGTGGGAACGAAGTGAAATATTGCGATTCGCGAGAAAACTCTCAGAAATTGACTTCTACCCGGCGTCGCAAGTAACCCAAAAGAGGTTCACGCAGGAGGTAACTTCTACCCACTGCATCTGCACGTGGTTTCTGTGTGATCACTTGTGTTTAGCTTGTTCTAGGTAGTATTGCATCCAATTTTGAATAGTGGCAGGATTGAGTTGAAACTTCTGTGCCCTCTCCCATGGATAGGTTAATCACCATCTGTTTTAGGGTTAGGAACCTAGGCCTTCACTATTTAAAATTTGTAGCAAGATAATTATCTAGGACAGGTGTGACCCTCATAGGGACCCTCTTTGGACGTTTGATAGTTTGAAGTGGTCAAGTGAAGGAACATATTCCATTTGGGAACAACTCTTGAACTGGCATTTCACTTTGAGCTAGAGAGTGGAAAAAGTGGTAAGAGCAACTCTGTAGCGGTGGATTGATAGAAAATTACCGTGCTTCTCCCACGGTTAGGTAAGTTGAATTGAATTTCAGCCCTGCATTAGTAAAGTAAAGCTCTAGGGTCATCTGCCATTCATTTTTTTTGTGCATCATTTAGGGTTTCATTTTGTTTTTATTTTTTAGAGTTAGGTCATCTTCATATAGCGGTTAGGCTTGCATAAATAAAATTAAAAAAAAAATTGAAGCCTATTTAGGAGTGTTGATTTTGAACCTTCGATGTCCTCGTCTGACAAGACTTCGAGGAGTTCTTTAAAGTCCCCATTACCTATTAAGGTTCATCATCCTTGTCCACTGAGATGGCTGAGGGGAAGGCCTTTAAGGATTACTTCGCCCCTCTTCCTAGTAGTGTTCCATCTTGCATTGTCTTACCTAAGACAAATGCAAACAGTTTCGAACTCAAACCTTCTATTATTCATCTGCTGCCTTCTTTTTATGGTTTTGAAAAGGAAGACCCTTATCTTCATGTCAAAGAGTTTCTTGACATCTGCGCCACCCTGAAGTACCAAAACTTTTCTAACTATTCGGTCCGTCTTAGGTTGTTTCCCTTTACTTTGAAAGATAAGGCAAAATCATGGTTAAATGCATTAGAGACAGGATCCATCACATCATGGGATGCATTGTCAAGAATGTTCTTGACAAAGTACTTCCCCATTCATAAAACGAATGCCCTCCGACGAAATTTATCTAATTTTCAACAAAAAGAGGGCGAACATTTCTATGAATTTTGGAAAAGGTTCAATGAGCTCATTGTCAGGTGTCCCCATCACGGATTCGAGAAGTGGCAGCTAGTTCAATACTTCCAAGACGGTTTAACCCCTTAAAACCGTCGTATGATTGATGCCACTAGTGGTGGGTCATTAATGAAGATGAGTATTAATGAGATATGGGAATTCTTTGAAATGTTTTCCGAAAATTCTCAGCAATGGGATTATTCGATAAAGGAGTCTGATAGGCGTAAGGGCGGTATATATAAAGTTAGAGATACATCTGTTCACCCCCTTCTGCCTCGAAGTTAGAGACAATTGTTGTGACCATGGCTCAAAAGATAGATGCACTTTTGAATTTGACTCAACCTGCACTTCCCGCAATTGCTTCATCTGAAGTCTGTGCTGCATGTTCGAGTCCTGGTCATTCAATAGCTAATTGTGACTTGCAAGACGATTATCTTGCATATTATGTTGAGCAAGTCAACTCTTTTAATGCGATGCGGCGACCTAGAAATAATTTGCAACCTAACTATGATAATTCAGGGTTTGCCAAACATCCAAATCTTCCCTGGGCCCATGGCCCACACTAAGGGGGACCTGTTGTTGTCTCCCAGGCTCCTCAAGCCTCTAGCCCTATTAGGCCCCACCTTAACCAAGTTCCTCTATCCAACACATCAAGTTTAGAGGAAATGGTTAATCGATATTTGCAGCGCTCAGAAAATATAATTGAGCAGAATTCTAAGGACATATTTGAGTTGAAAGCCACGACTCAACACCAGTCTCAAGCCCTCAATAGACTTGAGATAGCTTTGAGTAAGATTACTTAGTCTTCTTCTGAGAGAGAGCTAGGGAGATTTCCTAGTCAACCTGTTCCAAACCCGAAGGGTCAATTCGCAGTTGGTAGTACATCTGAGTCACGCCATGAAGATGTCCAATCTATTACTACCCTTAGGAGTGGAAAACAGGTTGACAATCGGGTACAAGTGCCCGATTTGAGTGTTGTTGCATCTCCGTCTAAGTCAAAACATGTTGCATTTCCATCTGATGAGGAGGCTGATAAAGCCTCACTTTCTAAAGATGTGCCTCTTTACTCTGACCCCACTCAGACATCTTATTTGCCTAGGGCACCGTTTCCATAACGGCTAGCTCCAGCAAAGAAAGGAACAAATGCTAACGATGTAATGGAAATTTTTAAATAAGTTCACATTAATATTCCATTGCTCGATGCTATTAAGCAAGTTCCTATCTATGCCAAATTTTTGAAGGATCTTTGCACACAGAAGCGAAAGCTACATGTGCAAAAGAGAACCTTCCTAGCCGAGCAAGTTAGCTCAATTATTCAACACAGAACTCCGCCTAAGTATAAATATTTTGAGTGCCTGACTATTTCTTGTGTTATCGATGATCATATGATTGATAAGGCATTGTTGGATTTGGTGGTGAGTGTTAATTTTTTGCCATACTCTATTTATGAGCAATTAGGTCTCGGCGGACTAAAACCAACTAAAGTAACACTACAATTAGCAGATAGGTCAATCAGAATTCCTCGCAGTGTTATAGAGGATGTGATCATTAAGGTTGAAAAATTCTATTTTCTTGTGGACTTCATAGTTTTTGATACACAACATGTTCACAACCCCTCCAATCACATTCCAGTTATTTTGGGTCATCCATTTTTTGCCACATCTAATGCTATTATTAACTGTACGAATGGAATCATGAAAATATCATTTGACAACATGACCGTCGAACTCAATGTTTTTAATGTAAGCCAACAACCTCCTAAGTCCGAGGATGTTTGTAAAGTTAACATGATTGAGAGTTCGATGGAGAATTCCTTATTGCAGTCTGCATCAGATGATCCCTTAGCAGCATGTTTGACTCACTTTGGTTTAGACTTCGATATTGATGATTCCATTAGGGAAGTGAATGTTTTGCTTGATTCAGCCCCTATTATGGATCCGGCCGGTTACACATGGAAGCCTAAAGTGGAACTCCTTCCACTCGGTGAGTCAAAACTTAACCCTTCTACTGTTACTATTGGGCTTTCTGACCCATTCCCTTTCTTGCCTTTTCATGATGACCCATTTGACATATGTCTTCCTAGTGACTCCTACATGAAGTCTGATTCTCAATATTCTTTGGAGAAAATACATCCCATAGATAGTGTTGATTCCAGATTTGGGGGTGTTGTTGAGCTGTTTAGCTCATCATCTTTGTGCAATTCATTTTGTTATGATGAGCCTGTACCACCTGATATATCTATAGACATACCTCTTTTCATCCCTTTAATAGTGACTGACGCTACCTATGTGGATCCCTTGTTTTTAAGGGATGATTTTAGTTTTGACCATCCTAATGTGCAACACATTCAATCTTCTGATTTGACACCAGACATAGGATGTACAATTTTAGGAGTAGGAAAGAGTCATTTGCTGGATATCCATGTTGGTGACAACTTTTTGCTCCAGATCCCTATGACTTCTTTACGACCACGGGTTCATTTGCATTTTCTCTATGATTTTGCATGGCGTCTTCGTCGTTTTAGGGATGTGCCAGTTTCTGTTGTGCTGCATGTGGGTGCTACTATATGTTGGATGGATCCTCAACTTTTTCGGTTGTTGCTATATGATCTAGTCAACATCGTGGACTGAGTGTTTGGGTTTGGGGGAGTGTTCGCTATGTTCTTCCTCGTCATTTCATGGTACATCATTTATGAGAAAGAATATATGTTGGGTTGACGACGTTAAATCAAACACTCCTAGGAGGTAGCCTGGCTTCAGTTGTGTCATTATGGTTAGTCTAGATTGATTTTCGAGTTCTTTCTAGTTGCATTTCACTCGTACTCGTTAGCTCCGTAACAATTTTGACTTACAACTGATGCATGTAACTTTTTTTCATTTGTATATTTTTGTTTATCTTGTATTGTTTTTATCAATTTATTATGATGAGTCCACAGTTCTTATGTTTTTGAGCGTTCATTGGTGGACGATTTCGTCGAAATTGGTAAAAACTTTCCCATGGTAATATCACTCTAACTCTCATATTTTCTTTTTCCTGCATTTGTCATGATCATCATTTTATACATTGAGGACAATGTTTGGTTCAGGTTTGGGGGTGAGGTTTATAAGTTTTCTGCATTCTTCAAATTTTTTGAATTGAAATGTATTTCACAATTGACTATTGTATTCTACTCAATCTCCATTGAATACATAGTTAATTATGATTGTGTGAAATTTTTTTGATTTGAAAATGCATTTAAAATTTAAGTTCCTTTCCAATGAAGAGGATGTGCTTTCAAGTATGCCTTTAAATTTGAGGAACGCATGCTTTCACGTGTCACTTTTATATATCAATAGGAAAACATATGATTTGATATTATCTTTAAGTTAAATATATTTCATGATATTTTTCGACTCGACCACTCTTGCACTATGAGCCGAGTTAGCTTAATTTGAAGTTAATCAGTATGATATTAACTAGAAAATCTTAGAATAATAGTGGAGACTTAACCCTTGTGAGTTTCAAGATATTTTTTTTTATTTTCTTGATGGTTATTAAATAAACTCTGACTTTTCTTGAGTCCGCATTATTTTGTTCATGATCTCATTATTCTTGTTTCTTTTATTGAGTACTTTGAGAATGACGTTAAAATTGAACTATCATACTAGAACTTCTTGATTTATTTAGTTGAGATGTCATAATACCGACTAGAACTTAAGAAGTGATATAAGCAATTTTTCTTTGAACCATTTTTTAGCATACCTAATGATAAATATCGGCTTGTAGCCCTTTGAGCCTTTAAATAGACTTTTTCTTTGTTAACCCCATCTCCATTACCTACTCTAGTTATGGAGTAATATTCCATATTATTTTTATCCTTACCCAATGTCTCTGAGAATGTGTGGTTGATGTATTTTTGGAATGGGCAAATAAAAAAAGAGTTGAAACTAAATATTCCATGAATCCTCGGAACTAAAATGTTTCATTGTGCAAAAGGGGAAAACACGTTAATTAAAAAAAATGAAGAAGAATTTCGAAGGAAGAAAAAGTAATGGTGTACAACATTGGTTTATTCTTCAGAGCCCCACGTGTTTATTAAAGGGTGTATCCATTCTCAGAGAATTTTCTCGTATCCCATTTCATTCTTGTTAGCCAAAATCTTAGCCTCATTACAACCTAATGAAGACCTAATTGATCTTAAGTAAATGTCTGGTTCATAGATCTTAAGGGTGTATGATTCAACATTCTCGAAGTAATTGATATTCTTGTCCATGAGATCATATTCATTTCATTATTTTAAAAGTCTATTTTTCATGATTATTATATGTGAGATGTTTGTGTTTCCATAATTTATTCTCTTTCTCACATATAAATTGAGTGATAACTAACCAATCTCTGGGTGATTCATTTCTGAGTGACAAGAGAGATTGGTAGTCGAAGCGTACTATCCAAAGGTTATCTAATCATATCTTTACTGAGAAAAAGAAAGTTATGTTGATAAGGCCATGCACACACACACTTCGAGTTGAGAATAATTGATGAATTTTATTTAACCTTTGGGTATTATTAAACCGTTGTTAGACTCTTTGATATATTATTGTGACACTGTTAGTTGTTTTATGAAATTTTTGGCAATTAGATTATTACTCTGAGGATAATAGATAGAGTGATCAAGTTACCATGTTTTGGAAATTTATTGAGTCACATAATGTTTGTGGGTAACATTTTTGGAAACCCTCACGAGACTATAACTCCTTCACTAGAGGTAATCTAACGGTTTAAAGCCTTATTGCATGTTTAAGGTAAGTGCAATCGATAATTCCTGCGAAAGTGAGTTAGAATTTTTTTTTTATTGTTTTGCTCGCGGACTAGCAAAATATAGGTTTGGAGGTATTTGATATTCACGTAAATAATACATAATATATTCCTTAATTTATGTATGTTAGTGTTTCGATTATTATATTTTATTCTACTTATTTCGTTTTCATGTCTTTGTAGGAATTTGAGTGTGAACGATGAAATCGCATTAAGGCGACAATTTGAGGAATGATCAATTGATTGATTCTAATGGTGGTACAAAGTAGCGAGTCACGTGTCTAAACCGAACCCAAACAAACCTAGGTCCACCTAATTTAACCTAAGCCCAAGCCCAAAAGTTAACCTAGAAACCCAAACTCAACCTAACAAGGAAATAGGAGAACCCTATATAGGCTTCCTCTCTCCTCTTCTCCTCCTTCTTTCCCCTTTTTGGAGGTTTGCCTCCTCTTCCACGTTTCTTTTCTCCTTCTTTCTTTTTCAGCCACCACGCCAATCCACCTTGCCGGAAATCCTCGCTCGATAGGAGGACCGTCAGCGACCTCACCTTGCCATCACCACCATCTCACTATCACCCTGCCCCCATCTCTCACGCACAAAACAGGGAGCATTTTCCTGTCCTCCACATCTATCTCCTTCCTGCTCCATCACGCCTCACAATACCACCGTCCACACACCACCTAACACAACAACACATCTCACTAGCCGTCCCTGTAGCAGACCACCGTCACAAACAGCCGAGTCTCAACACCACAAAACAGAGCCTTGTCTCCCGTTCATCTCTGTTCGCCGCTTTCTTTCGTCCCTCTCCTGTTTCCTTTTCTCATCTCTGCTTGTCTTTGTATTCTTTCCACGAGCCACCATTAGAGCCGCTTCCCACCGTCCACCACCATGAAACAGAGATCGCACAACAATCTCTTTCTTCCCTTCTCCGTCATATTCTCCATCTCGTCGTCGCCACTCTATGTTCCTTCGTCTCAACGCCACCAGACCATCACGAACCACCATTTCGAGCTCCATGTTCCCCTCCTCTCTCTCGTCCAATTTTCTCTCTCACGTACCCGTCACAAAACAGATAAACAGGGAGGACTCCCAGTTCACCTCCTTCGTCCTCTTCCTCCTTCGCGTCTCTTCGTTTTCTATTTGTTCTTATTCCATCTCTCCCTCTCTTTTGCAGGTATCGAAGTAGAGAATAAGCTCACGAGGAGGTCAACAAGGAAGAAAGAGCAGAGAAAACGCAGCTCGTGGGCGGGAGAAAACTGATTTTTTATTCAGTTTGGCTATTTGCACCCCGGTGTTTATTCTGATCTACCACAGTGTGTTTGTAACAGTTTCTCGGGATGCGTGTTCATGCTGAGATGAATTCCACTACCATTGATGCTGTGACCACTACTACCATGATCTTCTAGGCCCTGCGCCGAGGCGAAGATGAAACCACAGGGTTTCCTAGAGTTTGTCGTATCTAAATTAATTATTTTCTATATGCTTGAATGTTAAATACAGTTGATTTCTGAATTTCAATAATTTGCTTTCACTGATCATATCCGGAATAATTATCTAGACTAATCGGTAGTTAGAAGTTCCCTTTGTTGATATTCAAAACCTGTTTTAATCAATTAATTTGAATATGTGATTGTGTGTGCCGTAAGAAGACATGCAATGCTAGAGGTTTAGAATTAGTTAAGTTAAACATGTGATTATGTGTGCCGTAGAAAGACATGCAATGCTAGGGGTTTATTCCTTTGCTGAAATCAATTGCAAACTTAGATTAATTTTTAGATTAGTCGTGTTAATTCTTGAAAACAATAATTTGGATTACACAAATCTCGAAGAACCTTTGGTGGATTCGATGTCTCGGTCTACTCTCTTATCACCTTACCAGTTTAATTTTAGTTGTCAATTTAGTTCTCTTAATTAGTAATTTTCATCTGTTGTAACTCCAAACTCCAAATTAGTTTAAATAAGTCTTAGAATTTGACTGTCTCGTCAATCCTCGTTGGATCGACCTGTATTTGCCTACCAGTTAGACAGTCGTGCACTTGCGGTATTACAAGTAGGATATATTAACTTATTAATTTAGGTTAATAAAATCTCAATCACTTTATTAGAATGGTCATCTGCTGAAGTGATGTTCAAAGGTAAAATTGACTTTGCCATGCCCAAAACTTTTTTTTTCAATAAAAAAGATTATCTTTAGTCACATGTGCATGGTATTTTGGTACACGACGTTGTACCTTGACATGAACATGTCCTTTAAGCACATGTGCACGTCTCATGAAAGAATATCCATCCTTATAAGAGAATATTCATTTTTCACATGAGAAAATGTCTTAAATTCAAATTTAAAATTTCATTATCCAAATGTTTTAATTAGCTTTTGGCTCTTTGTTTGAATTTTGACCATCCACAAGTTATTTTGGCTTGTCTTCGTTTGCCTCATAACTTGGTCCAATTTTTCGTACTTCAACCATTTGGACTTGCCTTTTTTGAAGATTTGACAATGCTTCACTCGTCTTCATATCTTTGACTTTGATATCTTGAATTGATTTTGTCCTTAGTTGGCTTTGACTTTGGCTTGTGCATGCTTGACATGAACTTCTAGCATTGACGTCTGTAGTTGAGCCTTCGTGGCCACATTTGAATAATCTAATTTCATCGATCACTCACAACCCAATATGTACGACCCTATAATTCAATCATAAATTTTTACAATATTGCTCCATTCAACCTATATTGATTTCACAAGCTTAACCAATAAACATTTTTTTTTTATCTAATTCACAAACAACATTTTCAGCAACAACTATATTATACATTTTCTAGATTTAAATAATGAAAAGCCACACAACTTCATAGAATTTGTGCAACTTAAGACACAAATGTTTCTTATTTCTTTGCTCCTATTTAATGTTTTTTCCCGACTTATTAACCTACAGTTTCAAGTCCCCTCTATTAAGTTTCAATTACCTATGTTTTTGTTTTATAGGACTAATGACATTGACAGTAATTCATAACTTTTTCAAAAGGAAAAAATCATTAATCTCCCCCATAGGAAAATTTAAGACATCAGGTTGTAAAGAAAAAAACGTCAAATTCGTTATTAATTGTGATTTAAAATAATTCAATACTCTCCTAAATTGCATGAATATCTTAAAATTTGTTGGTAAGTGCCCTTAAAAAATGTTGTTCCAATAGTTTGTAACATATAAATGGAAATTTGGACCCAAGTTCACAATCATCGTGCTTTGTCATCCACCCTCTTTCATTTTCTTTTAGTGCTCTTAGTAGAAAATATCAAAAATTTTAATCAAAAAAAAAATTCACAAAATGCAAAAGTAGGTGAAAATTCACTGCATTTCTTTACAAAAATATCTATCGAAACATTTAGAAACAAAAATAAAGACTCAAACATACTAAAAGATATTTTAATGCTCAGTACTTGAGTGAAATATTTAATTAATTTGCAAAGAGAAAAAATTGATATTGATTATTTCAAAAAATAATTCTATTTAATTGAAGTTTAAACTAATATAGAAATCACATTTTCTTTTTATACAATAGGAAGACTATGGTATAGAAATTGTCATGCACGTGCAAATTAGTAGCTAGTCCTCTAGTAAATTTTCGATGGGGTGCCTTTTTTTTTCAATTTTTGGTCTGTGGAGCGCGCATCATGCCACCACATGTCCCACTTTGTTAAGGATAGTAACCTAGGAAAGTTCTCATCTAACGAACATTGCTTTTAGCTACTATGATGGGCATTTGCATCCCGCATGCTAAGTTATGAAATTGCCCCTCAAATTAATTAAGACCCAAAAATTCCCTTAACAATAGAGGTTTGGGTTGGGATCTAATCTTTAGCAAACCCACCAAAGGGAAAAGAAAAAAATAAAAAACCTTAATTTTTCCATAGGTTGAGATCTGGGAACATAGATTTGTGACCTAATTTTAACCCAAATTTTATTTTACCTATTTACAAATTTCAATCTTTTGTGAAAATGATCTCCTTCCTTACTATGTAGACCACTTTAAAAAAAGACTCGCTCATTTGGAGATTTATATTCTGGTTAAATGCATTGCTAGAACATTCTCCTTAGTTACAATGTAAGGGTGCTGGTGTCATATTGGTGAAAAAATGGAATTGCCCTTGCCTTGAATAAGTTAGTAACAAACATGTTTAAAATCGTAATAGTGTAAACTCTTCAAGGGTAAAGTAGGAAGTGCACAGTAGTTGTCATGGTTAACTATTTCTATTGATTGGGCTTTGAGCTGCCCCACTAAAGAATTCGCTTGTTTTTAGTTTTTTTTGTCAAAATATGCACAATCTAAATAAAAAACACAATTAATATGTGCTTCACCACATTACGAAAATGTCTTAGAAATTATGTAATTTTTTTTTTCATATAAATGTATCGTTTTATCGAAGAGGGCTGGTGAATGGATGATTAGATTTGGATTAAAAATATTTATTACTACTAATGCTTTTGTGCACACTAAATGAACTAAATTTCAGTTTCTCATGCAAAACGCAACCAATATTGCATCCAAATTTTCTTAATTAAATTTTATTTCTTGTTTTAACAAACTTAATTATTATTTTTTAATAATTCATCAAGCACACCCATCAAACCTAATGTTAAAAAAGAATAGTTTATTTTGCATTTATTGACTAATTAAATTCTTATAAAAATAGAACACTCAATATACGCATAGAGTGCGTCGAGACACTAGTGCAAACTAACATCCATAGTGGTTGCAAGCATTCCTAAAAGTTCCGCCTACATATTTGGTGAGTTCATTTCTAGGCCATAGACATCCTGTAAGAATTCAATGTTGGTGTGGCAATTAGTACTAGACTGCGTACGAGTAGAAGACTGCATACAAATAAAAAATTGCATACAAATAAAAGGCTACGTCATTGTTGCTACTTAGCATCATCGTCGTCTCAATCTCGCATGAAGACTTGCTTTCACTCCCCTCCAGTCCATCTAAACAACTATATTCAATACCCGAAGGGCTTATTAATGGCGGAGCATATGTGTTTCTATAAGTCTAGTTTAAGATGTCAATGGTAGCCTGGTTGGATGGTTAAGGTTGTGGTGGTTTAACCCCCACGTCTTGAATTCTATACCCACCAGCGACATGCTCGCCTTTAAAAAAAAAGTCTAGTTTAAGATTTGTTGTCGACGTGTAATCATTGAAGGACACTAACCAAACACTCCAAACTATAAGAAGATCTACAATTTTTCATTATAATCACATGGGGGGAAAATCCAGTTAGGTGCACAATAAGAATTCATAAAATGAGAAACAAACGCAACCTTAATTAAATGATTAAAGTTTTTATTATTTTTAGTACAATGAAATGAGAACAGAACCTCAATATTGAACATAGATCACTCCCACAAAAAGTTAGCCTTGTCATGTTTGTAACAAATGAAAGTAATTTTGGGTTGGGGGAGGGGGGGATAATGAAACCCTCTAGCACCACCTCACAACGTGCGTTCGAGATTGTTGACCTTGAGCATCCATGATTAATAAAGGAACACAAGTACCAAAAAAAAAGCCCATAGCATCCATGATTATTTTTCAATTTAAATAAAATGAAGAGCAATCGAAAACCGGTTATATATCCATCCATATTGAATTGCAGATACATCAATGATAGAATCATTTCTGATTGGAACAAATGTTGGTCCTCTGATAGAGATGGATTCATATCAGTTGTCGAAAGGATAATAATAAGGAATTATCATTGATTTCCAAATATGTTACCCAGTAGAATCAACACAATACGCCTAGTCGACTGGAATTGAGAAACCAAGATATGATTATGAGTTATTAAATGGTGATATCATCGGGTTTATTCTGGACATTTTCCTTTAACTAATTTACTTGAATCATTAAACCTGAATGTTTTCAGAATTAGGGGTGGGCACGGGACGGGATGGACTTCATCCCTATCCCATCTCGTTTGTTCGGGACTGGGATGTGAACGAGATGAGATATACCTCATCCCGACCTTGTCTCATCCCAAACGGGTTCAAGATGGGCTGGGACGAGTTGAACATGTACTAAATAATCTTCCAATGAAAAATAACAAGAAAATTACATCTCACGTTGCTCACACACCAATAAATGTCTAATTTATGTACATATAATTTTCATCATAACATATAAAATGTCATATAAAATTCATCTCACGTTGCTCCTAATTGTATCTAGTATGAATGATATAAGTTCTCAAGTTATCTTAATATAAGTTCAAAAATTAGAAAATATCGTTCATTGACTAAATTTCCAATACAAAACTCATAGTGTAAAATTAAACCAAACCATCATTTCCTTTATTTTTTACAAGAGTAATTGTCCTATAACCAAGCTAAAATGTGAAAAACATAAATTTTCATGAATTCTATTTAACCTAAAATATTAAAACTAAAGTTCTATCGAAACAAAGAGTACCACATGAAGCAAATTTTCAAACAATAGATGTTTTAATTTAATTTTAACACATCCTAAACTTTTATTTTTAAAAGAGTAGCTTGAATAAAATATAATAATGGTAAATATTAAATAAATAAGTTCGAAACGGGACGGGATGGGCGGGATTGAAAATCTTCATCTCGATCTCATCCCATTCTAGATCGGGATGAGACAGGGTCGGGATGAGTTTGATCAATTCCAAAAGGACCCGAAAAATTGGAACGGGATTGGGATCGCGAGATGGGATGCCCACCCTTAGTCGGAATTGTTCGTAATAAGATATTGGCCACCATTGAAAAAGTCTTATCAATAATCTTATAATCTTCTAATAAGAACAAGAGATTTTCCTTAATCAATCCCTTTGCCCCTACGTCCTATTTTCCACATTGTTATTTCCTACATGGATATAGGAATTCTCTTTCCTTTTATTCTTTTTTTTTTTTTTTTTTTGTCTCATAACTCATATAACATATAATAATATATAAAATTATATACAAATACCAGATTTCCAATCCTAATAGTAAAGGGAGGGCAACAAATACTCAATTTAAAGTGAGTAAACAAAATTCCATACTCAATCTTAATATCAAAAGAAATAACATTTTTATTCCCTTAATCCTAACAACAAAACTTTCTCCCGACATACATCTCCAAATAAGCAACAAGCAATAAACAACAAACAAAATGAATATTCCAAAGACATGGAGAAAATGGTTGAAAGATGACATATGATTCAAGAAAAGAATCAAGAAACATGATTAGCATGTACATATTTCATCATTAAAATCCTACCTTAATTAATCAACTCTTTAAGATAACTACATAGTTCCTCCTCCTCACGGATTTCCCTGTATTATTAGACTAGAAGAAAAGAAAAAATGATTTCGACTAATAAAGATAACCACTGGAAAGGATCTGAAGTTTGTATTGAAAACCTTTATAGTTCCTCATTAAACAAAGAAATGGATGGGGGGTGTTCTAACCTTCAATGAAATTGTCTTTATAAGCTGATTATAATCGAATCCAAGAAACATGTCATTAAGGGGATTAGATGATTCAAATGATATTAGCTTGAAATTTGAAATTTCATCATTAAAACTCTAGCCTAATTAATTAATCGACTCAACTCAGTAACAAACTAAGAATAGGAGGCGAGCGAGGGATAGTTTTCTATCATTTTGAGATGGGACTGAGAAGTCATGTGTTTTGAAACCAACAACAAGAAGAAAAAGAGAGTTCCAAACCCACAGAGCCGCCTGATAGAGCTCCAAGAAAGAAAACAAGGAATTCAAGAGTCTTCACTTGTTTTGAACTTGAAAAAAGACAACCTCTCGTCTTTCGTTACTCTCTCTCTCTCTCTCTTCTCAACTACAACTTAATTATGTAGTGTGTTTCAAAGTGTCGAGTAATTTCTTCTATTTGTTGCCAAATAAACGGTAGACCGAAATTCTTTTTTATTTTTTTATTTTTACCATGAATCAACTTGGTCCCATTCTTGACCCAGACCCAGGCTACCTGGTCAGGGGCTCCATACCCAAATTCTAGTCAATCATGTATTAGAACTAAGTATTGCCCATGCATTCGACACTCAAATTTAATCTGACTTTTTAAATGCACGATGGTTAGAGTTGGTAGGGGAATAAAAGTTTAAAAAACGTTTTTTTCCAACCTCCCTCTTTGTGATTTGTTACATATTTATATTTGGGCAAATTTCAACCGTCTTTTACCTCAAATAAAAAACACCATTCTGATTTGTTATATAAATAGTGTATTTCTAGTGCTGTTGGCACGATAGAAGGTTGGCCGTGACAATAAGTCAAACTTTGTTAAAATTTTAAAAAATTAGGAAAAAAACACATTTTTAAAACTGCCACAATTAATTCTCCCCAAACTTTGATTTTCTAAAATATGGAGTACATGGTTTTTGCTTGAATGTGTCTTAATATTGAAAATATTTACGACATGAAGTGTATTAGACTAGCATATCACCCGTGTCGTTGGTACTCCACATACACTTTTTTTTGCTGTTAATTATCATGCGCTGAACACCCTCACCACCATTGCCCTCAAGTAGTTCCATTAAAAAAATCATATTTTAGAATTAAGCTAATTTTTTAGAGTCAAAGTCAGTTAAAATTAGAATCGATTGAATGTTTGGGGTCTTTGTTTGAATGTTCATTAAAATGTCCGTCCGTCTCTTTGAAAAATATTATACTTAAGATGAAAATATTGAAAATACTTGCATGTTTTAATAATAAAATACATATTTTGAAATTTTAAGTGTTTGTATTGATCATTGGTTTTGTTTGAATGATCTTCAAAATTGCATTTTAATGATAAAAATTTTACTAAAATCCGATAACTATGTAGATAGTTATGATAATTTGATTTTGAAAAAAAAAAAGAAAATACAATATTTTCTCTCTTCACCACATGTACATTCCACCAATTTTTTTTTTACAATTTTTTCATTTTCTTTGCCCTTCTACATATGTTATATTTACAAACATACCATCATAGGAAATGAATCTCAACCATCAACGCATTTCCCAACTTTCAATCCTAGCCACCATTTATTTCTAATCTTCAAGTTTGTCCCAGTCAGCAATTAATAGTAAAACACCACTCTGAATTGTAATATAGATATAGACTAACATATTACCTATGTCGGTAGCACTCCACATATGTTTATTTATTTATAGTGTTAATTGTCATACACTGGACACTCACATCACCACCCCCATCATTGCTCTCAATCAGTTTCATAAAAATATCATATTTTAGACTACTAATTTTTTTAGAGTCAAACTAGGTTAAAATTAAAAGCAATTGAATGTTTAGAGTCTTTGTTTAAATATTCAATAAAATGCTCGTTCGTTTCTTTGAAAAATATTATACTTAGGCATGAATATCATAAAAATACTTGCATGTTTTAAAATAAATTATATCTTTTGAAAATTATAGTGTTTATATCGATCATTGGTTTTGTTAGAAAGATCTTCAAAATTGCATTTCAATGATACCAAGTTTATTAAAATTCGTCAACTACGTAAATAGTTATGATAGTTTTCATTTTGAAAAGAAAATAAAAACACAATACTTTCTCCATCCGCCACATGTACATTCCACTAACTTTTTCTCAATTTTTTTTCATTTTATTTGTCCTTCTACATGTTTTATATTTACAAACATGCCATTATAGAGGGGAATGAATCTCAACCCTCAACATCTTCCCAACTTTCAATCCTAGCCCTATTTTATCTCCAATTCTCATTTGATATTTATCCCAGTTAGCAATGAATAGTAAAACACTTTATGTGAATTGTAATATAGACTAGGGTATTCCCCCGTGCCGTTGGCACTACCATACGGTGTTAGCTATTTTCATCATGGTTTATCTTTCTATCGTGCTTCTCTGGACTTATACCGTGTTTAAAATTCTCCCGGCATGCCTATAGCGATTTTAGCTCAATATGTTATTAGCTACTGGCACGTGGGCTAAAATCCCTATTCTTTCAACGTGTAATTAAACATTCTATGTAAATAAAACAAAGTGAAAAAAAATGAAAAATGAGAGTGCATTGTTCCACCATTATGGCTGATGAACGATGGCCAAAGGGAAGATAAAAAAAAAAATTTGTTCCACCATTCAATGTGTAATTGAACTGTTCCACGGAGGGAATTAATTGATACACTTGCCCTTCATATGAAACTCAAATAAATAAGAATAATTGAGTAAGAAATTTATCATGAGCCCATTTATTCAAATTATAATTAGATGTTACCTTTAAAAAATTTTATTTAATAAATATATATTGTTTTCAAGACACGTGTCATACCCCAAGGTTAAGGCACATGTATCATTACCACTAAACATATTTTTTAATATATGTTGTGGCATTCATCTTTTTAATATCCATTGCGGCATTATTTCAACAAAAAATATTTGGTGTTTCTGTAATGGTAGGCTAAACTAAATTGATCACAATTTTTTTTTATGAAATTTTAAAGTCTACCTTGTTTTTCAATATTTTTCCAATACTAAAATTTATCATACCTTGTAAATTTGCATTGTAATTCATCAAAATTACAAAAAATGCACAATAAACCACTATAGCATTACTCCACATGCTAAATGTTTGAGTATGCAACAAAACATAAATTGTTTTACAAAATTTTGACAGAGTATACTTTGTTTTAAAAAAAAATTCCAACACTAACAACTGTCATACACAATAATATGCATTTATACTTCTTCAAAATTCAAATATACATAAATGAACCACTACATTGTTCCACATGCTAAATGTTTGAGTAGACAACAGAATATAATATTTTTTGCAAAAGTTTGACCGAGTCTACATTTTTTTTTTCATTTTTTTCCAACACTAAAACCTGTCATACACAGTAAATTGCATTTATCATTTTCTAAAACCAAAGCATACACAAATAATCACTCTAATGGTGCTCCAAATTTGAATACAACTATGAGCATCATTATTATGATAAATAAAATGCAAATTAGTCACCAATTAAAAATCTATCAATGAAGCAATTCTTTGTTAGCATTCTAGGGACTGTTTTCTCTATGTTCATGCACATTTTCTCCTTAAGAATTTTTATCTTCTACGTTACTTTGCAAGCTAGCCATCCGTTCACCCAAATTCTTTACTTTCAGAGCATTAGACAGTTGGCACAACAAGGAAGCAATTGTTTCCTCCATAGCTGCCTTCCACATGTTAGGAGATTTCTGTTACGTGATTTTTCCATGAGAGCCCTATTGATTGATAAATTGAAAGGTTGTGAGTTATCCTGCATAAAATAAGTATGGCCTCTAATCACAATATTTTACTTACTCAGAATTTTGGAGAAGTATAAATGCAAAATCACAAAAGGACAATCATAATTCTAGATAAGCAAAGCTATTTTTTGGATTACCTCGATTTCAAAGGATCTCTCATTCAATTGTGCCACCAAATCAACAAATGACTACAATAGAAAATGAAACCAAATGAAAAATGCTTTCAGATCACAAAAAGACAATCCTAACGCCACATAAGCAAGCCATTTCTTGAAAAAGAAATAACACTTCTTTTCACTATACCAAATGGGCACTTTTGCAACAATCCCCAAACAGTATCACTTTTGTGATGTAACAATCCATCAAACAATTTCAAGTCAAAACTAAATTTAGTAAAAAATTTAAAAAACAGTTACACCAATAAAATGATACAATAAATTGGATCATCATGAATAATATCATTTGCAGCACCATACTATTCAAGGTGATCCAATTATTGTATCACATTATTTGTGAAACTGTTTGGTGAAGTATTAAAGTACAATAATGATTTTTTTTGGGTTGTTACAAATATGTCAATTTGGTGTAGTGTTTGTTCCCAATAAAATACTTCTTTCACTTGATTAGGAGCTCTCATATGCCTCACAGGAATCAAACTTTATCGTGGAAACTGTATAGAATCATTATCCATGTTGCTGAATGTCCTTCAACATCACCACATTAAGGTGAATTTGGACTATCCTTTTATCTTGAGAACAATTGAAGCCATCTATTGTTTATTTTTTGAATGCCATGTTGTTCTTCAAGTTTGGTTTCCGTCTCCATTACCAATCAAATGGACCTCCATCCCTACTCATAATCACTTGGAATGTCTTCATCACCTTTTTTATATGGACAAAACATGCATCGTACAGAAAGGATTTGTCGTAGTGAGAATAACAACTATTCTCAATTCAATTAGGAAGGCTCAGAGTTCTTAACTACAAACCGACCTCAATTACTTCTATTGTTAGTCATCATCATGCTGATAGAACAACAATTGGAGTAAAACATTTTCATCTCCAATTCTTGCATAATCATCAGCCATGCATATATATATATATATATTTTGCTTTGGTGAACCACTCAAAATTTATACTTCCCACTTCACCTATCTAAGGTACTTTTTCTTTTATGCTTCTTCTGACAAAATCATAGGAAGGAGTTGATATGGATGCTTGACAAGCATACCTTTCACCTCTCTCTTTTGAATATTAATTGAGCTACCTCAAGTGGTTGGAGCCTTGGAGGGATATATGTTTCCTTTTGGATGCAGCAAGTATGGTGTTGCTCTACCAAAGAACTGATGAACATCTCATTTGGTAGCAGTTCACATTCTAAGCTTAAATCTTTTGATGTTTGGTTTGTGTTTTAATTTGTATGCCCATGAATAGGGCGATAATGACATTTGCGCAAGCATTACTTTTGGAGAGCTTGCTATATATTTTTGTTTGTACAAAAAAAATGCCTTCTTTTCTGACCAATTATTGTAGCTTGCATATTCTAATTCAGTTCCCTTAAACATTTCTTTTTCATTTGGAATTGGTATGCAATTACTTCTTTGAAGTACAAAATATTTCTTTTATGCTGAATTATTTCTTGGAAGTACGAATCATTTATTGGAAATACGAATTATTTCTTGGAAGAAAGAATTATGCTTAACTATTTCTTGGAAGTACAAATTGTTTCTTGGAAGTATGAATTATGTACAAACTGATATCCATAAGTACAAATTATGTGCTAAACTCTTAGTATTGGCTTCACAATTCTATGGTGATACTATGAATGGTGAAGAGGAGGGCAACCATGCTATGGTTAGCAGGTGTTTGATCTTAAGCGTGTCAGAAAAGCAAGGGAATGCTTCATTATCCGATTTTGAGATTAAAAGAGCACTTGAATTGCTTAATAAAACTGGGAAGGTATGGAACTCTTGGGTAGGTAGACTTTGGATAAAAAATGACACATTTTTCTCAGTTTCCAACTCAAGTATGCATTGGTTCCTAGGATAAACAATGGCAAACAAAACATGTAGACAACTCTCAAATACAACCAAATTCAACATATCCATCAAAACATTAACAAAAAAAATAATAATTCAAAGAGATTTGAGGTTTCAAACTAACCTGCGTGAGAAAGACGAAGAGGCGCTATCACAACATACCCAAAACTGAAAAATCAAAAGAGAGATCACAACATACCCAAAAGTGAAAAATCAAAGAGAGATCTGTAAGAGAGATTTCAAACTAACCTGCTGAGAAATCACAACCTGAAGAGAGATATAACCTGTAAAAATCGAAGAGAGGATGCTTGAGCGTTGGTTGTGAGTGTGTTATATCTTTACAATCTTTTTTTCCCAACATCTTCCTCTCAAATAAATGACTCTAAACAAAACTCTTGAAAACATGAAAACCTAGTGTATCTCAACCAATTTCCAATGAGTCAATCTATTGAACCATCTATATCCACAAAAAACGAATAGATTATGAGGAAATGTAGTTTCGAGCACTCTAGGCCCCAAATTAAGAATGTGGCCCCTTTCTTCTGCACATTTAACAACCCTGTCATAAACAATCCCATTAATTTAACGTTGTTTCAAATAGAAAATCAAATTGGAACAACACCAAGTGTTAACCAAAGGTTTAATTTGGAGTTGCTAGACAAAAATTGTTATTTAAGTCTTGAAAACCTCAAACTGAAGGCAGCTCAAGTATTGATTTGTTTTCTTTGGTAAGATAAATAAGTGATGTGAGTGATCTTAATGTGTTTCTTGATCGAAAGATTGCCCAATGTTCTCTGTATGGTGACATGCTAATTGGTAATGTGACATTAATGCAAATGTTGAAGATTCAAGATCAAGCATCAGCTAGATGCTTTTGACAAAAGAAAATATTGGTGATAAAAGTTCAAAGCTAGTAAATTAGAAAAGATTAGGCATTGAGTTTCTGAATAAATATATCATTGCCAAGGTATAAAGAGTTTCTTTCTATTAACAACATATTAAAATATTTTATTAACTACTTGAAACACCATCTGTTTATGAGCTGTTGCCATAACAACACTGATTTGCAATCTATGGGATAAATAAACTTTCCTTGTCATGTGAAATATCCAATTATTTTTATAAAAGTAACTCTCCTATTCTGTCTATAAATCCACATTAAACTCCATTTTTCTATAAATTTAATAGTTTAGTTATAATAAATAGTGTGCTTCTATTTCAGGTATACAAATAAAAATCTCCAAATATAAGATTTTCAGACATAAAAGGCAAACACATCAACGGTCTTTATTGTTTTTCAGGGTGCATCAGTTCGCAATATGTCACATCCTCCTTGACATGCTTTACACATTGTGAGCTTAAGTAAGAAGCCATACCTTCTAGTGAATCTTGCACTAACTAGAAAATGTCTCAATTTTAAAGGTAATGCAGCTACAGCCTTTCGTTTAACCTATAACCAAACTCAAGGTTCCCAGTCAGAGTAATTTATCTCTAAACACTTCAAAATAATTTATCTCAAGGTTCCCAGTCAAAACTCAAGGTTCCTATGTAGAAAAATAATTTATCTCTAAACACATCAAAATGAAGCAATCTTGAAATAAATTATCCTACTAATGAGCAACAAATACAATACCCCCAGAGTAGAACATCTTTAAAGCCTAGCACAAACATAATGGGTATAGCACTTTGCAAGCTGTGGGAATGTCGAAAAAACCCACATATGAAGCTTTTGTGTAGATTTTCGACTTTCATTGTGGAAATATTGCAATCCCACACCTTCAAGTCATCGACATTTTCACTGCATGATGTAAGGGTAAATAACATCAAATGATCAGTATCTGGTATATCTATTTGTGTTCAAACTATTTGGAGGATGTATCAGAACGTAACATGAAGTAAAGGGAAAATTTAGTTTATTACCTTAACCCTATGCTTAGAACCTCTGGCTAAAAATGCATTTGCAATATTTCCATGATGTACAAACTGACTGAATATTTAGTTTAACAATATTGAAATAAGGCCATGCCAAGAAACAACACATAAACACATGTTAACGAGTTCTTACTCACATTTGAATCTTGTATTTGGTGTTGGAAAAAGAATGAGTACTACCTTTGATTTAGATGCTTTTGAATAATTTTGTTAATGACATGTTTCAAATGAAGCATAATACAATGTGCTCATTCAACAGATTAGCATATTTTTATGAATAGCAATGAAGTTCATGGTGCAAGTTACAATTCATAGTGCAAGCTACAGGTCACATCCTTTTATTTTTGTCACAATCTTAATTTAAGATTTAAAATTGTAGTTGTACATATTACAAGATTAAACAGAGCAAGGAAATCCCAAAAAAGGTAATGTGTCGCATAAAAAAAAATTAGTAAGCACCCAAGAGACCAAAACCATGGTAAAGATAGTTACGATTGGATTACCTTGAGTTCAAAGGATCTCTCATTCAGTTGTGCCACCAAATCAATAAATGACTACAATAGAAAATGAAACCAAATGAAAAATGCTTTCTGATAAATAAAAAAAAGGACAATCCTAATTCCAAATAAGTTGATCTTCACCTGTGATAACTCTCTATTCTCCATCTTAGTTTGAGAAGCTATAATAGTCCTAGAAATTTGTCTTTCTATGGCTTCTATCTGTAGGCTCTTAACCTTGACTTCATTATTTAGTTTTCTAATCTCTACCTAAACGAACAACATATTCAAAAGGTGATGTTCATCCATGCCTAGAGTATAAAAGTTCTTGAAAATTGAGAAATTACATTAATATGTTCATTCTTGTGGTTATTAGTTGCCTATTCTGACATATGTTTCAAAGCACTTGAATCTAGTGCTACTTCTCCTAAAAAAATAAAAAAAAATTGTTTGCCATCTTAGTAGATCAATTTGGTCAAGCATTTTTATTGTGACATATATTCCAATCACATGGTAGATACTCACAAAGAAATTATTGTGGTGGGAAGTAAACCATCTCGCAATCTTGATTGATGCCACCAAGTAAGATATATTTTTGCATCACATCTTTTATGACCTGTAAAATAAGCGCATATGAGCTTGGTTACAATACTTGAATTAAATAATTAAAACATAATGAAAATTGTATTAAAAACATTAGAACTATGCATCAAAGTCGAACTTCAAACTTACACACATGTCATATCAACCCCATGAGCTTTCTGAATCCTACTTCACATAACATCTCGTTATAAGTTGAACATTAGATAAGTAAAAACACAACATAAAAACTCAATCAATAGAATCCAAAAGGGTCGTTTCTATATACATATTAGATTATATACAACACTATCTTATACATCATCGGAAGTGAACGATGCCTAAAAAATTTGAATTGTTCCCTATTTTTTCTATACAAAACTACACCTTCATCTATATGATCACACATTCTAAGTGCACGGTGTCAATAAATAGAACCATATCACAACTCTCTTTTCAAAAACATGATAACAAAATCAGCCCATTATATGCAAAAATGGCTTAATGTATTTTAACCACCGACTTAAGCTACGTTCTATACATTACCAACTGCCAAAATGAGTATGTCCGAACATCTTCAGCATCACATTCTCAAAGGACTTTGTGTCTATATGCACCAACATCAAGCAAGGAGGAAATATCACAGATATCTACAACATTTTACCAGACACAATATTAGCAATATAAATGAGCTATGTTTACAATAATAAAAAATTGTAGACATAAACGATTACCTTATTTGTCATTTTCCAGTGACAGCCACTATTATACTTTTGTTTTTTTTCAACATTTTTTTGAACTCCACGACTTGAAGATCCCAGTTCTACCCAATGATTGTTGAAGATTAAAATTGTATTTATTTGAGCATAACATAAATGAAATTATAAAGTTGGTGATAATAAAAAATTGTAGACATAAACGATTACCTTATTTGTCATTTTCTAGTGACAACCACTATTATACTTTTGTTTTTTTTTCAACATTTTTTTGAACTCCACGACTTGAAGATCCCAGTTCTACACAATGATTGTTGAAGATTAAAATTGTATTTATACAAGCATAACATAAATGAATTTATAAAGATGGTGAAATAATATTTGTCAAAGCTAATACCATCAGAAAATTCTACAACAAAACTTATGTATAAACAATGTTGGTCGTAGAATCCGATCCATCTTGTGGTAAAAAGGATATTTATTCTATTAAAAGTTGTACACCTAGATAATGCAACATAAAGTTGTCCATAACTGAACACCAGTGTTCGCAAATCAACTCCAACATACTTCACAGACTGACCTTGTGACTTGTTTATTGTCATTGCATATGCTAACCGCAATGAAAATTGACGTCTTGACATTTGAAAAGGAAACTCTGAAGATGATGGGGTCAAAGAGATCCTTGGAATGAATACAAAATCGCCAGCCTTACCCCCGGTTAAAATTTGAGCTTCAATTACACGCGATGCACAACCATCAAACGTGTTCCATTACAAAGTCCATCCTTTGGTGCCAGGTTCCTCAACAACATAACTGGGCAACCAACTTTTAATTCTATTTTAAATGGGGGCGACCCAGAAGGATTAAGTGAATTTAAATATTAAGTTGGATACGAGTTCGTAATAAAATGATCGTTTTCAATATCCTCAACCAATTTATCTATTGCGTAATAAACAATGGGCTCTCCTAAAAAATAATTTAATACAGCTTTGTTTATATCACATACATCATCATTTCTTGCCAAGAGAATTGTTCGCTCAATCAATAAACTTGGAGAAGTTGTGCCCACAATATTTAGATTAGGATTAACCAAAGAAATTAACTCTGTCAAATTTTTGTACTTGTGCATGGTTGGTGGAAAGCGAATGACATATTGCATAGTGCTTCCAATCTATGAAAGTTAAGAAAAACATTAATTAAAATAAACAATATGAAGTGAAATTCAATAAGTAGTTGTCTTGAAAAAAATATTACCTCAGCCAAAAATAAATTTAAACCGTCATCGTCTTCCCCATTGAACCGTATATTTATATTCAAAGTTAAAACTTTAATGTATAACCAAAGGTGAGATCGCCTTAGTGATGCGACCACAATTTGTTCGCGAACACCCTTGGGTATAACTGGCAAGATTTGCAAAAAATCACCACCAAGAACAATAGTATACCACCGAATGACTTACTGGTTCCGCGAATGTTTTGCAATGCGCGATCAACAACTTCAATGATATATCTGTGTTGCATTGGAACCTCATCCCAAATAATTAACTTTGTTTCTTTGAACAACTCAGCTTGCAATGATTGTTTAGTAAACTCACATACTGTGTTTTCCATGACATTTAATGGAATGTGAAATGTTGAATGAGCGGTTTGACCGCCAACTAATAGCACAACCGCGATACCAGATGAAGCAATAGTTATGACAATGTGCCAAAGGCTACGACATTCTAATGCGATGGCATTGTACAAAAATGTTTTACCCGTTCCAACATCTACATTAAAAAAAAGTAGTTCCTATATTTCCAAGAACCGAAGCTATTATTTCGGTGTAAGCAACACATTGTGCCCCATTAAGACGATCAACAGACAATTGTGTATCAGCTTCTTGGCCATCATATTGAAGTTGTCGGCGTTCTCATATCAATCTGTTACCAACTGCCATATTCCAGTTTTCAATTGCTTGAGGCATAGGTGGAAAATTAGTTAAATTCTTGCCTTATTCTTGAAGGAACTGATTTATAAGATACAACCCATAATCCGTAATTTGACTCTCTTGTGGATTTGAAATACTCAATAATGTGCACAATTTATCCGCAAGATCATCATATATATTCATCAAAAATTTGTTCCACAACAAATGTGGCTATCGCGGACGACATTCCATAAGAATAATACTAAACAACCTCCTCAACTGATGCCCACTTTTCATAATCATTGCCTCTTCAAGACATTGTACCCATTCTTTGTCATCTTCTAAAAGCCCTCGTGTTGCACATGCTGATTTAAAAGTATCACGCATCACATTGTTAAACGTGCGCAAATCTTCAAATGAATGTGGGCCCTTCACAACAGTTAATAATAAGCGCAAATAAAATCTTTCACCTTCATTAGGGCTAGCAAAATACATTCTACCGATTGCATAACCCCTCTTCCTTCTTGTCCATATTTTTTCTATTTTTTGCCAAACAAAGTGTTGCAAAAACTCCTGGTATGTAAATGCACGTGTAGTTGGATCTATAACATGAATAGAAAGAAGGTCGTCAAAGTTGACATTTGTTGCCCACCTCTACGAATAATGTTTTCTTCGGAGTCTATTGGATTAAATACAACATGATGAATTCCGGGTAAATGAAGAGCCAATCGAACAATTGTCAGATTTTCTTCATGTAAAAGATGCCAAAATATTCGCCAAATATCTTCAGGTGGCCCAATATATCGAGCATCAAAATATTATTTTATCTCATCTAATCCGCTCAATACCATTGTTGTTTTGTCATGGCCTTTGTAGATGTACTTGTGTATGTATTTAACACAACGTATTCCCTGACATACTTCGACATTAATATGACAATCAAACATTCTTGAAAGATATTGATTGTATGGCACAACATCCCTATTATCAACTTCTTGTCCCTTGACACTAATATACACTTATTGTCCATCGTTGTTGTTTCTACAAAATCTCGCAAGTATCTCTTTGTGCATTTTCCATTTTTCATACACGGTGCTTGAAAATTTCTACTACCACACGATCCATGTATCATACAACATTTTATGGTTTGAAAAAACATGGGGTCTAAAAATTCAACACACACAATTTTACCAATCTGGGCAACACTACGAATCTTGTTCGATTGTTGAAGAAATATAAGTGCGTGCATTTGTGGAAGCCCGCGTTTCTGGAATTCAATTGTAAAATCATGAGCAACCGCAACACCAAATATATATTTTTTTTTCTTAATCTCGTTCATTAGACATCTTCTTTTCAATTCAAAGACGCGAGCTACTAAATCAGGACGATCAGTAGCTTTTTGATTTGCTAAGAGAGCGTTTGTAATCTCCGGCCAATTCGGATTAGCTGTCATGGTGAGAAAAATATTAGGATTATCATTATAATGTGTGATTTCCATTGAATCCTGAAAGATTTCAAACATATGTCCTGGAGTGCCAGAATGGGATGAAGGCAAAATAAATTATTTTCCAACTTGATCTGGAAGTAACCATTCTGGTCCAATATCGGTAGGATCTCCATAAAGCTCAGCCCTAAGTTTTGTCTGATTATTCCTTACATACATCAACCGATTCTGCTCAGTAGCGGCCCAAGCATCTACAAAAAACTCTTAAAATAACTTCCCTGCTTTTAAAATTGTTGAATATTTTGTAGGTCGTTCGAACAAACAATAGCTATAAAATTCCATCTGAGTAAATCGATTGTCTGATAGAATATCATTACAACGTCTCACTGAGTTGATTCAGGCTCCCAAACAAGCTCATTACATGGAAATAACAACACATAATGAAGTGGTAAGTAAGTCGGGCGACAGTCACTAATTTGCATAAACTCTTGATTCCCTCGCATGTGTATAACAATATCTCTCATTCCATTCATTTCCAACCCATCCCCTGGTAAACTAGCAGCTATCTCATCTGCAGAAGGCAAATTGTAAAGTCGTCTGTCTTTTACCGCACTATAATGTAAATAAGCAGGTACATTTTGTTCAACTGTATTTGATGAATTCAAGATCTCATACGCCTGACGATACTCTTTCGAAAACACATTATACTGCAATAAAGTATCTTGAATGATTTTAAGAACGTCTCATCTCATATGTGGATTTTGACGACTGCAAGCATGTAACATAGAATCGGGATCGTAAATATGAAGTTGAGAATAAAGTGGTTGTTGCCTTTGTTGAGGTATTAAAGACCCTGTACGATATCGTAACTCTCTGTGAATAGTAAAACTTGAAGGACCCATTCCATTAAGAATTCTTGGTTCCATTGTACACCCGAGACTCGTAAATGCATTAGTTGCATTATATTCGCGAATATGTCTCCTAAAAGAATTTGATCTATCATTTTCGTCGTACGATAGTTGAAGCAGTGTTGGCGGAGTAGACAATAATGATAGTTTAACCTTTCCTTGTAAACAACATGTTCCAAAAAATGAATTCTTGAAACTCGAGGACACCAATTTCTCATCTTTCCAATGTAAAGTTGAGAAATGACGACAAAGAACATCCATTCTCCCTAAGAAATGACGTGTTTCACGTTGGCATACTAGAGTTAGCTTAAATGCAATTTCACATATGTAAATGAGTTAGTAATTGTAACACTTACATTTATGTAGTAATTATATTATTTATAATTGGAAATAAAGGTAGAATTTACATGTTATTTGAGACATTCGTTGGTGCATCCACAAGGTTTTGGTGTTATTCCCCAACCAATTGATTTAATTCCATATTGATAAGTTCTTTACCCATGTTCCGAGGAGGGGTAGTAGTGAGCAAATTCTTTTTTTGATTTTCTTGGACGCTTTTCCGAAAAATTGTTCGCATTGGGTGTGAAAGAAGAAATGTTTTTTGGAACAGGTGGTGTGGCACATTGAATTTTTCTCCCTTTCACAACATAAGCATTGTGCTAACATACGCTAAGAAATAAAATTCTCCTTATCAATGTTGTTATCCTAATAGATTTAAAAAGATAAAGTTATTACAATAGTAATGCATTTAACATTGGTGGAAAAAATAACAACAATATAAAATAACATTAAAAAACACACTTAGAATTCCTTAAAAAACTGTGAACATATAAGCATCCTAAAATAACATCAAACATGTCATAATACATACATGAATGTCAGTTTAGCAATATGAAGTATGTCATCATACATATATGAATGTCCGCGTGTTTTCGTTTTCCTTTTTCAGCAACACTTAATTTTTCCACCCCTTTATAAAATGCAATAAAAAAAAAATAGTAACTGAAAACACGAAAGGCAAAAATAAATGAAGACATGTTAGTGTCACAAATACCTTAAAGCACACAAGCTCTTCATTTCCCTTTTCAAGATCATTAAATTTCAAAGTTGTGGAACCACCAATTACAATACCTTTCAATGGAGCTAATGGATCAACATGGTGTCTAGTTGTTTCTCCTCCCTTCTACTAAAATTAAACATATAAGCATCCTAAAATAATGAGACAATACAATTTTTTTTACACAAAAAAATAATTAGTGATAATACCTTAAAGTATTGAACCTTTCCTTTTCCCTTTTGAGCTGCAGTCGATCGTTGAGTATCTTTTGGTTCCGCATGCAAACTTTGCGCCGACTCGAGGTTTGAATTAGTAGTATTACCAGGGACATTTTCTTTCCCCTTATTTGACTTTAAAATATAAGCAAAGTATAAGTAATAATCAACATATTAATGCTAGAAAGTAATAATAATAAATGAATAATAATAAGAGTAACTTCTTCATCGCGTTTAAGCCTTAGACCATGGTTTATAAGAAATTGATCCTACATTCAGAAAGTTTGTTATTATGAGAATCACAGCTTTAACAAAATAAAAGCTAAATAGTTATGGAAAATAAGTTGGACTATAAAAAAGTTCTTACGGTTCTTGCCCGGTTTGAATCTACTCGTTCATCTCGAATGGTAACATTAACGCCTTGGTCTTTGAGAAATTGAACCTATATTTTTGTAATAAAATCATTTGAACTCAATCACACTTTGAAAAAAAAAATTATAAACTTATAAATATATATTGGAATCAACTTGAGCAAACACAAAGAAAAATGTTATCCTTTTACGATTCGTTAGATATTGGAATCAATTTGAGCAAACATCATCATTTCAGAGTATGGGGGTCTCTTTGTTGAGTGTTCCATAATTATTATTCTAAGACAACACAAAGAAAAATGAAATACAATTAGAATTGTCTACATGAATTTCGTATGAAAAGGAAAAGAATATGAAACCAAAAATAAATAAATATATAAGCATCCTAAAATTAGATGTTATTTTTTATATCTTCTTCTTAATCTACATACTAATCTTTTTTCCTTAAGTTTGCACTATGCAGTGTACGTTGTAAAAACCCAAGACACGATAGCCGCCTGTTTTAAAAATAAGGTTTTGAAAAAGCAAGTGCCCTGATATTAAATTCTAGGAACTGCTTCTCAACTAAAAGCTATGACATCCTGCCTAGGCATTGAGCCCTTCTAGCCGTCGAGGAAAGGGGCGAGGGGGTGGGTATTACCACTCATCCCCCTCGAGATTTGCGAGGTTGTGCATCTAGAAGACACAATTGGCATCTCGAGCGGGATGAGCGGTCACACTCACCCCCTCGCCCATTTCCTCGCCATTTAGAATTTTCCCTAGGCATCACAACTGACATCCTCATCCTGTCAGCCCAGAAAGCCATAACATCAAATGCCCTCTCAGTTGCCATCTCCTCTCTATTCAATCTGCTCAACTTTTATTCCCCTGGAAAACCAATGCCAACACCTCATAAAACCAACTTTTGTTTCATACCCTTGGTGATCCTGGTAATGAACGTGAAATCCTTAACTTCATAAAACTGGCACAAACAAAAATGATTGAGCTCAACCCTGAGAACTTTGTTGGGAAAGGCGAAGTAGGGAGAGGAATTAGTTTGCAGTTATGCGCTGAATTATGCTGAATTATTTCTTGGAAGTACAATTATGCTGAATTATGTGCTGAATTATTTCTTAGAACTACGAATTATGTTGAATTATTTCTCGGAAGTACGAATTATTTCTTGGAATTACGAATTATGCTGAATTCTGTACGAATTGGTATGATTGTTGAATTATGTACGATCTGATATGATTGCTGAATTATGTAAAAATTGGTATTAAAGTATAATTATTTCTTGGAAGTACGAATTATGTTTTGTATTCTTAGTATTGGACATACAGTTCTATGCTGAATCATGTACGAATGATGAAGGAGACAGTAACCAAGCAGGTGTTTGAGCTTAAGCGTGTCTGCTATGGTTGCATCAGAGAAGCAAGGAAATGTTGCATAAAAAATGACACATGTTTATGCATTGGTTCCTAGGATAAAAAATGGAAAACAAAACAAACATCCAACTCTAAAAAAGAATTGATGGATCATCAACTCCTATTCATGGAGTCCTTCACTAATCAGGTCACATGAACTGAAAGTATATCTCACTTCTTATTTCCAAATAGGATAAAATCTGCATGCCCTTTCTACAACCAAGATAATATTATGAATACTATTCTCCAAGAGGCTGACACACACAATAGATTCACCAGGGAGCGATTATAGTATATTTTCTACAACCATTATAGTATCAACCTTCTCCTTTGAAGACCAATTTTCTGAGCTGCCATATGTTATCAAAAGGGGTTCCAAAGGAAAGACTCGGAGCAGATTTTGATGCTCAGGGCTGTGTCTTCCTTTCAGTGAAACAACTATAGATTCACTGCATTTACCCCAACCCACTGCACACCTGCTCTTCTTCATCAGCTCACCCAACCCAACAGAACATTAGAAATATCAAAGGGAAACAAAATCAAGAGAGTATGAAGCAAAACTATTGTGTCATTTCCATGAAGGATTCAACAATACCTTAAGTCCCAATACATCTAATCAATTTCCAGATTTCCGGAACAACAATTACACATCAAAAAAAACCAAATCAAGGTTACCTAACAATACATAATTCACCATACCGAAAAACATTTCAGACCATGAAATGCTCATAAAAAGAGTCTCAACATTTCAGTCCATGAAATGCTCACTAACCTAGAAGATTGATATGAATTACAAACCCAATAAATTCCACCAAACCCAAATTTGATTTTTTTTAATTGAATTAACAACCTGAAATAACACAACCTGTTTTTAAAGATTGATAAGAATTTTTTTTGAAATGGCACAACTTGAAATGACACAACCTGAAATTTTTTTAATATTACCGAAATAACACAACCTGAAATTTCTGAAATAACATAACCTGAATTAACACAACATCCCCGAATTCACACAACAGAGTATCAAGGAACCCCACCAAGCCAAACCCCCTAAAACAATGACCTAGAAGAGATTCTACAACCCAAGAGATTTTCAACACACTAAGATAGAGAGATTTCAACATAGTAACATGCTAACATCTCAACCTACTAATGGCATATCACATCAACAATAATAAGCACATCACAAAACGAAAATGAGGTGACGAGTGTGTCCCTGATAAAGTATAAAAAAAAAACCTATCATCGAAGTCGAATTTTGTTTAGATCAAATAGAAGGAACCCCACCATGCAAAAACCCTTGAAAAAAACATACAAAGAGAGAAATTGCATACATAATTCAACAATGAGAGAAAAAAAAATGAAAAACTGACCCAGAAGATGAAACCCCTTGCGTGAGAGACACCAAGAGATTCTACACAAAGATCACTTTAGGGAGAAATGGAGCCGTGTGAGGGCACTCTCCCGTCAACAACTGACCTTGCAAACATTCAACAATGAAAATCAAAGTCTACAGAATAAGAGAAATTTGCAACAATATAAAGTGGATATAATCTGAAGAGAAATTCTAGTTCAACAAACCAATGTTCAACAGTGAAAATCCATAATTCAACAAAACAAAGAGAAATTCTGCAACCAATGTTCTACAAATGTAACCAAAAAAGATCCATATAGTTCAATAAAGTGGATCTAGGTGCATGTTCAATGGCTCTTTAGGTATGATCCCTTCTCAGATGTGGTAAATATAAATACACAAGTGAGGACGAGTTATCTGATTACTTACGGTGAACTTAAGATTCTTACAGTCCTGTAATACTTTGGATCTGAAACCAATTTGAATGTGATTCAGGCAGCTTTGGTCAAGGATCCAGGTGTAGCTGTTACAGTCCTGTAATACTTTGGAGATTACAAACATACTATTGAACTCATAAACATAGTGATGCAGTCGATTTTCGCTCCCTGCTGACCTGCACAAGTAACGCACGTGAGTCACAGACCACTGTGGGGTGGCCGATGACACTCCGATGCTAAAGTCAGATAGGGATCTAAGGAAGGTGTAATGCTGTAACAGGGATTTTATATCGTACCTTAGCTTACCAACTTCATGTCTTATTTATAGTGCCAGGAGTCCTGGTTCAACCAGGCCATCGTAAACATAGTTTAGGGAGGAGATATTCGTGGAAATTTCTCTCTAATTAAGAGTCATGTTGTTGGAGGGAAGTTCCTTGTTAGCTCTGCACTCCTAGATACACGGGAGATAGTTCCTAATCCAAGAGCAATCCGTGGAAGGGAGTTTCCTAGTACGAAAGATATTGTGGTGTTTGCTTCCTAGTTGGAAGCAAATAGCAGTTGTAGTTGCCCATCCAAAGCTGATCCTCGAGATACTTGTTTAAAGAGGGCTTATGGGTATTTAGAATGGTTGTGAGGCGTGTGGGCCTAGCATGTTGTGAGAGTCCGGGTCCGTTTGGCAGACTGAAGTTGAGCGGGCTTAGATTTGCTTGGGCTAGATCTATGTTGGGTCAATGCTTGAGCCCATACTTCCTCGAAATCATCATGACACGTGTTCAGCTGAGGAGTGTAACGTTTTTATGTATCATTAGCTACCCCCCCCCCCCCCCCGAGTTAGTGGCGTGTTTACGTCGATCCACTGACTCGTTGAAAAGGCATTTGTACCGTCATGATGATTGGACCTGAAGCGTCGGTTTCGAGTGGTGCATGACATTTAATAGGTATGCGACTGCTCGAGGAGGGGAAGTTTGGTTTGCCTCCCCTATAAATATTTACTGTTCTGAGGATGATTTTTCTATCGTTATCTGTGCTATCTTTTCGAACCGTAGTATCTGTTTTTTCTTCCAATGGCCGACAGTGTCAAAATTGCTTCCAAGAATCTGTTATTCCTTGCTTGTATGAATCACTTTGGTGATGTCTGGTTGGCGAAACTAAGTTGACCAGGCTTCGTAATTTGTGTTGTATCCCTAGAGATTTGTATCTTATTCCCGCGTCTAGAGTGTCAGGTCTGAGTGTACCTCCTCATTGGTTTATAGGCTTGTACCGAGGTATGTTTGAGTTCGGACTCTGATTTCCGGTGCCTGATGACGTCTGGCACTTCTTTACTCATTTTCGCTTGCCTCCCGCTCAAAATGCGTCGAGTAGGTTCAAGATACTGCTAGCAATTCTCCTGAGAGGTCATGACGTCGGCCTTCGTTTGACTCCACCGGTGATTCATCGCCTTACCAAAGTTCAGCTGGATTCCAGGGGTATTTGTATACTAACTTGTCGACCTTGTCTGCGTTTGACGGTGGGTAGTACCAAATCCTGAGAGAAGCAATGGTTCTTGGCTTAGGTGGATTCTGGCTACTTCAAGCTTGGGAGTCGTAGAGTGTCCTGATACTTTCAGTTTAATCGCGGTGAGTTCTTGTTTATTGCATGCGTATCTTTGCGCGTTCTTCTTGTGACGTTGGTCCTGATGTTTTTTCTTTGTTTCAGAGAAGTTTATTATTCCATCCCTCGGTGAGGAAGAGAAGCGATTGGAAAAGAAGTTTTTGGAGCTTTCTTTGATTTCTCTTGAGGAGGTAGTAATGTCAGGAGATGTCATACGCAGTGGGCTGTTGCGGTGTTCTTATGGGGCTCACCTTGTGTCGGCTTCCTCGGCTGAGGGGGTGGTCGCTCAGAGTTTGAAGAAGAAGAGCCTGACCCCACTCAGTCCTTCAAGGCTTGTTAAGCTGGAGGCAAACATGCCTCATGTGGTCACCCCGAGGAAGAGGCAATCTTCTGTAGTGGTGGTCTCTCTTTTTGGTACTCGTACTTCGGAGCCGCATGTTTCTATCTCACTGCATCCTGAAGCCCGTGGGAGGGTCCTTGCTTTGGAGAAGGCATTTGCCGATCTGCGAATGTCATACTCAGATGCCTTTTATCGAGCAAAGGGTTCTGGCACTGTTGCAGACCGCGAGGGTGTGGAGGCCACAACCCTTGTTGCTGATGCAATAGATGAAATGAGGGCTCAACTGAGGATTATCGAGTCCGACTTGTGCTAAGCTGAAGTGGACCAGGGCAGAATTTGAGTGCCTGGATACTGTTATGGATAGGTGAGCTTCTGAACGAAGGGCTGAAGAAGCTGAGAGGAAGCAGTCAGAGGCGGAGTGGGTCGTTGAAAGGCAGCGGCTGGAAGCCGCAATAGATGAAGGGCTTCGTCGTGCTTTGGAGGCGGAGCGAATGCTATCCGAGGAGCGTTTGCATTATGAAGCATTGTTGGGCGCGGTAGATTTTGATGTGTCCGGCAGGAGGCCGCTAATCTCGTCCGAAGTAATTCGGGGCAGACTGAAGCTTCTGGAACTGATTAAGAGGGAGTATCCTGACATTGATCTCGACTTCGCCCGCTATAGGAGAGTAACTTTTGGGCCGATTCAGCGAGGGGAAGGCTCTAGCGCTCCGAGGCTAATTGATGAGGAGGATGTTTCTCCTTAGATTGTAATGTCCCTTCTTGGGCGAATATCATGTAGACATGTTTTCTTTTTTGAATGAAAGTATTATTCTGCCTTGCATCGTCGTATTTGCTTTTGTTGCTTGGTAGACTATAGGGTTTGTACTGTCAGGCAAAACTTTTTTGTCAGTCCAAATATATTGTTCTGTAATGTCGCTATCGCAGCAGATTAGGGGTTGATCAGCGAGAGTCGTCGTTGGTCAAGAGCTGACCAAATTATTTCAGTCGTTGTCTGCAACAACTCCCTCGGTCTTTGCGGATTAGAGATGACTTTTGCATCCATTCCTTCGGTCGTTGTGACCTGCGCGGAGCGGGTTAGGCTTTGCATGTCGAGAGCTGTTGTCATCAGTTTCGGACTGATTAAGCTTTGTTTGGTAAGTTTGGTGACCATTGTCTGTATAAGGAACAATGATCCCTTGGCGAGTCGTCATCACCAGCGGGCAAGCGCTGACTACACTCCCACTTCCTCGCGCGAAGCAGATTAAGCTTTGGGAACCAGAAGCCATCGTCATCAATCGTGCACTAACTAAGCTTACCTCGCTAATTCGGCGATCATTGAGAGCAATGATCCCTTGGAGAGTCATCGTCATCAGTGGACAAGCGCTGACTAGACTCTCACTTCCTCAGTCGTCATGACCCACGCGGAGCTGATTAGGCTTTGGGCACCAGAAGTCGTCGTCATCAGTCGCGAACTGACTAAGCTTACCTATCTAATTGGGCGATCATCGTTTGAATTGAAAAAAATGGTCCCTTGGTGAGTCGACATCATCAGCGGACAAGCGCTGACTAGACTCCCACTTCCTCAGCCGTCGTGACCCGCGCGGAGCGAATTAGGCTTTAGGCACCAAAAGCTGTCGTTATCAGTCGCGAACTAAAAAGCTTCCCTGGCTAATTCGGAGGTCGTCGTTTGCATTGAGACTAATGATCCCTTGGCGAGTCATCTTCTTCAGCGGACAAGTGCTGACTAGACTCCCACTTCTTCAGTCGTCGTGACCCGCGTGAACAAAATTAGGCTTTGGGTAAATGTCCAAGTCTGGCCATAACCGGGGTTAGCAAGGGTTGTAACGGACTGCGGTGGAGGTTTTGGTAAAAGCAAAAGATTTTATTGATAATACTTTTTTTAGACGCTCTTGATTATGCCAAAACAGTACACGCGGTCAATTGCAGTAAAGATTGGGGTGTCGATCCCACGAGAAAAAGTGATCTACAAAACAAGGTCAAGGAAGAAGAACTACGCGAACCTAAATTTAAGAAATTCTAGCAATTTTAAAATATGAAATTAATTTAGTTTAATAAAAATCAAGTTTGGAGAAGTCACAAGGTTCCAAGAATCCCTTCTAGATTTCACGCGCCAACTAGTATTGATTCACTATGATGACTCAACTACGTGTATCACATCCCAAACAACATAATCGGAAAAATAGTCTTTAATGCATCAATATATTCTAATGTAAATGGATTTTAGATTTCACTTTCCTTAGAAAGCACAAAGGTTGGTCATATATGATATCCTAAATTTACGATATATCCAGAGACAATAACGTAATAAAGGACAATCACATATAACTAACCTACCGGAACTAATTGATCCTTAAAAAAATCCACACATAAGAAAAGCGTGACTAAACTTATATGGAGAAGAAAAAGACAACCACCGGAATAATAATCTGCGAAGAAGTTGATGAAATCTTTTTCACTAAAATAACATAAACTCCTATATTAAATAAAAGTGAAAATCAGAAACATCATTATTCATCGTGAAAGCATAAAACAAATCAATTACTAATTAAGTGTGTTACATCTAAGAGTTCACCTCTTCGCCTTGCGTGGAGCTTAGTTACACATGGTGAAGGTGATGACAGCAACAATGGTGTGGAGCTTCATCTGCATGGCAGCGCGTAGTGGATTAGCAATGTGTGTTGTTGTTGTCTTGCGTCTTCCGCTGTTGCTGGAAAAGCGCCTCCTGCTGACCTGCGCACTCCCTGCTGCCGTATTGCATCCCTGTTGTCCTGGACAGCGTCCCTTGCTGTTCTGGATAGCTTCCCTGCTCCTGCGTTTTTGCTGCTGCTCTGTTTTTTTGTCCTGCGTCTTGGCTCTGCCTTGTGTATTATCTCTTCTTGTTGTATTTATGGTAAAGAGAAAACCCTTATTGGGCCCAACTGGAAACCCAATACCCGGTACAAATGGAAATCAACTACAAATTGGAAACCCAATACAAAAGGAAACAAAAGGGGTCCATATATAATTGGAAACCACCCTTTTTGTTTAAATTCTTTTCTAGGAAGGGTGGGTTTGGCTATGTTCATCCATATCACTTCTTTGTTCCACCAAAATTCAAAACTAATTTTTCTTTATTTTTTTCTTTGGTTCTCTTTATTAATCTTTGGTTTGAGTGTCTCCCGCTCCACTTCACCAATTTGTCTATGAATTTTCAAATTCGCCACGCTAATGCACTTTTGTCATTTAAACTCCAAATCCTACAAAAATACAAAAATAAAATAATTAAACTAAAATACGCTATTCGAAACACTAACAAATATAAATTAGGAGGTATTATGTAATAATTATGTGAACATCAAATACCCCCAAACCTATATTTTGCTAGTCCTCGAGCAAAACAAAATGAAGAATAAAATTCTAACTCACTTTCGTAGGAATCACGGTTGCACTTACCTTAACGTGTAACAAGGCTTTAAACCCGTAGATTACCTCTAGTGGACGAGTTATAGTCTCGTGAGGGTTTCCAGAAATGTTACCCCCAAACATTACTGACTCAATAAAACAAAATCTATTTTCTAAAAAAAAATAATGTAAAAACATGGGCATTCTCCTTTATTTTTCTTAGAGTAATTTTTTAATTGCTTTAAATTCAAGAAAAACAACAAACTAAAATTGTCACAATAGTATACCAATAGAGTACAATAATTTTAATATTATCTAAAGGTTAAATAAATTTCATAATCATTCTCAACTCAAAGTGTGTGTGTGAGAAGCCTTATCAACATAACTTTTCATCTCATAGTAAAGATGTGACGAGATGACCTTTAGAAAGTACGCTTCGACTACAAATCTCTCATGTCACTCAGAAATAAAACACTCAGAGATTGGGCACTCAGTTTATATGTGAGGAAAAACGATATAAATTATGGAAAATGCAAACGTCTCACATATAATCATCATGAAAAATGGAATTTTCAAATAGTGAAATGAATATGATCTCATGGACAGGAATATTGATTACTTTTGAGAATGTTGAATCAAACACCATAGTTCTTGCCTAATCAATCTCCACATCTGCTAAACAAACTTTCACTTAAGATCAATTAGGTCTTTACTAGGTTGAAATGGGGCTTGGATTATGGCAAACAATAATGGACAAAAAATGATACAAAAATTTCCTGAGAATGGTTACACCCTTGAATAAACACATAGGGCATTGAAGAACAAATCAATATTGTACACCATTAACTTTTTCTTCATTATTTTCTTCTTCAACTTTTTTTTATTTTTACATGCTTTTCCCCGTTTGTACAATCCAACATTTTTACTTCGAGGGCGCATGAAATATTTATTTTCAACTCTTTCTATTTGCCCATTCCATAAATATATTTCACCGTATACATTCTCAGAAAATTGGGTAAGGATTAAATAATAGAGGTATTACTCCTTGATTGGAGTAGGTATTCGGAATGGGGATAACAAAGAGAAGGTTATTTAAAGGCTCAAAGGGCTGCAAATGGATATTTATTATTGGGTAGGCTAAAAAGCTAAAAAAATGGTTTAAAGAAAGAAATGCCTATATCACTTCATAAGTTCTACTAGGACATCTCAACTAAATAAAGCAAAAAGATCTAGTGTAAAAATTCAATTTTTATGTCATTCTTAAAGTAATCAATAAGAAAGTCAAGAATAATGAGATCATTAACTAAATAATGCGGACTCAAGAAAAATCAGAGTGTAATTAATAACCCTCAAGAAATAAAGAATGACTCAAAACTCACAAGGGTTAAGTCTCCACTATTATTCTAAGGTTTTCTAGTTCAATATCTCACTAATCAACTTCAAATCATGTTGACTTGGCTTATAGTGCATTTTCATAGTCGAGTTGAAAAGTTTCACGAAACACATCTAACATAAGGATAATATCAAATATCATGTTTCGTACTAATATAACTATGTGACACGTGTTAGTATGTGTTTTCTCAAAATTAAAGGCAACAAAAATATTCTCTAAAATTAAAAAGACTCAAAACCCCTTTTTTATTTTTATTTTAAATTCACCAAGAGTTCAGATTTCGAATGCATTTTCATAAAGATTTTGCACAATTACCATAATCATCTAAGTATTCGATGGAGATTGAGTAGAACACAAAAAATGACTCGGTTTAATTGTAAAATATGTTTTAAGCTTAAAGATTTTTGAAAATTGCACAAAAAAAATTTAATAAACCACATCAACCCCAAACCTAAACCAAACATTGTCCTCAATGTATAAAATAATAATCTGACAAATGAAGGAAAAAGAAAAGAGAAGGATTAGAGTGATATTACCATGGTGAAGCTTTACCAGTTTCAAATAGACAATGTCCTCACAGTCACCAAAATAAATAAAAAATCATACCGACGGGAGAAAGGAACACATGGGATGAGGGGCTCCGAGTGACTTCAGTAGCAACACCTAAAATAACCTGAAACGCTAAAATAAAAACATAAAAGCAAAAATCTAAACTAAACTATAAAAAAATAATAATAATAATAATAATAAATAAATAAAAAATAAAAATAAAAACCTAAACTAAAGATAGGGTGGAGAACATCAAATCGAGTAGACAGGGGCAACCAGAGAGATCTCCTCTAGCACCTCTACTCGCTCCATATAGTGCTTCAAACGTTGCCCATTTACTCTAAATACTCTCCCATATTTTGGATCTTCAATTTCTATGGAACCATTGGGAAAGACTTGTTTTACCATAAATGGGCCCGTCCATCTCGATCTTAGCTTGCCAGGATGAAGATGAAGTCGTGAGTCATAGAGATAGACTCGTTGATTGGGCTCGAAATGTTTCCTCAGAATTTGTTTATCATGAGATGCTTTCATATTTGCCTTGTATATTCGGGAATTGTCATAGACATCATTCCACAACTCCTCAATTTCAGCTAACTGAAGTTTTCGCTGAATACCTGCATCATTGAGATCAAAGTTAGTGATTTTTACGGCCCAGTAAGCGCGATGTTCTAACTCAACAGGTAAATGACAGCCTTTTCCATATATAAGTCGATACGGAGACATCCCGAGAATTGTCTTATAAGCGGTAGGGTAAGCTCAAAGTGCATCAGGAAGGCGCAAGGACCAATCCTTCCTATCATGATTCACCATCTTCTCCAAGATTTGTTTCACTTCTCGATTTGTCAACTCGGCTTAGCCATTTGTCTGCGGATGATAGGCTTTGGCAACCTTGTGATGAACTCCATACCTGCGCATGAAAGCTTCAAAAGAGCGATTACAGAAATGAGTCCCCTGATCACTAATAATGGCTCGTGGTGTACCGAAACGGGATAAAATGTGTTCTTTGATGAACCTGACAACAATGTTGTTGTCATTGTTCTGGCATGCCACAACCTCTACCCATTTGGACACATAGTCCATTGCAAGCAAAATATACAAATATCCAAAGGAAGGTGGAAAATGTCCCATAAAATAAATCCCCCAACAATCAAATATCTCAATGACTAAGATGGGGGTAAGGGGCATCATGTGTCTCCGGGACAATGCACCTAACTTTTGGCATCTATCACAAGAACGACAATAATTGTTAGTGTCCTTAAACAATGTAGGCCAATATAATCCAGACTGTAAAATTTTTGCAACGGTCTTTTTCATAGAAAAATGGCCTCCGCAAGATGCACTATGACAAAAATGTAAGACACTTTCAATCTCACCTTCAGGGATACAACGCCTTATGATTTGGTCGGGTCAATACTTATATAGATAAGGATCATCCCAATAAAAATTTCTTACCTCGACCAAAAATTTGCGCTTATCTTGAGCACTCCAAGATGATGGAACTTCGCAAAAAACCAAGTAATTAACAATGTGTGCATACCATGGTACTTGAGTGACAGCGAATAGGTGTTCATCAGGGAAGTCATCACAGATGGGTAGGCCATTGGCAGTCACTGAACTCCAGACGAGACAAGTGATCCGCCACAACATTCTCGACCCCCTTCTTATCCTTTATAGTTAGATCAAATTCCTGCAGAAGTAAAATCCACCTAATCAATCTTGCCTTAGCATCCTTTTTAGAAATAAGAAACTTAAGGGTTGCATGGTCAGTAAAAACAGTGATAGGTGTACCAATCAAATAAACACGAAATTTATCTAAAGCAAAAGCTACAGCTAGCAACTCTTTTTCAGTAGTCGAATAATTCTTTTGAGCATCATTAAGTATTCGAATAGCATAGTAAACAACAAAGGGCTTCCCTTCGCTATCCCAAGACTGCCCCCACAGCATAGTTGCTTGCATCACACATTATCTCAAATGGTAAATTTCAATCTGGTGGCTGCATGATGGGGGCAGAGGTGAGCCTATCAATGAGTGTTCGGAAGGCGTCCTCACACTCTTGTGTCCATTGAAACACGACGTCTTTGACTAGGAGGTTACTTAATGGTCTAGAGATGGCAGAAAACTTATGTATGAACCTTCTATAAAAACCCGCGTGCCCTAGAAATGATCTCACATCCTTGTTACTTTTAGATGTAGGTAATTTAGAAATCAATTCAATTTTAGCTTTATCAACCTCGATTCTTTTATCAATAACTATGTGTCCCAAAACTATTCCATAGGAAACCATGAAATGACATTTTTCCCAATTAAGCACCAGACCCTTCTCTTCACGTCTACTTAAAACAGCTTTCAAGTGAAGTAAACATGAATCAAAGAAATCACCAAAAACAGTCAAATCATCCATGAATACTTCCATATATTTTTCAACCATGTCACTAAAAATACTCATCATGCATCTTTGAAAAGTAGCCTGTGCATTACACAAACCAAATGGCATACGCCGAAAAGCATAAGTACCAAAAGGACATGTGAAAGTAGTCTTATCTTTATCCTCTAATGCAATCTCAATCTGATAATTTTCCTGAATACCCATCTAGAAAGCAATAGAAAGAATGACTAGCTACTCGCTCTAAGATTTGGTCTGTGAATGGAAGTGGGAAGTGATCTTTGCGGGTGGCAGAATTAAGTTTCCTATAATCAATGCACATGTGCCACCCTGTCACTACCTTAGTAGGAACAAACACCCCTTCATCATTAGTCACCACCGTTATTCCAGATTTCTTGGGAACCACTTGAGTTGGACTAACCCACTTGCTATCGGAGATGGGATAAATGATGTTTGATCTAACAATTTTAAGACTTCCTTTTTCACCACCTCTTTCATAATAGGGTTAAGTCGCTTTTGAGGGTCTCTAAGGGGGTTAGCTCCTTCTTCTAAGTGAATCCTATGGGAACATATTAAGGGGCTAATACCTTTGATGTCAGCTATAGTCCAACCTGATGCAGATTTGTGCTCACGTAACATATTAATCAATTCTTCTTCTTGTGAGCTATCAAGCACGGAAGAAATAATAACAAGAAAGGTATCACCAGGTCTGAGGAATGCATGTTTAAGTCCCTTAGGCAGTGGAGCTAGGTCAACTTTCGGAGTTTCCACGGTGGATGGTTGTGGTTTCTGTCTTTCCTTTGGCAACTCCTCAAAGCATGGTTGCCATTGTCGTCATCCTTTATCCTTTAACCCTGAAACAACAGAAATATCAAAAGCATTGTCAGGATAAAGTAAACTCTCAGAATCAGAAATAGAAAGGAGGTACTCTAAGGTTTCAGAGTCTGCGCTCAGGAGCGCCTCCTCTGATATCATTGTGTCTATCATGTAGATATGATGACACTCATCATCATCTCGTGGTTGCTTGCTAATATTGAATATGTTGACCTCCAGAGTCATGTTCTCAAAAGACAGCTTCATTAGACCGTTCCTGCAAATGATAAGAGCGTTAGCTGTGGCAAGAAAAGGTCTACCTAAAATAATCGAAATTGTAGACTCCATATTAACCGTAGAATGAGTATCTAAAATAAGAAAGTCCATGGGATAGTAAAACATATCAATCTGCAGCAAGACATCCTCGACTATTTGATGCAGATTTAACTAACCTAAATAAATAGGTTAATTTAACCTAGTCTTAATAACTGCAAGTGCACAATGTCTAACTGGTAGACAATGGCAAGTACAGGTCGATCCCACAAGGACTGTGGTTGCAATTATATTTCAGAGTTGACTTAAACTAATTTAAATGGGGGTTACATCAATCAAAATATCTAAACTAAAAATCAAATTAAAAAGAAAAATAAAAAGTTTTTAAGAATATGAGAAGGGAAACCAAGGCATTGAATCCACCAATTCAGTTTTTCAAGTTATTTTAATCTAAATTATTATTTTCTAAAGCAAGAAGCTTTAGGGATGAGAATCCCTTGCTTGCATCGATGATGTGATCGTTTAGAACAATTCAGTTTTAAAATCCAATGTTACAATTAACTTCAGCATAAATTATAGACTCCTAGAATTGAGTGACTTATTACGGCACACTAATCACAAGTCTAATTTATTAAGTTTCAATTCCTAGCATTGAGTATCTTATTACGGCACACTCAATCACGAGTCTAACTTAACCAATTAAAACTAATGCTTTAAATATTAGTAAAGAAAACTCTAACTACCGACTAGTCTAGATCAAATTCGATATAATCGGTGAAAGTAATTTACTAATACTCAGAAATTAAATGTATTTTGCAGTTAAGCACATAATAAAATAAAAATTCAAACTAGAACAAACTCTTGAAACCCAATTGGTTTCATCTTAGCCTTGGCGAAGGGTTTAGCTCTCCATGGTAGATGGCGTCACAGCACTGGTGTAGGTGGAATCCATCTCAGCACAATCGCGAATCACGAGAAAAAGGTTGCAAATGCACTGTGGTGGTACAGAGCAGAATCGCAGGTTGCAAATAATGAAACTGATTTGAAAAACAGCTTTCTCCCTCTAGAACAGTCACACCTTCGTCTCCAGCGAGCAGCCTTGTGTTGCTTGCTGATTCTTCACCCCTCGCGAGCGTCTTCTTCTCCCGACCGGATCCGATACCTGCAAGAGAGAGGGAAACAAAATGAGGGAGATACGAGAGAGAGGAAAGAAAGGACGAACAGGAGAGGAACAGGGGCTGTGAAACAGGGAGGCGCTCCCTGTTTCTGCTACTGCTTGTGAGCTATGTTCCTCCGGCGAGCTCCGGTCCTTGCAAGAGAGAGAGAGGGTCGGGATATGGATGAACAGATAGAGAGACCGAAGTGACGCGAAGGAGGAAGAGGACGAAGGAGGACAGAGAGGCGCTCCATGTATGTGCGCTCTCTATTCTGTCGCGAGGCGGTGTGGATGCTGGACGGTGGCGTGGAAGGGGAGAGGAGCAGGGTTTCTCTATTTCGTGGTGTGCGTGGTTGTGTTGCGTGAAACAGTGAGAGGGTGGTGGTGATGAGGTGGTTGTTCTGTGTGTGCGTGATGATGGGAGAATGCAGGGACAGTTGCGAGGTGGCTTTGCGTGATGAGAAGGGGATGAAGACAAGGCAGGTGGAGGTATGACGATGTAGTGAGGACGTATTGGTGAGGTGAGGTGGTGATGGTGGGCTTATCGCACTGCTGGTTCTCCTATCGAGCGAGGATTGCAGGCAGGGTGGATTGGCGTGGTGCTCGGGTGATGGCGGACTGATTAGGACAGAGAAGGAGTAAGAGATGGATGATGATGGGATGGGTGTGATGAAAATCACTTTGTGAAGGAAAGAGGATTTGTTTTTGGCTATTGAGGCTTGATTCCCTTCTCCCCCTCCCATTTTTCTCATTTATTTCCCTTGTATTTATAGATAACTAGAAAAATGAATATGGACAACTTAAAGGGGAGGATTCAATGAGTGATTTAAGGAAAAAAAAAAATCAAACTGAATATGGGATAATTGGGAGAATATTCTTTGGGTTTGATTGGGCTTATCATTGGGTTTGGATTTATGAGTTTGGTTTTGGGTTTAAGTAAAGGGCTCAGGTTATTTTCACCTCCACTTTCTCTGAAGTCACCATCTGGGATTGTTCATTGCATTTTTCTCTGATTTCTTCATTACAGCTCCACATTCTGCAAAAACACAAAAATTTAATAATTAATCTAAAATAAGATAAAAACAAGGATTTACAAAAATATAATAAGAGATAATAATGTTATAATTATGTGATTATCACTATTCCTCTTGGCTTCTTAACCGATCTATCGGCCAATCCTATTACCACGGATGTGGGTTTAATCTCTCTTAGACCCAGTCGCAAGTAAATAGAATATGGCATTAGATTTACACTTGCTCCTAAATCGAACAAGGCTTGGCCGAACTCATGAGTCCCAATCTGCAGGTGGCTCTAGGACACCCTGGATCTTTGTACTTGGGTGGTGTCCTCTGCTCAATCACCGCACTTACCTGTTCTGTCAAGAAGGCAACCTTCTTGACATGATGTTTCCTTGATGACCCTCGCATAAGTTGGTACCTGTTTAATCACATGCAGTAAAGGTAAGTTAATTTTAACCTGTTTCAAGTGTTCTAGAATCTCACCATGCATTTCCGATTTCTTTCCAGTAGGTCGTAATGCTTGAGGAAAAGGAACTGGAACTGGAATGTTCCTGTTGGGCTCATCCTCAGGGATGTTCTCCTTTGCACTTGGGGAGGTGCCTATAGTCATGGACGAGCTTGATCCATCTAAAATCTTACCACTCCGAGTAGTGATGGCATTAACCTCTTTGACATTCTGAGAGTCTTAAAAAAAAGGTTTGTGCCATAAGTTGGCCCTTCGGATTTGCTTGAGGCTGTGACGGAAATTGGCCTCGCTCTTGTACTGTTAATGAACTTATCAGCTTGGTTATCTGGCTTTTGATCTCCTTGTTCTCTTCTGCCAACTGTGTCAATGCAACCTCAAATTTTGTATTAGTTTTACCTTGTGCCTCTATAAATGCATGTAATGTGTCTGATAAGGAACTTCTGTTAGATTGCACATTGTATGGAGGTGCAGCGTATGACCTAGGTGGTTGTGCCTGTGAGTGTGTAGGTTGGTCTGCTTCGGACCTCCAGCCTAAGTTAAGGTGATCTCTCCAGCCAGAATTGTAAGTGTTAGAGAATGGTGAGTAAGGCTTCTTGTACATCCCTAACGCGTTACACTGTTCCTCATAAGCCCCTCTCATCTCAGTCAAGGTCGGGCAATCCTGTGCTAAGTGTTCAACTCCCCCGCATATAAAACAGGCGTCCTATAGCTCAACTCTGGCAATAGTATGTGTGGGCCTACCATCCTTGGTCTTAAGTGCTTCTAACTCCCTAGTCACTCTATCCAATTGGGCTCTAAGGTTGTCCTCTTCCCTAAGTTGATAGACTTCAGCTGAGCTTGTTCTATCCGTGCTCTAAGTAGCACTTGGACCAGTCCAAGTATGAGCCTTTTCAGCCAGGTCATTCAGGTACTCAATGGCCTCGTCAGGGTCCTTATGCAAAAACTCCCCATTACACATCATCTCAACGAACTGACGCTCTCTAATGGTGAGCCCCTCATAAAAATAACTGATTAAGCACCAACTCTCATACCCATGGTGTGGACATGTATTCAAGATATCCTTGAACCTCTCCCATGCTTGATATAATGTCTCGCTATTCTTTTGAATGAAGGTAGAAATCTGTCTCTTTAGACCGTTGGTTTTGTGGTGAGGAAAGTATTTATTAAAAAGTGCTTAGGTCATCTCCTCCCACGAACCTATAGACCTTGGTCGCAAAGAGTATAGCCAACTCTTCGCTTTTTCCTTAAGGGAAAAAGGAAAAAACTTAGTCTAACCGAGTCTACGGCCTCAACTTTGTTGTGGAAAGTCGCCACAACTTCCTCGAATTCCCTAATGTGAACATAAGGATTCTCACTCTCTAGCCATGAAAAGTGGGTAATAATTGTATCATACCTGGCTTAAATTCTAGCTTTGGTGTACTTGGTGCAAACATGATACATGATGGAGTAGCAGTTCGCGTGGGGTGAAGGTAGTCCTTTAGCGACCGAACATGATCATCTTCGTGATTACTCATGGTGTTAAAATTAGAAGTAGAACTTAATTTGGTCACAATGAGAATTTGTGGGTGTTCTAAATTTGGGACCCTAATTAGTCTCCCTAAGTGGTCTCTATTCCAACTCACACTCTCCCAATGTCCTTTTTTGTTTTTTTCCAATTTTCTTAAGAAATAAAATAAAAATAAATAAACTGGACCTAAAACCTAAAAATAAAATAAAACAATGAGCAAGAAAGATAATACCCAAAACCTCCCTTGTAGAATGACGCTAATCCCCGGCAACGGCGCCAAAATTTGATTACGCCCAAACAGCACACGTGGTCAATTGCAGTAAAGATTGGGGTGTTGATCCCACGAGGAAAAGCGATCTACAAAACAAGGTCAAAGAAGAAGAACTACGCGAACCTAAATTTAAGAAATTCTAGCAATTTTAAAATATGAAATTAAATTTAGTTTAATAAAAATCAAGTTTGGAGAAGTCACAAGGTTCCAAGAATCCCTCCTAGATTGCACGCGCCAACTAGTATTGATTCGCTATAATGACTCAACTACGTGTTTCACATCCCAAACAACATAATCGAAAAAATAGTCTTTAATACATCAATATATTCTAATGTAAATGGATTTTAGATTTCACTTTCCTTAGAAAGCACAAAGGTTGGTCATATATGATATCCTAAATTTACGATATATCCGGAGACAATATCGTAATAAAGGACAATCACATATAACTAACCTACCAGAATTAATTGATCCTTAAAAATTCAGCACATAAGAAAAGCGTGACTAAACTTATATGGAGAAGAAAACGACAACCACCGGAATAATAATCTACAAAGAAATTGATGAAATCTTTGTCACTAAAATAACATAAACTCCTATATTAAATAAAAGTGAAAATCATAAACACCATTATTCATCGTGAAAGCATAAAACGAATCAAATACTAATTAAGTGTGTTACATCTAAGAGTTCACATATTCGCCTTGTGTGGAGTTTAGTGACACATGGTGAATGTGATGACAGCAACAATGATGTGGAGCTTCATCTGCATGGCAGTGCGTGGTGGATTAGCAATGCGTGTTGTTGTTGTCCTGCTTCTTCCGTTGTTGCTGGAAAAGCATATCCTGCTGTCCTGCGCACTCTCTGATGCCATATTGCGTCCCTGCTGTCCCGGACAGCGTCCCCTGCTGTTCTGAACAACTTCCCTGCTGTTCTGAACAGCTTCCCTGCTCCTGCGTTTCTGCTGCTACTTTGTTTTTCTGTCCTGCAGCTTGGCTCTGCCTTGTGTATTCTCTCTTCTTGTTGTATTTATGGTAAAGAGAAAACCCTTATTGGCCCCAATTGGAGACCCAATACCCTGTACAAATGGAAACCAACTACAAATTGGAAACCCAATACAAAAGGGGTCCATATACAATTGGAAACCAAATCTAATTAGAAACCACCCTTTTTGTTTAAATTCTTTTCTAGGAAGGGTGGGTTTGGCTATGTTCATCCATATCACTTCTTTGTTCCACCAAAATTCAAAACTAATTTTTCTTTATTTTTTCTTTGGTTCTCTTTATTAATCTTTGGCTTGAGTGTCTCCCGCTCCACTTCACCAATTTGTCTATAAATTTCCAAATTCGCCACGCAATGCACTTTTGTCATTTAAACACCAAATCCTACAAAAATACAAAAAAAAAAATAATTAAACTAAAATACGTTATTCGAAACACTAACAAATATAAATTAGGAGGTATATTATGTAATAATTATGTGAACATCAGCTCTACATTCCATGGTCGTTTTAAGCCTTCGCTATCGACGTCTTCCAGACAGTATGTTTCCAGCCTGCTAACCTTAGCAACTCTGTAAGGTCCTTTCCAATTAGGATTTAGCTTTCCTACCTCGGCTTCTTTGGTGTTTTGCTGGATTTTCCACAGTGCCCAATATCCCACCTTGAATTCCCATTGCTTGACCTACTCGTTGTAGTATTGCGCCATCCGTTGTTGGTAGGCGGCTATCTTGGTAGAGGCCAGATCCCACTTTTCATTAAGAAGGTCTAGTCCCACGCGTAAGGCTTTGTTGTTCTTGTCCGATCTGAACTCTTCCGTCCGGAGGGTTGGCACCTCAAGCTCTACTGGAACCATAGCTTATGACCCGTATGCTAGGGCGAAGAGTGTTCTCTAGTAGGGATTCTTTTTGTTTTTCGATATGCCCAGAGTATTCCTGGTAGCTCTGGAACCCATTTTCCTTTGGCTACATCGAGTTTTCTTTTGATGGTTTCTAGGATTGTCCGATTGGTAACTTTTCACCTGACCATTGGCCTGGGGGTGTCTTGGCAAGGAAAAGTGGTGCCTTACTCCAGGCTTTTTCACAGTTCTTTGACATTGCTACCTTCGAACTGGGTTGAGTTGTCGCTGACCAATACTCTTGGGATGCCAAATCTGCAGACGATGGCGGCCCATATGAATTTTTTGATTTGGATCTGCCCTATTTTGGATAGGGGCTCGGCCTCGACCCACTTGGTAAAGTAGTCAATGGTGACAAGAAGGAATTTTTTACCAGCCGATGTTGGGAGCGGTTCGACGTTGTCCATTCCCCATTGCGCCACTCATTGAAGTTAGTGACTGGGTCGACATGTGGGTGTATGGTGTGAACCTCTGACATTTGTTGCACTTGCGAACTGTATCTTTGGCGTCCCGCTGCATGGTCGGCCAATTGTACCCTAAAGTCAGGACTTTGTGGGCAAGGGTTCTCCCACCTGGGTGATTATTGTAGATGCTGCTGTGAATAGCTTCCAAGACTTGTCTAGCCTCTGAGGGCAATAGACATCGGAGCAGTGGCCCTGTTATCGATCTCCTATATAACTTGTCGTTTAAGAGAGTATACTTTGCTGCTCTGTTTTTAAGTTTTCGTGCTTCGACCTTATCTGTTGGTAAGGCTCCTGATGCTATATATTCTAGTATCGGAGTCATCCAATTGGGCTGTGTCTCCACGGCGTAGATATTCTCGTGCTCTTCTTTGTCGAGGCTTGATTTCTCCTGATATTCGATGAGGCCGCAAGAGACTTCGCTGGAGGCTGAGGCTTCTTTTGCTAGCTTGTCAACCCTTTGGTTTTCATCTCGAGGGCACTGTGTGAGCTGAAAATTCTTGAACTTACTCATTAGGCCAGGTACCTTGTCGCGGTAGACTATTATGCGCGGATCTTTGCTATTGAAATCTCTTTTGACATGGTTGACTACTAGTCTTGAGTCGCTGTATGTTGTTAGGCGATCTATGCCGATCCCCAAAGCTAGCTTTAAGCCTGACATGAGGGCTTCGTAATCGGCTTCGTGCTTGAAACGGGGAAACCAAATCTAACGGCCTTTTCGAGGGTGAAGCTGCTAGGGGAGCCGAGAGTGATACCTGTTCCGCTTGCCTTATCAGTTGAAGATCCGTCACAGCACAGGGTCCAAACTTGGACATCGAATTTCGTGAGTTGGTAACCTACTTTTGGTTATTCTCCACTGGTGAATTCATCAATGAAATCCGCAAGCGCCTGGGCTTTGATGGCAGTTCTTGGAGCGTGGTTTATGTCAAACTGCCCAAGTTCCGCTGACCATTTCACCATCCTACCAGATAGCTCGGGTTTATGTAACACCAAGCGGAGTGGGTGTTTGGTCAGGACCATTATGGAGTGAGCCTAAAAATAGAGCCTCGTTTTCCTGTAGGATACGACTAGTGCCAGGACCAACATTTCCAGGTCTGGATAGTGCGCTTCTACTTTTACGAAGGTTTTTCCGATGTAGTATACTAGTCTTTGGATTCCATGGTCGTCACGTACGAGGGCTGAACTAACAGTGTGTTTGAAAACAGACAGGTAAAAGTATAGTGTTTCACCTATCGCGAGATTCGAGAGTAGCTCTGGACTCCCCATGTATGTTTTCAATTTCTGAAAGGCTTGTTCACATTCCTCGTTCCACGAAAATCCTTTACTCCCTTTTAGTGTTTTGAAGAAGGGGAGGCATTTGTTAGACGACTTTGATATAAATTTGTTTAGTGTTGCTACCCTCCCAGTTAGGCTCTGAACTTTTGTGATATTAGATGGGGACTTCATGTTGATTAGAGTCTGAATCTATTTCGGATCAGCCTCGATTCCCCTTCTGTTGACAATATAGCCTAGGAATTTCCCGGACTCAATTCCGAACGTGCACTTTTGAGGGTTGAGCTTCATTCGATATTTCCTGAGTTGGTCGAATGCTTCGGCAATGTCCCGTACGTGGTCGGGACTGTGAAGGCTTTTTACCAGCATGTCATCGATGTATACTTCCATATTTCTACCGATCTGTTGCTTGAACATTCAATTAACCAATCGTTGATAGGTAGCCTAAGCATTCTTTAAGCCGAATGGCATTATCCTACAGTAGTATATTCCCTTTTTCATCACGAAAGTGGTTTTCCCTTGATCTGGGGGTGCATTAATATTTTATTGTAGCCAGTATATGCGTCCATAAAGCTGAGGAGGCTGTGTTCCGATGTGGCATCTACGATCTGATCAATCCGGGGGAGTGGGAAGTTATCATTGGGGCAAGCTTTGTTTAGATCGGTGTAGTCTACACATACTCTCCACTTCCCATTTTTGTTTTTTACGAGAACGGTGTTTGCCAACCAGTCGGGGTATCGTGCTTCCTTGATCATGTCTGCGTCGAGTTAAACATTGTACCTTTTATGATAGCGTTTCTTTCGAGTGCCATGACCCCTTTTTATGCTTGACAGTTTTCTTGAAGGGATCTACTTCGAGGCGATAGGTGATTATTGAAGGGTCGATCTCCACCATATCCTGGATAGTCTAGGTGAAGATGTCCTGGTTACGCTACAATAGCTTTGTAAGTTGCTTTGCCACTTCCTTGTTTAAACAGGAACCGATCTGGATGGCCTACTGTTCCGAGGGTCGTCGAGGTAGACCGTTATGGTTTCTTCTTTTGGTTGTTCGACATTGGGCCTGCCCCAAGGGCTTACCGATGCCTCGTCACCCAGTGTCGGTTGTTCTTCCCTTAGACCTCGAGTTGGGAAAAGGATAGCCTTGGCCTTTGAGTTGACTGCAAGTTAAGGACCGCCGGATGGCGAAATCATCATGTATTGGCATTCCCTGGCCTCTAATTGGTCTCCTTTCAATTTACTGATCGCTTGGTTCATAGGATACTTGACACACTGATGCAAGGTGGACACCGCCGCTCCCATCTGATGTAACCAGGGTCTGTCGTAAACCAAATTGTATGTCGAAGGCGTGTAGATCACTATGAACTCTTAGAACGGAGTTTTATGAGTCGATTAATTTTCTGCTGTTATCGTCAGTTGTACCTTTCCTACGGGGAGCTGTTTCTCACCACTGAAGTCGATTACTGGACGACTATCAGGAATTAAGGTTGCTTCATACATTTGCATGCTGTGGAGTGTGCAAAAGAATAGGACATTCATCGAGATCCAAGTATCAACTAGGGATTTTTTACCTCCCATCTTGCAAGGGAAACTATCATCACCAGGGCATCATCGTGTGAGATTTGTACGCCTTTGAGGTCCTTCTGTGTGAATGCTAGCGGTGCGGATGAGCCCTGCTTTTGACCATGTGGTGTCAGTTGTCCATCGCATACAACTTGAATCCTCAAGCCTCGTAGAGCCCTTTTTTTGGACTTGTTGGACAATTCAGACTCTTAATGTGCTCCGTAAAGCGCATGTATCCTGTTGACCAAAGGCTTCCCGGTTTGGTCCTCTCCCGCTCTTCTTTCAGGATGACGAAGCTTTGTGTTTTATTTGCCAAATCTACTGTGTTTGCCGGAGGATCCGGTGTCAGAAGGTAGTCAAACTCTCTTTTTCGCAGACCGTTAATGAAGGTTAAAACGGTCGTTGCATCATCGCATGAGCAGACGGTGTTTAACTCATTATTGAATCAGTTTAAATACGTTTCTTGCATCTTGGTTGAACTGCGCTTCATTGATATGAACGTCTGAATCATTAACAGATTCAGGTGTGTGGGAAGAGATCGTACATCCGGCTCGGGATTCAATGGTGTTGTCGTGTGCACGGGGGTGTGACTGTGTTGCTCGCGCTCGATAGGAACAACAAGGATGGCCTGAGCTATGGACGTGTGCTCTAATTTTTTGTTGTTGCGTGACCTAGTGGTCACCATCTCTAGGATGTGGTAGGAGACGACGCTTAGTGTAAAGTTAAGAACTATGTCGTCCCCACGAATGACACCAAACTAATGCAATCGATTTTCACTCCCTGCTTTGACCCTGTTCCTGCTGACCTGCACAAGTAATGCACGTGAGCCACAGACTACTGTGGGGGTGGCCAATGGCACTTCGATGCTAAAATCAGACATGGATCTGAGGAATGTGTAATGTTGTAACAGGGATTTTGTAGCATACCTTAGCTTACCAACCTCATGTTTTATTTATAGTGCAAGGAGTCTTGGTTCAACCAAGCCATCGTAGGCGTAGTTTAGGGAAGAGATCTTCGTGGAGATATCTCTTTAATTAAGAGTCGTGTTGTAAGAGGGAAGTTCCTTGTTAACTCTGCACTCCTAGATACGCGGGAGATAGTTCCCAATCCAAGAACAATTCGTGGAAGGGAGTTTCTCTGTGTGGAAGATACTCTGGTGTTTGCTTCCTAGTTGGAAGCAGAGAGTAGTTGTAGTTGCCCGTCCGAAGCTGATCCTCGAGATACTTTCCTAAAGAGGGCTTATGGGTATTGAGGATGGTTGTGAGACGTGTGGGCCTAGGATGCTATGAGAGTCCGGGTCTGCTTGGCAGATTGAAGTTGAACGGGCTTAGATCCGCTTGGGATGGATCAGTGTTGGGCCGATGCTTGAGTCCGTACTTCCTCGAGATCATCATGACGTTCGGCTCAAGAGTATGACCATTTTTATGTATCATCACATAGTTACTGGTATTGAACTCGTAAACATAGTTACTAGTATTGAACTCATAAACATAGTTACATATTTATACAAATTGATGTCTTTTCCTTTCTTCGAATATAGTTGTTTGTCTATTATGCTTTTGACTCTGTTATTTAATATTCAGATTGATGCTTATGCTGGTGGTGTTAATGACCTTGCATTCTCTCACCCAAACAAACAATTATGTTTTGGGAATGACAAAACGATAAAGGTTGAGTTAGTTCTTATACATTGTGGGATGCCAAACTCAAGCTTTTCAGGTTGAGTACAAACTTTTGGGTGTTTACCACTGGAACTAAACAATGTACCTTTGAAGGTCATGAGGTGAGTGGCATTCTCCAAACTGTGATATTTCTCCAATTTATCTTCTCAACTCCACTTGATGGCAAGATAAAAATATGGCTATATAGCGTTGATGGTTCAAGGTATATATGGCTTATAGCATGTACTAACCTTTAACAATAAAAACGGCGAGGAAAGTGAGGGGGTTGTGAAGAGGACATACCAAGGAAAATCATTTTTTGGTTGCTGGTGATAAAGAGGGGGCTGCTGAAACAACCAAAAATTGTTTTTTGGCAGCTGGTGATGAAGAGGGGGCTGCTGAAACAACCAAAAGGGTTGTGAAGAGGACAACAACAATGCAATTAAAATCGCAGCCAATAAGTTCTTAATTCGCATCTTTCAGCTAATGACAATGCAATTAAAATCTAGGGAGAATTAATTAACCTGAAGAGCACGATGAAATCGAAAAGATTTAACTTGATGAAGAGAGAATGAAGAGTATGTTGGCTTGAATAGTCCCACATCAAGTAAGGAAGAGTCGTCACTAGGTTTTATAAGGAGATGGTCCACTCTCTAATAGCAACAAGGTCTTTTGGAAAAAACCCCATACCACCTAGGCCTAGATAGAATGCCCGACCCGATAGGTGGTGTTTAAGTTGGGAACAAGTGCACATGCGCTCAGAGCCGAATTTAAGTTGGGAACAAGTGCACATGCGTGACGCCCCACCAATTGGTATCAGAGTCGATGGTTCGGCTAGGGCTCGCTCGACGAGGTGCAGGTGGCACATTGTTCAGGGGATAGGCGTAGGCACATGACAGCGAACCAGACCAGGTGGAGCATCGCAGGTGCGTGGTCCACCAGATGAATGATCCAGATTAGGCTTCAGATCATTGCCGAGGTGGTGTCCGATAGTATCCTAATAGCAGCGAGGCCTTTTGGCAACAAAAAACCCACACCACCTAGGCCCAGATGGAAGCCCCGACTCGATAGGTGGTGTTTAAGTTGGGAACAAGTGCACATGCACAACACCCCACCAATTGGTATCAGAGCCGAATTTAAGTTGGGAACAAGTGTACATGCGCGACGCCCCACCAATTGGTATCAGAGCCGATGGTTCGGCTGGGACTCGGTCGGCGAGGTGGAGGTGCAGGCGGCACATTGTTCAGGGGATAAGCGTAGGCGCAGAACAGCGAGCAAGATCCAGGTGAGAGTTCAGGTCCTTCGGGTGAACGATCATCCTCTATCGTTCAGGGAGAATAGGCGCATGGCAGCGAGCCAGACCAGGTGGAGCATTGCAAGTGCGTGGTCTACCAGATGAATGATCCAGATTAGGCTTCAGATCCTTCCCGAGGTGGTGTCCGAGAATATCCTATAAGTCTGAACGAGATGGAGTTAGTACGGAGGTTGCGACTAGGTGGAGCCAACAACGCCGAGAATAGTCCAGCCTGTACACCGAGTGTTACCCACAGGATCGTGGTTGCACATGAGACTCAGGGAGGAGGAGATGTACTTCGAGATGTTGCAGACGGGTGGATGGATTGTAGGATGTGACAATTCGCGCCAAGGTGGAGATTGTTGGGAAAGTGTTGGCTTGAATAGTCCGAGGAGTCGTCACTAAGGTTTATAAGGAGATAGTCCACTCCCTAATAGCAACGAGGCCTTTTGGAGAAAAACCCCACACCACCTAGGCCCAGATGGAAGGCCCGACCCGATAGGTGGTGTTTAAATTGGGAACAATATCGTTGCTATGTATAGTGGACCAAGGGGTGCGCGACGCCCCACCAATTCATACCATGAAACATAAAAATGAAGTCACTGATATCTTCAAGAAGTGGAAAGTTATGATTGAAAAATAAACAGAAAGGGTGATCAAAGTAATGAGATCTGACAATGGCGATGAGTATACACTGAGGATCCCTTGAAGCAGTTTTGTTTGGAACATGGCATTAAAAGACACTTCACAGTGAAGTCGACACTACAACATAACGGGGTAGTAGAACGGATGAACCGTACCCTGTTGGAGACAGCACGGTGCATGTTGTCCAATGCAGGTTTGGACTGAAGCAGTAAACACGGCGTGCTATCTCATTGACCGCTCTCCTTTATCAACTATTGAGTCTCAGATTCCTATGGAGGTATGGTCTGGTATTTCTTCAGACTATTCTAACTTGAAAGTATTTGGTTGTCGAACATATTTTCATGTTAAGGAAGATAAAATTGGAGCAAGGGCCAGGAAAGCTATTTTTCTAGATTATCCAGATAATGTTAAAGGGTATAGATTATGGTGCCCTGACTTGCAGAAGTTTGTGATCAGTCGAGATGTGAAGTTCCACGAGGAGGCTTTGTTACAGGCAAAGTGTGCGAGATGCAAAAATGGTTCCCCTATTTGGAGGGGTGATAGCTATGATGAATATGAGGATGCTGGAGATTCTCTGCAGGTGGAGCTTGGAGCTCCTAAATCTCATACAGAGCATGATGTTCCTTCTACTGAGGGAAGGGGCGATACAGTGGCAAAAGATGAGGTTCCTACTGATGGGGACTTGGATTCTACACAACAAGTTCAACAATTACAAACATCGTCTTTAACAGCAGACAGAGTACTTAGAGTCAGACATACACCACTTAAATTTGGTTATGAGGATGGCGCAACTTGCGCATTCTCAGTTCTTGATGGGTATGATGATGTTCCTACCACATATACGCATGTTTTGTGAAGTGTTCAGAAAGAGGAGTGGAAGGAAGCTTTGGATGAGGAGATGTTATCTCTTCAGAAGAATCATACATGGGAGCTTGTGACACTCCCTAAAGGGAAGATACCAATTGGGTGTAAGTGGGTTTTCACAGTGAAAGACGAGATTCCAGATTCCAGGGGTACTTGTACAGATATACGATACAAGGAAAAATTGGTGGCTAAAGGATATGCACAGCAAGAAGGTGTGGACTACAATGAAGTATTCTCTCCAGTGGTAAAACACACTTCTATCCGAGTCCTTTTGGCTTTAGCAGCGCAGTTTGACTTAGAGCTCGAGCAACTTGATGTCAATATTGCTTTCTTGCATTGTGATTTGGAGGAGGATATATACATGTCTCAGCCCAATGGATATGTTGTTGTTGGTAAGGAATAAAAGGTATGCAAACTGAAGAAGTCACTGTATGGATTGAAGCAATCTTCAAGGCAGTGGTACAAGAGGTTTGATACTTTTATGATTGAGCAGGGATATGCGAGGAGTCAGTATGATCCTTGTGTATTCACACAGAAGCTCAAGGATGGATTTTTTGTGTTTATCTTACTTTATGTTGATGACATGCTCATTGCTGCGAAGAACATGAAAGAAATTGATAAATTGAAGTTGAAACTTAGTTGGAGTTTGAGATGAAAGATCTTGATTCAGCGAAAAAGATATTTGGGATGGAGACAGTGAAAGATGGGAAGAAAGACAGATTGACATTGTCACAGAGACAATACTTAAAGAAAGTTATTCACCGTTTTGACATGGATATGTCTAAGTCGGTAAGTACTTCTTTGGCTTCTCACTTTAAGCTCCCGGGTAAGTTGTCTTCTAGCATAGAGGATGAGAGGGAATACATGTCACAAGTTCCCTATGCTAGTGCAGTTAGTAGTCTTATGTATGCCATGATTTGCACACGTCCGGATATCACTCATGCAGTCAATCTGGTTAGTAGTTTATGTCAAACCTGAGAAAACGACATTGGCAGGCAATGAAGTGGATATTGAGATATCTTCGGGGTACGCTGGATGTTGGTTTAGTATATGAGAGAGGAGATGCGTCAAATATGATTCGAGGTTATGTAGATTCGAATTATGCTGGTGATCTTGATAGGCACCGATCGACTACAGGTTATTGTTTTACATTGACGATGGGTCCAGTGAGTTGGAAGTCTCAGTTACAGTCTACAGTTGCTTTGTCTACTACTGAAGCAGAGTACATGGCTTTATCAGAGGCGGTGAAGGAAGTCATCTGGCTTCGAGGCTTGGTTAGTGATTTGGGTGTTACTCAGGATGATGTGACAGTCAGAGTGCTATCCATTTGGCAAAGAACCAGGTTCATCATGCCCGGACGAAGCACATTGATGTGTGGTATCATTTTCTGAGGGATGTCATCGAGGATGGTGAGGTTCTCTTGGAGAAGATGAGTACTAAAGACAACCAAGCAGATATGTTGACAAAAGCGATTCCAAGGATCAAGTTTGAGCATTGACTCAACTTGATCAGGCTCTCCCAATGTTGACGCCTCAAGGGGGTAGGGCCCTTAGGGGCATGACGACGATTCTCTAACCGAGAAATGGCTCTTGGAGGTTTTTTATGCCAAGGTGGAGATGCTTATGTGGTTGTTTGTGATACTAGTATGGTGGCCTGAAATTGTTCGCCAAGGTGGAGATTGTGAGACAAAGTAGGACTCATGGTCCTTTACAAATAAGGACTCATAGTCCATTATGTAATTGGTGTTGGCTCCCAATTTATTGGGATTAAAGTCATTCACAAACAAGGATCTTATTCTTTCTTTAAAACAGCCAATACATCAACATGTGCAAAGAATAAAAACAACGTAACAACGCAGCAAAACATCAGCAACAACGCAATGTCAGATTGACAACAAATACAATGCTGAAACAAAGCAGCAGTGTGGCGTGAGTGCGGTGTGGAACGGGCTGCGATAAGCGAGTGAAACAGGTTACGAGTTTGGCGTGATTCGGTGTGTGTGCTGCGTGAAACAATAGCCAAGTAGAAGGATTGGAATCGAGTGATTTTGGGTGTTTTTCGTTTGCGAGTTTCGTCAAACCTTTGGTGGTATTGTTTGCTTGAGATTGGGTAATCTCAAGGATCGTTGCTTGACAACGTTGTAATCTTCAAGTAAGTGTTTCCACATCAATAAAATAGTTATAGAGTCGTTGTCCGTGGAGTAGGCAAAGCCAAATCACGTAAATCCCGGTGTCATCTTTATTTTCTGCATATTGCTTGTTGTTTGCTATTACTTGCATTGCGTTTTTAGCCATTCACTATGACCACCTAGGTCCATGACTTGTGTTGGAATTATTTGCATTAGCAGGTATTTTCCTTACAAATTAAAGAGAGAGATTTCAAACTACAACCTACAAACCATACTAATTAAGAGAGAGATTTCAAACTAACCTTGAGATAAGTGGTTGAGATAATGGTAGAAGGATGAAAAAGAAATACTGAAAAATAGAAATATGTGAGAAAATGCTTGAGAGTTGGTTTCTATGAGAGTTGGCTTCTATGTGAGAGTTGGTTTCTTTGAAAGTTGGTCTCTATGAGGGTTGGTTTCTATGGGCCATGGGATGATCACACTAAAATAAATCTTGGTCGTCTTTTATCTCCAAAAAAACCAAAACACCATCCTGAAATGTATTGTAGATTACAACTTTTTTTTTTTTGAAAAAAATGCATATGGCATGAAATGCATATTTAAAACTTTAAGCGTTTGTAATAGTTATTGGTTTTACGACATTAAGCATTTGTGTTAATGATTAGTTTCATTTTAAAGATTTTCAAAAATGCATTTCAGCCACACCAAGTTTACTAAAATCTTACAATCATGTAGATAGATATGACGATTTTCATTTTAAAAACACAAAAATTTTCTCTCAGAGCCACATGCATTCCACAAACTTTTTCACATTTTTGTTCATTATCTTTGTCGTTTTACTTGCAACTATTTACAAACATATCATTGTTGATAGTGAATCTCCACCATCAACATCTTCCCAAACTTTCAATCATGACCCTTTTTTTTTTATCTCCAACTCCAAACACCATTCTAAATGGTAATATAGACTAGTGTGTTTCTCGTATCGTTGGCACGATAGAAGATGGGTCGTGGCAATAGGTCAAACTCGGTTAAAATTTTAAACAATTAGGAAAATACATTTTAAAACCGCCACAATTAATCCTCCCCAAACTTTGATTTTCCAAAAATGCGTTTATGGTTTTCCTTCAATGTGTCTTACTATTGACATACTTACGACGTGAAGTGCATTAGATTACAATTATGTTTTTGGAAAAAATGCATATGACGTGGAATGCATATTTAAAATGTTAAACGCTTGTATTAGTGATTGGTTTCATTGGAAAAATCTTCAAAAATGCATTTTAACCATCAAGTTTACTAAAATCGACAACTAAATAGATAATTATGATGATTTTTATTTAAAATAAATAAATTACACAATTTTTTTCTCTCCGCCACATATGCATTTCACAAACTTTTTCACCTTTATGATCATTTCCTTTGCTCAAACGTACAACTTATTTACAAACATGACATTGTTGATAATGAATTTCACCATCAACATCTTCAACAACTTTCAATCTTGTCTTTTATCTCCAACCCCAAACATCATTCTAATTTGTAAGATAGACTATGGTATTCCCCGTACTGTTGACACTCCACATACACTTTTGAAGTGAACACCCTCATTATCCCACTTTCATCTCAATCAGTTTTGAAGTGCAAGCCGATTCTACGGTAAAAAATATATGCTATAAATCTTAAGGTTGGACTCAGTCAAAATTTAAGTCAGTTAGGAGAGGGGGAATTTTCAAATTCTGCGAGTGAATTCTCTCTCAAACTTTGAATTCGCCAAAACATGAAGTTGTTGGTTTTTATTTAAATGTGCATTAATATGCCCGTCTCATTTAATTAATTTTCTTTGTTTCCTATTATGATCACCTCGTCTCATTTCTTTTAAAATTATTGACAAATAATAATGACGTGAAATGCATTAGCCGTTTTTAATAATAAAATATATATTTTAAAAATTTTAACGCTTATTTTGATCATTGGTTTCATGGGAAGATCTTAAAAAATGCATTCTAATGATGCCAAGTTTACCGAAATTCGACAAGTGAGTAAATAGTCGTGACAATTTTAATTTTGAGAAAAAAAAACACACACAAAATTTTCTCCACGCCACATGTACATTTCCACCAACTTTTCTCACCATTTTTTCATTTGCCCTTCTCAATGTTTTATATTTATAAACATTTTATTATAGGAAATGAATCTAAACCATCAATACATTTCCCAACTTTCAATTTTAGTCATATTTTATAGGGGTGGGCATCTCATCCCGCGATCCCGAACCCGTCCCGTCCCAATATTTTTGGGATCTTTTGGGATTGATCAAACTCATCCGGATCCCATCCCGTCCCGATCTAGAGTGGGATGAGATCGGGATGAAGATTTTCAATCCCGCCTATCCCATCCCGTTCCGAATTTATTTATTTAATAATAATAATTATTAATTTTAATCAAAATACTCTTTTAAATTAAAGTTTAGGATGTGTTAAAATTAAATCAATGTAAGATGAAACTCTATATGAAATTTAAATGAATTGAATCATTAATGCTAAATGAAATTTATTTATTTGCCTTCAAAAAAAATTTAATATTTATTTATTTAATATTTATTATTATTTATGATGTAAGTTATATGTATATAAATTTGACTTTATTGGTGTGTGAGTAATGTGAGATAAAACTTTTTTTGTTATTTTTTATTGGAGGACTATTTAGTACGTGCTCATCCCGTCCTATCCCGTCTCGCCCCGATCCCGTTTGAGATGGGACGAGGTCCGGATGAGGTCTATTTCGTCCCGTCCCGATCCCGAATGAACGGGATGAGATTGGGATGATTCCATCTCGTCCCATCCCGTCCCGTGCCCACCCCTAATATTTTATCTCTAAATAGTTAAACGTCATTTTGATTTGTAAGATAGATTTTTCTTACTCAGCCGGATCCACTTCATTGTTGTTACACTCGTTTGTCCCTAATCAAACCCACCCCATGCATGAGTTTACTTTGTATGTTTTGGATTTGCTAAATGACACCACCATTTTTGCTGAAGGACATCATCAACCCTCTACTCTCTAATAGACGCCATCACCTTTTTGGAAGACACCACCATCTACTAAATGACACGACCAATATTGATCTTAACTCTCCCAAAATCTAATTTTCCCTTCTCTCCGGACGAAACAACCTTTCTCTCTCCCAAAATTTGAATCTTCGCACCCTCTACCCCAATCATTCTTCCTCCACTCTTTACTCTCTTACTCTACTATCTGCTTTTTCCCAGTGTGTTGGTTCAATTTTGTCTTCTACAAAAGGTACGTTGTTGGTTCATTTGTTATAAGTAGGAATTCAAATTGGCCATTTGAAATCATTGAACAATAACAAGAATCATATCAACAACAAAAAAGAGTAACATAGTTATAGTTTACATAAATTAGAAAAATGTTCTTTTCCTTCTTATTCTCAAAGAATTATTCATTTATGTGTTCGCCAGAGTTTCTGGTCTAAAGTGCATTAGGACACATAAACGAATCTGCTGTATCTTGGGAGAGACCATAACGTTTGCACCGAGACGAGTCGAATATTATCTTAAGAACATTGCTATAGCAAGCCTCAAGTCACATCTTCCTCCTCATTTTTATTCTCTGTTACTGATTGTTTCCAATATTGATGGTGGAGAACAGGAAAAAAAAAAAAAAAGGGGGGGGGGGGGGGGGGGGGGGGGGGGGGGGGTGGGTTGGGGGGAAATGGTTTTTGTTTGGTTTGTTAATGAGGAAAAGGAGGGATGAAAATTAAAGAGAAATTGGGGGATTTTTTCTTAAACTTGTGTTTAGTGTCTCGAGTTTGGAATAACAATGACGGGGAACCATTAGATGGATTAGGGTGTCGTGCACACAAATATTCAATACTTTTTTTATTTTATTATAATAATTCAATAGTTAGAAAATTTATCATTGAACTTCTATACAAAATAGTTATATATAATTTTCAGGGCCTATGTATAGTTTAAAAATAAATAAGAGGCTTCAAATAAAATATGTGAGGCATAGATATAATTAATCATTGTTTGATAGGGCTAATTTTTATTGTAAAAGTATGAAATGTAGAAGACAAAATGAAAAATCCAAAAGTTAGATTTAAGGGTCTTTTTATAATTTATAGATAATTAAATGGCTTTAAATAAATTACATTAAAAACTTAGGTATAATTAATGAATGTTTAAAGGGGACTGGTTTTGATTGTAAATAGTTAAATAAAACGATGGTAAAAATATGTAATAGTGTTTTTTTGACATGAACACCACTTATTACTTTTTACCCATATTTTGATTTTTCTTGTAAATACTATGGTAAAATCAAGTTGAAGACATTTTTACTATTCCTGCAAGACATTTTAACTATTCTTGCATCGTTCATTTGGGGAAACTTTCATTATATTGTTCAAATTTAACATTTGGGTCTAAAAAGGTTTTGTATTAAATAACCAAAGGGTAAATTTGACATTTTATAAAAAAGCATGTGGTTATTGACGAAGTTGTCACGAAAAATGTACGATTGATTGACGCCCGCTACGCGTACATGTATAATACTGTTGTTATTATTATTATTATTATTATATCAATGGTTTATGTTCTCTTTTTTTACTCTCCTAGAGATTTGTATATAATTTTACAGAAAATGAAAACAAACATTTAAACATCTCAATGTATTTAGAGGTATTCAATTAACCCAGCCGACACCTCACCTTAAATGGCAAGGTGAAATCTAAGCATGTGTTTGTTGTGAGGGTAGATTGGACTTTTCTAATGTAAACAATGGTTTTTTTTTTTTTATTAAGAGGGATGATATATTTAGTTGTAGAAAAAACACCATTTACTATCTTTTATTTTATATGGGGTGTAAGTGTAATAATGAAACTTTAGCGGCATAAAAGAGTAGGACGCTGTGACAGACATCAAAACTTTTATTCTTAGATTTTGGGGGCCAAAGTTGATTTAACTAAAATAATTGGGTGGCAAAGTGTAAAAGCCCAAAACAGTAATACCTTTGGGGCCTATAAGCTAGGTCCATATAATTTGCCACTGTTTTTCTTTCTAGGGATGTATTTAAATTGGCCAACATTGACATTGAGGATATCGAAACCATTCTTGACTTTATGCATTTCTTCTTGAGCTTTACAAGGAACTGATGATGACCTCGACCTCAGTTGTTCAGATGTTTTGAATGCCCATACTCACAGATAATTTCAGCTCAAATTGAAGGACTTTAATTAGAAATTGTAGTATATGCTTCCTTGCAATTGTACCGATGAAAGCAGCAAGAACACCATCATCGGACTTCCTTTTATGTCACACCCCAAGTCTCATACACAACGCCATTTGTACTTTGTTTATAGAGATCAGATCAGATCAGATCAGATCAGGGGAGGGCTTTCTCAATAGCATCATCTCTGCAATCTAAATTTGTATTCCTAGATTCAAGTTTCATTTTCTACAAAAACAATATGTTGTACTATTTGAAAACGGGTCCCAATTGGACGTTCAATATTGATATGTTGGATTAGGTATTTGGTAATATTTAAATCCAAACCAATTAGAAGCGATGTAGACAATTTAATATCCTTTCTATACAACAATCAAATGAAGATTCATTTTAGGAATGGCAGTGGAGCGGATTTTCACGGATATTTTCTCCACCCAAATCATTTGGGGCGGATTTGGATTAACCTTAATGAATTTCATGACAGATTCGAGGATCCAAATTATATCCGCCACAAATTCGGAGCGGATACGAATTTAACCATATTCGCCCCGCTTAATTTAAATAACAATTTAATGCCACTAGTTTAAATAAGACTGAGTTCTCATGTGACTTTTTTGCTCCACATCAATTCAGACTATGATTAATGGGGGTGGAAACGGTTTGGTTCGGTTCCAAATTTTGAGGAACCTAACTCGAACCGTTTAAAATTTTAACGGTTCCGATTCGGATCGGTTCCTCTATTTTGAACGTTGAAACCGAACCTAACTCGAATCGTTTACAACGGTTCGGTTCCTACAGTTCCAAACGGTTCCTTGAAACAAAGAATCTCATTCAGAAATGAATTTTAATTCATCATTAACCACCTTTGGTAGTTTATTTCAACCACAAAACCACCCTTGGTGATTCAATTCATCATTAACGCGCCTCCAGTGGTGGGTTCATGGTTTTGGACAATCATGCTTTTGCACTCTGCAGAACTTTTGAAAGGCAAGATAGTTGGAACTTTTGAAAAATTAAGACCTACAAATTTTAACTTATTGGGGATATGTTATGATGACATTCTTTTATGCTTTGCAATAAATTTATATATGAAGTTGCAACCGAAATGCTAACCGGAAGTTCACTGTTCCTCGTCTTGCCCTTTCTCATACTAATAAATCTTTCCCCCATTCTAGATAGCTTTTGTCCTTTGGATTAGCAATGAAAGGTAACATATTTATACACGCGTCGTATATCCTACAGGATGTTGAGTCCCTTCTCGTAGCCGCATATACAAGCAACTCTTGGGATACACGTACCTCGTGTCTTTAATCTATTCAATAATCCTCTATGGTAACGAAACATCATACATTATTGCTAACAAAATCACCTAACCAACAAGTTAATTTGCACTGAAGAACATCACCCTGAAATCCTGAATTACCCATTCAACTCATATGCATCAACCAATTATTTTCCCATTGCCACATTGTTTCCCGACATGGAAATTCTTTAACCACCAATTACCAACCAGTCCTCCATTTTCTTCCCAAAATAACAACACACAATCAACAACCCACCAATCCAAGCTCATAGACACATTTATTCAAAAACCTACGACCCCAAAATTTAAATGCCAAATTAACTTTAAAGCAGACTAAATTCATCAACAACTACCAATACCCATTAAATCAATTCAATAAATTCAACACCCCATTGTTTCAATTCACTCAAAAAGCCAAAAACAGAGTCTTATCTCACCATGGTCCCAATTTCAGATTCAAAGTCATACTTATCAAGTGCGGCATGGAAATCCTCGAGATTGAACCCCACGCCCTGCAAAGGGGTGGTTCGACACCTTTCATAAGCGTCTTCGAAGACTTGTTTGAGCTTCTCCCTATCTCTGGTCTGAGCATTAGAAATTACACCGGCAGCGAGTACAGGAACAAAAAGGGGTCGCTTTTTTAGGCTTTGGAGAGAAGGGTTTTGAGAGGGGTGAAGAAGAGAGTGGTGGGCTTCTTAGCCCTGCAAATTGGTGAGCCAAAGATGCCATTTTTATCAAAGTGTTTGAAGAAATGAGATGTTTTTTTGCTTACTTAGTCTGTTTTTTTTATCTGGTTTTCTTTCTCTTCTATTGGATTTTGATTGGTTTAGATAAGCTGATAAGGAGGAGAGAAGGAGACGCGATTGCATGAAAGATAACAAATTGACAAGGGAGAGGTTCGATTGAAGATTGAGAGAGGGAATCAGTGGAAGGAAAATTTACCATGTTTTTGAGAAACTAGGGTTTTCCAAAGATTTAGCTTTTGCTCTGCATCTGTTTTTGAGAAATGATTTAGCTTTTGCTCTCTGCTCGCTGCTGCCTGCTTATGGAGAAATGAGAGAAGAGCTTGTGGTTGTGGAGAAATGAGAGAAGAGAACTTAGGGTTAGAAACTAAAGGGTATATGTAATCGGATCGGAACCGAACCGTTTGAAAAAAAAATTTAGGAACCAGAACCGAACCGTTTAAGAACGGTTCCGGAAACCGACCGAATCGCTTCACAATTTTAAAAATCAAAACCGAACCGTTTGGAGTAAAACGGTCCAGTTTGGTTTGGATCTGCGGTTCCTGAACCCGTTTGCCCACCCCTAATGATTAATAGTTGTTCTATCACTGTCAGACCCCCCTCATGACTTTCTTTTCCCACAAGAAAACTATTGCTGCCTGAGACTGCATTTTCCCTCGTCTCTTCAATCTCTTCTTCAAACCAACTTTCAATGGTTCTCTCTCTACTCTTTTTTCTTCCAGAGCTCCAACGAATCAACAAAAACCCTAAACAACCAAATCCCGTAAACAATCAATGGCCTTTTCGGCTTACGCAATTCCATTTTCATTTACACCCTCTACTCTCAATATCGCAAGTCCTTTTCTGCATTCCTTTGCTGTTCTTGACCATGTTGTCTTCTCTCATCCTCCAGCCTTCATCGGATCTAGATTGTGACAGATCTAGGGCATCGAAAAAGGTTCACGGCTTTTTCACAGAAGTCCACAAAAACTCAATATTTCCAAATTTATAATGAACCAAGAAAGCTTGTAACTTCTCTGAGATGTTTGGAAGGATTTTTCAAACTGTTCCATCCTCACATTAGTGACTCATGCTCCCTCTAGTGACCTGTTTCTAATGGTTTTATAGCGCTGGTACCAAGATATGATTGCAAGATCAAGTCGAGAACGACGAAGATTCCGCAAAACTGAAGTTGTTGAGATTTCGTGGTGGTCTTTTTCTTGTGTTTAAGATGAGGTGGAGCTGTTGATTCTTTGAAGGACTTGCGATGAACGTCGTCCTTGTCGGAACTCGTAATCTCAACAGTCCAAGAGTAGTTCGTCAAGATCCTTGAGTTTCACATTCACAAATCGATCCAAGTCTAGCTCAAGAGCTGAGACTCGGTCTCTCAAACATAAACCCTAGAACTGCAAAGATAGATCTCTATGTTGTTTCTGATTCGATTTGTATGATTGATTTCAATCTTGTTTTGGTAGATTTTGTATTGAATTAGTCAAATTTGGGTCTATATTTTGTTTCCCATTGTGTGTTGGATTCGATGACTGTTAGTTCTTGGATTATTATGGAACTCTTTCCCTATTGTTGATGACCAGACGATCTCTTCTTCATTGTTTTTTTTTTTTGGGACCTAATCGAGGTGGGCCGGATATCCGCCATCCGCCTCAGAGTGGGGATGGTTTTAACCAAAAAAATTAAACGGTTATTCGGGGCGGATTTTGGGATCCACGATCCCTGACAAGGCGGAGACGAATTTGCCCAAATCCACCCCAATTTGTCCCATTGTCATCCCTAATTCATTTATAAGTCAGTCATCCTAAGACCTTTATATTGCATTCATCTAATATGTTTGGGAGGATTAATTGTATATGGATATCTAAATGTGAAATGACAAGACAAACTTTAGGAGCATTTGAGCTTATGTTTATTTAAGTTTAATTGAATCAGCTTGTTTATGTTGTAGGACATTGAATGAATCATGTTCGATGAAACAATTGATTGTTATTTCTCACACTAGAGTGTCAACGTGTTCTACATGCGCGGATATTCGATGCCTCTTTATTTTATTATAACAATTTAATAATAAGTAAAAATTATAATTACAATTCTTAACAAAGTAATTATTAATAATTCTAAGGATCTATGTATAGTTTATAAATAAATAGGGATTTCAAATAAATTATGTTAGGTATAACTAATCAATGTTTGAGAGTGTATGTTTTGATTATAAAAAATATAAAACAGGAAGGGCAAAATAGGAAACAAAAAGTTGGATGTAAGGGTTTTTGTTTTTATAATTTATAAATAATTAAGAGCTTCAAATAAATGATGTTAGAAAGTTAAGTATAATTAATGAATGTTTAAAATGATTAGTTTTGATTGTAAATAGTTTTTAGGAGAGTAAAATGAAAAGAGAAAATCAAGTTACTTTAAAATACTCACAAACACAAACTTCATAAGCCATTTTATTTTTACTTTTTACTCTTATGGACCCACAAATTTTTATAAATTATTATCAACAAACTTTCGAATTTTCAGAATAAAAACCCTCAATGTTGTTTTGTCTTATATGCAATGAATGAAACACAAAAGGATTTAAATGTTTTCTGAAGGGCATCTGGGAAAACTGAAATTCAGAAAAGTAAAAAGTAAAAAGTAAAAAGTAAAAAAAAAAAAAAAAAAAAAAAAAAAAAACCTTATGAAGAGTGACAAAAGTTACTGTTCATTCAACTCAACTCTCATTATTGCACTGGTTTTTTGCACTGGTATTTTGCCTGGTGCAATCAGGCACCGTTGGATTGCACCAGGCAAAATACCAGTGCAAAAAACCAGTGCACTTAGGAAAAACCGGTAGTTTAGTTTAGAAGTTTTAGGCAAACTGAAAATCGGGTTGAAGAATGACAAAATCAATGTTCATTCAACCCAATTCTCAATACGTAGTTTAGATACATTATGAAGTTTAATAAAATATTTGTTTTCAGTAAGAATTCGTGTTTTTCCGTTGTTTTGAGGACTCGTCACATTTTCATTGTGTCGTCATTGGGCCAAGTAGAAAAATATAGAAATATGGCCCAATTGGTCGAGGTGAGAGAATGTTGAAATTATGTGTCCCAATTGGATTTATGAATTTGAGTTAGGCCAGCCCTATTTAACAACACTACATATGTTGTCCCACTCACACCACCATTCCACTTTATTTCTCTCCTACACCACTCCTTTTATCTCCCACACCACCTCTTCTCTCTCACACCACCAATATAAGCATATAAACCGGCTTTCCAAAAATCGAATCGATTCTCTTCCCCCTCATTGATCTCCTCCAACATCAAAACGACAACTCAATCTCCCAAGGTCGAGTCTCTCCTCCACTTCACTCCATTCTCTCCTCCAACATCGAAACTTGCAAGAATCATAAACATTTGGAATTCGTTTTTTATCACTCCATTCTTATGTTTATTGTACAAGTCTCTTTCAAGCTTCTTCGTGCGAGCAAACATTAATATGAACCCCTCGCTGCCACAAGGCAATCTAGAAGCAATGATTAATGCAAATATTAATAGGAACCAAGATGTTTTTGTTTGCAAGGATCAGTTCCAACATGTATACAGGTTGTGTATGTGTAATCAAATTGAGTTCCAATGATTCAGAAATTTAGTTTCAGAAACTAAACGTGTATGGAACGTGAAAGTGTTGACAATTTAAGTTTAAGAGTTTCAATCATTTCAGTTACTGAAGCACGTATGGAAGGCTGTCAAACGCTGAAAAACAAAAAAAAAAAATTGTTAGCAAAGGAGACTGCGAAATGGAACCTTCTATTCGCAAGGATCCATGTGAATATGGCTGACAGGGTCGCATTATTTCCTATGAACAATTTTTTTTTTTTTTACCAATTTGCAGTGATGTTTGCGAACGTAAGCATCCACTTCGCAGAGTTCATTGCGAATAAATCTCTTCTATTCGAAGTTGAGACTGATCCTCGCATTGCCTAATGCGAATGGGTGAAAACAGACTTTTCTTCGGACAAATTTGTGCGACGTTAGTAAAATGACCATAACTTGCTCATTTCAAAATATTTTCAAGTGATATAAATATGTTCATTAGATAACTCAGAGTACTACAACTTTTTTTGTTTTGATGAGCTTGAGAATCGGTCTCAATCGAGCACACAATTTGGCCCAAAGTCAGGGACACTACCCTATTTTCGTTGCAAGACAGATTTGCACGACTTTAGTAAAATGACCATAACTTTCTCATTGCAAAACATTTTCAAGTGATTCAAATATTTTTTATTATATAACTTAGAGTACTACAATTTTCATGTTTTGATAATGTTGAGAATCGGTCTCCATCAAGTATATAAGTTGGCCGAAAGTCAGATGCACTACCCCATTTTCACTGTAAGACATATTTGCGCGACTTTAGTAAAATGATCATAACTTGCTCATTTCAAAACATTTTAAAGTGATTCAAATCTTGTTTATTAGATAACTCAGAATACTACATTTTTCATATTTTGATAAGCTTGAGAATCGGTCTCAATGAAGTCTATAAGTTGGCCGAAAGTCAGGGACACTACCCCGTTTTCTTTTCGGAACATATTTGCGTGACTTTAGTAAAACGACCATAACTTGCTCATTTCAAAACATTTTCAACTGATTAAAATTGTGTTTATTAGGTAACTCAGAGTACTACAATTGTTATGTTTTGATGAGTTTGAGAATCAGTCTCAATTGAGCATATCAATTGGCCGAAATTTACCCTGTTTTTATATTTTGAATAAGTGATAGCTATGATGTTTTGCGAAGAGAGGAGAAAGGGGAGGCCAGCAATGGTGGGGAGCAAGGTGGTGCTGCTCTGTTGCCTGTTGATCTATAGAGAAGTGAAGAGAAAAGGCAGTGGAGGAGGATGGTTCTCTTCTCATATTCATAATGTTTTTTCCAAAAACAATTTTTTGGTGTGGGTTAGTAGGCAAATAAAATAAAAATAAATAAATAAATAAAACCTGAATGGTGGTGTGAGACATCATAATTGGTAGTGTCAAACAGGGCTGGCCTTTTGAGTTAATATGGACTTCAGTGTTGATATATTGGATTATGTATTTGGGTATTGGGTTATTTAAACCCACCTAAATAAAATGCATGTAGAAAATTTAATATCCCAATAATCCTTTATTGCTAAACCTTCCAATACTTGATGCTGTGATTATTTTAGTTATTTATTTATTTAAATGTATAACTATGGGATCTAAATGAGTTTTTTAATGGGAAAAAAAATACCTATAAATACCTCTATCTTAGCCCTTTTCAATGCTCAAGGTACAAAAGTTTTCGTCAAGGTATTGCTATTTAAGAAGATAAATTGAGAGAAGACTAGTGATTCTTTACCCAATTGCTTCTGCAGGTTATGATATCTCTTTTACCTTATTACTTGTTTATTGTGACCAAAACCTCGTGCACCTGCTTCTTTCTAACCTGAATATGGAAACTAGTATGTCCCCCATACTGTTGGCACAATATAATTTTTTTGGTAAGCCTCATGACATGCCAACACGTCTATGCCTTAGGCACTATAAACATTCTCACTTTGCCTAAGAAATCCATTGGAAAACATAAAAGTTACAAGAAAAAGTCACTCATTTCACAATATAAAATGTATTTCATAATTGACCAAAAAATTTAAAATTACACACAATGACAAATACTCAAAAACACCCAATATAAATTTATGTGTACAAATCAAAATAGATTTAGAAAAAACAAAACATAAAAAAACTTATACTTGAAATATGAGTAATTGAAAGCGGGAGAGATGAAAGAGTGTAAGTAAAGGTTAAGAGAAATTGAAAGAGTGTAAAAGATATTGGGATATGAAAAATTATCTAGGATGGTTACATATTTATGTTTGGGTAAATCTCAGTCGTCTTTTATGTCCAACTCCAAACACCATTCAAAATTGAATGTAGATTAGGTTATTCTTCGTGCCTTAGGCACTCAAGTTGTTTTGCTTATGGATAGGAAAATGTGTATGATAGGAGGAGAGTTTTCAACTTTGGCTAGGGGTATTTTAGCCTCATGCGAACATATATTTCAGCCAAACACCTCCATTCCCCCTCTATGTGATCAGTTAGATATTTATTGATGATACATAGAAAAAGATCGATCATCACGGCTGTATACGTGGTGTGAAGACCCATCACGAGAATACAACGCCCAACCTATTGGGTCAGCCCATAAAGCCTAGGAAAAATGAGGCCACTAATAGAGGCATGAACTAGGTCTATCACTAAGGAGACATTAACGGGATCCAAATCCAGACTCAAACAGATCAAAGCCCAAATCCAAGTCCGACACGAATTCTCTCATAAAGAAGGAAAAAAGTTGCTCCAAGACATAGTCGTGGAGGAGCTTACGCCTCCACAAACGCATCTTCATTAAGGAGAAGATTGTTACAAAAACATCTCTTTTCGTTACGTCTCACATGTTTAAGTCATGCAGAGAATTAATCACGACCATTATAAAAGGTAAAGGGAACATTCGACAAATGTATGCAACTTTAACTGAGTTTTGTCTAGATTTACATCCTTCTTCCAACAGAGTTATTGACTTAAGCATCGGAGTGCCTTCGGCTACAAAAAGGTGGTATTTGGCAGTCTAACAGTTGTTTTGCAGGTCAAACTCATAGGAGGACGATTTTTGGACGCATCAGTTTGGCACCGTCCGTGGAGAACGACGTGTTTCCTCTTTCTAAAAACAAAACACACACTGAAAAAACTCACCATAACCTAACAAAAGATTGACAAAGCCATCAGAAAGAATAATGCAGTCTACAGATACCCAATTCGGTAATGATCGTGACAACACACCCAATGACACATCACTAACGACTTAGGGAGAAGATGCAGCCCGAAACACCAAACCAATAGGATCTGAGAATGTGGATCTGCTACACGCAATAGTCCAGACAACCGACGGCGCTGCCACGGACCCTCGGGTAGACTCGCTCATGGCCCGGATGAAATAGATGCTGAAAAAAATCACCCAGAAACGCGTTCAACCAGCCGACCCTACTCAAGCACCGCCTCAATAAAACCCCACTATCCGAACTCAAGGGAAGTGATGAAGCCTTAGCGGAACCCCAGCAGGGAAACGTCAAAAGCAGCGCGCTCAACCGAGACAAGACTCCACAGTGTGGCAGAACGATTGCTGAAATCCTGTTCAGGATCAGAGTCACGGATCCCAATGTACTATACGAATTGGCCAAGCCACCATTCTCTGATGAACTCATGAAGAAGGTAATGCCAAAGAACTCAACTCCACCAAAATTTGAAGTGTATGATGGTACCACCAACCCAACTGATCACCTAAGACATTTTCACCATATGATGGCTCTAAAAGAAACTATGGAGTCGATCATGTGCAGAGCGTTCCCAATCGGCCTCACATCCATAGCAATGAACTGGTTCAACAACCTGCCACCAATGTCAATAGATTCTTTTCAGATCTTAGCTACTGCTTTCATTACCAGATTCATCGGGTGGTAGCGAATGAGAAAATGACCCCACTACCTTCTGCACATCTGACAGAAGTCAGAAGAAACAATACGGGAGTATGTTACTCGTTCCACCGACGAGCTAACAATGATTGATGGATGCAGCAACGACATGGCGCTGCAACTTTCATCGCCAGATTGAAGAAAAACACCTTCTTCGAAGCCCTCAACTTGAAACCTCCAAAAGGCATGGCAGTCCTGCTAAAAATAGCACATAAACATATTTCCCTCGACGAAATAAAAGCTTAGAGGAAAAACCATTCGAGGAAACAAGAAAGAAAATATGAAATAAGACAAGATGGCGGATCACGGGAGGACTACAGTCATTTAAAGAAACATCGAAGCGATAGACGCACAGAGCCAACCAGCAGAAATCCAGGAAATCGCAATCGGCACGACCCAATCATGAGTGAATAACCAACGTAATGAGGAAGGAGTATAAACCATACATAACCCTAAAAGCAAGTCGAACCGACATCTTAAAACACATCAAATTGGGATAATGTCAACTGGCTAACCAGGATTAAAGGAGGCCCGGAAGGACGAGACAATAACATATACTATTCTTTCCACAAGGATCACGATTATGATACCGAGGACTGCTACAAGTTGAAAGAAAAAATCGAACATTGGATCCAGAGAGGACGACTGCACGAGTTTATCGACATATCAGACAAACAATTCAAAGGCAAAGAAAAGGCGAACACTATAACCACGGGATCAAAGGAACGATGAAGGGAATTGATATATGTTCTACCCTGCATCTGCCCTGGAAAAGAAGCACATCCCACCTGAACAAACCTATATCGAGGTCGAAAGATCAATGCTTGGAAGACCTTAGCAATAGAGACAAATTCTGCCAAAGTCACCTATAAAGGAACTAACAAACTCCATCAGGCCTAACAAACAACGCCAAATGGGGAGCAATAACGAGGCCATTCATCTTGGTTCAAGGTATGAGATCTTACCATAGTAAATAAGTAAAGGTGTTGGACTATATAACAAAACTAGTCACAATGGAAAAAATAAAAAGTGCCCACAATTTTCTTGTTCTTTATTATACAGGCAACACAAGGATAAGCCTAGCTAGAATACTTCTATAGCATAGAAAGTCTTGGATTACTTAACATTCTTTATTATCTTCTAAAGATGAAAATTGTGCTTTGGCAATCCGTGAGGATCCCATTTCACCCATAGATTCTCCTTCTTGGAAGACAAGTCATACAGACGCTTGCAAGTTGTATTTAGTGGTGTAAATGGTTCGATTCAGACCGGTTGTCTGAAATCCAAATCCAAATCTTATAAGGACACAGGAAATGAATTCAATCCGAATCTTATTGCATCCATAAACGATCATGAAAGAGAGAGAGCGAGAGGAAAATGGTTACACCAAGACTGACCATGGGAAATTTGAGCAAAGCAACTTCTATACAGACACGTGATGCAGATGTTAATTCAATGACATAGCAGATACACAAATTATAAGTTTCTATCTTCTCGACACCAAAAATAGGTCCGCGAAGTATTTACCAACCGACTTTGGCAAAGCAAACAAAACACCTAGCAGTCACATCCCGAGGATCTCTGTTGTCGTCCGCCACCAGCCACATCAATCGTTTCAGGTAGATATCTTCATCATAAAAGAAAATAATAAATAATAAATAATAATAATAATAAAATGTCAGTCAAGAGGATATCAATTTATTCATAGCAAACATCACAAACTGCAAAAGTCATCAACTGCTGATGATTTGACTATTTAACCAAGCTTTACAATCAAGGTTCACAAGTCAACAATTGTGGTTCACAGCCCTATGGAAATTGATCAATGGTAGATTACTTGTTAGGATAATCTCCTTACCATTTAGACCGCTCCATAAATAACCAGTCTATTTACTATGTTTCTAACTTCGTGAAATGTGGTAATTCAAATACAGGATCCACAACTCTTTCATTTTATCATTTTTTGAAGAGCGAGGATCCATAATTCTTTTGCCAATAAGACATATTTTGTAATTGTCATGAATACCAAGATGAGATGGTAGAGATCTGGATATACTCACATTTCTTCTTCAGGTTCATTCTTAAGAGCATTTTTTGCTATACATTCAAAAGCAGCTTCCACATTGAAACCTTCCTTTGCAGAAGTCTCGAAGTACGGAATGTTACCCTTGGAAGCACACCATGCCCTTGCCTTTTTCTCAGACACCTAAAAGCCGAAATGGAGAACCAATATCAAAATTAGAATGAAGACTAACAAACAAACCAAGCACAAGATAAAATATAAGATAAAAATTAAATAAAAGAGGAAGTGATGTTGTTTATAACTGGTGTGCATGTGATGCTGCGGTCTTCATTTTTTCATTATAATTTCTAGTGACATTATATAAACTCAAACCAAAACAATGTCCACTATTATCAAGTTAAAAAGATTAAATGCTAGGTAGACAAGAAATATATACACCGAAACCAAAAGTTTTCTTAGTATTACATAATTTTTGGTACATTTATTTTGTTCAAACTTCAAAAAATAACTCTATAGAACATAATTTCTGGCAAACTGATTCTACAAACCAAGAGTCGTGAAAATATCAAACTCCCATTTCACCAAATGCTCCCCTCCTTTCATTCACAAAAGACCTAATCCCGAACCCAAACAACGAAACTCCCATCCAAATCACCTTACCCAAACCCTAACCTAATCCCCAAAACCAAAGGGTTCTTACCTGACAATCTATATAACAAAACAGGAGAGACAAGCAGGTTGGGATAAGTTTACAAGATAAGTGCTGACTCGCAATAGGAAATACACAGCTCAGATTTGATATTGTGGTCACACCTTGAAATAAAAACTGTGTGCCCAATACTTTCCTCTTCACGTCTCTTTTATCTCACAGAGATTTGTCTTATCAAGGTGTACATATTGCAATAGACCAAGTCTACATATGTTTACAACAAGAAGACCAAGTCTTTTAGGAGTCAGTAACAGTACACCATGAATTAGGACTCCACTTCCCAAACTGAAGATATGGGGGAGTTGTTTGTTGTATATGCAATTTATAAATAAGAAGTGTAGTCTCTCTAGAAAACAAACAGAGACATACACATTGTAGTCTAATTTTTTTCAATTGTTGGTGTTCTGTTATTCTATTATTCTATCTATTTCCAGTTGTTATCTGCTATCAGAGAGCCAAGGTGCATTTATGGCAGACCAAGCTACTTCAAATCACACTCCTTCCCCTGCTATTTCTTCTTCTCCTATTCTTTCTTCACCCCCTGCTATTTCTTCTTCACCCTCTCTCCTTCATTAACATCTGTCCACATTCACTTCAACCAATATCACTCCTTTCTTCCGGACAAACTCAAAGGAGACAACTATTTGACATGGAAATCTCAGTTCCTTGCACTTTTGAAAGGTCATAACTTATTTTGATCATGTGACCATTGTGTCCTCGTGTCCAGCTAAATTTTTACCAGGCCAAGGTGATGAAGCAGCTCCCATCGAAAATCCAGCATATATTATTTGGTATCGCAAGACCAACTATTGTTAAGTTGGCTTTTGTCTTCTCTAACTGAACATGTTCATGCACAAGTCACTGGACTTACTTCTGATTACGATGTTTGGATACATCTACAATGCACCTACTGCAACCAATCTGGCATTCATGTCCTGCAACTCAACCAGCAACTCCAACATCAGCAAAAAGGATCACTTTCTGTGTCAGAATATGTTCTTAAAATCAAATGTCTTGTAGACCAACTGGGCAAGCCTGTTGATGATGAGGAGCTTCTTCTTCATGTTCTTAAAGGGGCTCGGTCCCGAGTTTTCAGCATTCGTTACCTCTATTACTACTCGAGGTGTGCCAGCTTCTTACACCGACCTTTGGGTCATGCCCTTAAGTCAAGAAATCCGTATCAATGAAGTGCAAGCTTCTTTTTCTGATGTCTCTGTAGCTGCCAATATGTGCACCATTAATAATTAGTTCAAGAGTTCTTTCGCAGTCCAAACTCCTTCCAAGAAAGAGGTCATAATCAAATTAATTATCATGGCAGCAAAGGTTCTTTTAATCCTAGGAACAACAATCAAAGTTCCTTCAATTACATAGACAACAATCGCACTTCTTCCATCAATCATCGCCAGTTTTCCAACCCATTTCTTAATCAGTTCCTGAACCAGTTTCCAAATCCACCACCAAATCAGTTTCTGAATCATCACCAAATTAGTTTCCCAACTCTGATCGGACATGCCAAATTTGCCATGGCCTTGGACACACAGCAGCAGATTGTCGACAGCAACACAATCTCTCACATTGGTTCCTCACAAATTCCAACTTCTTTCCGAACATTATCTTTACCTAATGTCTTATATGTTCCTTCCATTCAACTTAATCTTTTAGGTATTTCCAAACTCATGGGAGATATCGATGTCTTTGTTGAATTTCATTCTGATTTCTTTAGTGTGAAGGACCGAACAACAGGGATGACACTACTATAAGGCCGATGGGATGACGAACTTTACCACTTCCCCACCTTTTCAATGTTTTTCTTTAGTGCATCCAATAAATTTGTAACTTCGTGTTTATTGGTGAACGAGACACCACTTCCCTTTGGCACCAAAGGCTCGGGCATCCTGCAATGTGCACTGTTCATCATGTTCTTTCTCACTTTCAGCTTCCCCATTCAAATGTTAAATTATCTACTATTTGTTAGGCTTGTCAATTGAGCATACAACTTACCTTTTACATCTTCTTATGTTTCTAGTAAAGCACCACTTGATCTACTGTACTGAGATGTTTGGGGTCCTTCCCCTACTCTTTCAAATAATGGTCACAGGTATTATGTACCTTACACACCCAACATGAACTTGGTCACTTGCAAATGGGTGTACAAACTAAAACGCAAACCCGATGGCTCCATCGACAGGTACAGAGCCAGGGTTGTGGCCCGCGGATTTAATCAATTACAAGGAGTTGATTATTCAGAAACATTCAGTCCAAATGTAAAAGCTGCCACCATTCACATTGTTCTATCACTAGCAAGCACTAATGGTTGGGCTATTCATCAAATGGACATTTGAAATGCCTTTTTGCATGGCTACTTGGAAGAAGATGTCTACATCACACAACCTCTAGGATTCAAAGGCAAATCACAACCTAATCATGTGTGCAAACTCCACATATCTTTATATGGCCTCAAACAAGCACCCTGTGCATGGTTTGAACGATTAGGTTTGTTTATTCAACATCTTGGTTTCACTAGCTCTCACACACTTACAAATCAAGGTATCACTTGCTACATTATGGTATATGTGGATGACATATTAGTTACCGGGAATGACAAAACCTTTGTTTCCTTGGTTTTTCAACATCTTAGCATAGAATTTGCTATTTATGATTTGGGCCACTTCATTATTTCTTGAAGTCGAAGTTATTCCACAAGCATATGGTTTCCTCCTCTCTCAATGCCGCTACATCCATGACATTCTACAAAAGGTCAGTATTGTTAGATTGCAAACAATCCAATCACGTCATCTACCAAACTCTCTTGCTTTGTAGGGGAACCTATGCCACTAAATATCATCAAATTGTTGGTGTACTACAATATGTCACACTTACTCGTCCCGACATAGCCTATTCAGTGAACCCTGCGTGTCAATTCATGCATAATCCTGCCAATCTGCATTGGCTTGCTGTTATAAAGATTGTTGCACTAGTTAAAGGGTACGATAAATCATAGCCTTCACATCAGTTACTCCAAAAGCAACCTTATTTTTGCCTACACTGACTCGTATTGGGCTGGTTGCCCAGATGATCGTAAATCAACAGGTGGCTTTGCAATCTTTTTGGGCCATAATCTTGTATCTTGGACAGCCAAGAAACACAGTGCCGTTGCTCGTTCCAGTACTGAATTAGAATATTGTCGATGGGCCATTGTACTCCAGAAATCATTTGGATAATCACTACTGAAAGAGTTTAAGTGTTTTCCTTCCTCATGCTCCCATTCTATGGTGTGATAACATTGATTCCCACTTTGTTCATGAAAAGTTTGCCCAAAAAGATTTAGATATATGATTTATCTGTACAAAGCACTCACTTATGATCGATTCAAACTTCTTATAGGCAAACTCTGAGTGCAAGTACCATGCTGAGTTTGGGAGGGGATATCAAGGTGTACATATCACAATACACCAAGTCTACAAATGTTTACAACAATAAGACCTAGTCTTTAGAGTCAGCAACAGCCCACAACAGTTCACCATGAATTAGGATTCCACTCCTGAAGATATGGTGGAGTTGTTTGTTGTATATGCAGTTATAAATAAGGAGTGTAGTCTCTCTCGAAAACAACAGAGACATACACATGGCAGTCTAATTGTTTTCAATTGCTGGTGTTCTGTTCTTCTATCCATTTCCCGTTGTTATAATCTCACTTCTTCCACACCTGAATCTAAAACTTTCATCTCTTCGTCCGCACACGCAGCTTCATCTTCTCTCTAAGCGGCTCAACCCAACGATGACAGGCCTGAATCAATGGGTTAGAGTTTCTCTCCCCCTTCATCTCTCTCTCTTTGTTCACCCAACCAACCGATCAGCCCCTCCCTCCTCCCCCTTCATCTCTCTAATTGAGTTCTCTTCCCCACCACCACCGGCCAACTCCCAATCTCTCTCTAATATGTATACAAAATTTATGGGTTCAGTTTTCATCTCTTTACCCAATTTAGCCTGTCCTACCCAAATCAGACGAGTTCAAGATCAAAATGGGGGTTTGGATGGTTGTTGGTGGAGGACATGATGGCTGTGGGAGTCTGTTGGGTCGAGTTTTCATCACTTTCCATCTTTTTCATGGGTTTCTCTTCTGCTCATTTCTCTCACACTCATCTCTATCTTTATCTTCGTCACCATCTCACAGATTATTGCGCAAGCAAACACCAGCTTGACGCAGGTCTACCAAGCTCCCTTGGGTTTTAAACAAAAAGCCCAAATGAAGACACTGCAACCTCAAATCAGAAATTGATGCCCAAATCAGTGAAAAAGAAAACCAAATCAGCGAATTGAAGCTCGAAATTGGTGAAGTCAAACCCAAATTAGTGATGAAGTCTCAATTTGAAAAGTTTGCTAAGATCTGGGGATGTAAAATTAAACTCACCTTACTCAAAGAACAAAAATCCCCAAACAGGGCAAAATGGTGATTTCTGTTGTGGTTGAAAAAGCAAAACACCTCATGCTTGAAATTAAGATCCAAAGGAGGGAAGAAGAAGAACCCATCATCAAAAAGGTCTTGATTAACCTCACCTTACCTCATGAATGGCTAAAGCAATAGAGAAAAAGGTCTTGATTAACTACGATTAGGTTAATTTGCAAGAATCCAAACCATTCAATTGTGAATTCTCACGCTCTAGGGGTGTGGATGTCATATATATATATATATATATATTTTTTGGATAGTTGAATGATGACTATTTTAGGGCCCATATTTGACACAATCGAAATTATAGATTTGGACTAAAATTCAACCGATTCAGCTATTAGGGCCAAAATTTAATGGAGAAATTAAGATCATTTTTTTTCTTTTTTTAGAGGCATGCCTCCATCATGTAGCTGTGAAACTCTTCAAATGCGCGTTTAGCATAGTTTAATATCATCTAAATAACTTCATGGGATTTATATTTTGACAAGTAATGAGCAGAAAGTGGGTCAATTTTTTCGAAAATAACCTTCATGTTGTGCAATTCAAACAAATGAACTACGCTATGAAATTTCAATTTTTAACTTTCCCTTGTCCTATAGCCTACTTAGGCTATGTTGGTATCAAATGTATTTATAACAGGGTTTTAAATCTTGAAAAAGTGGAAAAACTTTGTCGGTTCATTTTTCATTTTTTAATTAGTTGTGATAGGTGTAATTTGGTGATTTTAAATAAAAATAACAATATTGACACGAACTTGGATGGACATCCCCTATGATCCAAGTGGCATACATTTTCAAATAACCCTCTTTTTAAAATAAGAAATATGGTTGGATACACGCTACAAAGGGAAAGTGTGTGATCGTGCCAACGGCACAGGTAATACACTAGTGAGAGAATAAACCACAACCATAACTGGAACAGTCTTGCGATAAATAAGTATGTCCAATGCAAGTCCGCATCACGAATCACATTTTCAAGAAAATCTTCCAAATCCCTAAGTTAGATCAAACCACTTATACGCTTTACCCCTCCCGCACCTTGTCAATGGTCAAATTGCAAAAGATGCGACTCCTTGAGAGTTGTCACTCAACACCTTTCAGTGCTTTTCCACTCTTGTCCCCAACCCATTACCTCCCTTTCCTCTCCCTGACGTTTTCACCTTTCTTTGTCTCACTTTGCTCTAGTTTTCTCTTCTGTGTTTTGGAAATGATGATGGCAAAAATTTCAATTTCAAGTACATAATGAAAGATGAAAAATTGGAATGATAACTTTTAACAAAAAAAAAACGAAAACACATGGCACGATTAGAACGTGTTATAACCATATCATCAAGTAGGCAAACATGTTTAAAACGTCAACCCCATTTAAAACTTCATCTCGGGAAAAAATCGGGCAAGAATGGGAAAGAAACTAAAAAAAATCGCCTAAAAAGACGATTTTTAAACAGACAAATTTAAAACGAATAAAATGACATGTAAAATTAAACAATCGGAGAAAAGTGACAATATATTTGAGTTTTGAAATACTGATGATGGGATATAGGAAATATAACTCTTTAAATTCAAAGTCAGCCAAATATTTATGTTTTCATAGTTTGGTCATTTGATTAGAGATAAAGGAAATTCTAGAAACAATTATATCATGATTGATAGAGGAATATAAGAATATTACTAATATTTAGTTAATAAATGGGTTGGACCATAATAAAATAGGGTTTTATTTTTACAATTACAATTAGGTTCTTTGTGGGATACGTTAACTTTCAATTAAAATAAAGGTCGTTGGCCATAGTAATTCATCATCTTCTACTAAATTAGTAATCGGAGACTACCATCATCAACATTAATATCCTCATTCCTAGTAATGCAATTATCGTTATTTACGTTCTCTCATGTTACGTTACCTCCATTTATACTATATACTTATAGTAACTAAAAAAAATTAGTTAACAATGATATATTTTTATAGAGTTAAGATTTAAGATTTCAAGTAGCAAAACAAATCACAAATTTTAATAGGCGAATAATTCCAAATATCATGTTTTGATTCATGTTTTATTCTTTTGAAACGTAATATATTAAAATACTCAGGTTCTAAACTGTTTGAGAACTTTCAAATGAGTGGACATGATTTAAACGCGATATTTTCGTATTAAACGTGAACTTGGTGACAATGGTTATAGCAGATGATAGTGTCCAAATGTCTTCCCACACAATCAACATATAAATCAATTAAGTCCACCGTCACTTAAAAAATTAAGGATTGGAAATTTACTTTTCTTATAAATGTATTTTTTCTTTTCTTATAAATGTATTGTTGCAGGAAGAACGAAAACATCACCTTGTGCCTAACAAAGACATGCTGCTAAGTGTTATGTATATAGTATAGACAAAAATCAAACAGCGGAAACTATAATATTTCCGAATGAAATGGAGTGAAAGATGGAAAACCTAAGAAGAAATATCTTACCACCCTGCTATTGCCTCCATCGATATCTACCTTGTTTCCCAACACTACAAATGGAAAGTTTTCAGGATCAGAGGGACTTGCCTGATCATTAGGACACAAGGGGGGAAAAACTGTAAGTCTTCCTTCTCTGAAAACATACTTTTTTCAGTTATAATTATACATCGTTGGCAAGAATTACCTGAATCAGAAACTCCTCACGCCAATTGTTGAGGTTTTCAAATGACTTCATGACATTTACATCATACACAAGAACACAACAGTCAGCACCACGGTAGAAAGCCACGCCAAGGCTTTGAAACCTTTCCTGCCCAGCTGTATCCCATATCTAAGTATACATCGCCTATTTGTTAACCTCAAACTTTAATATATAAATAAAGATATAAAAGAAACAAAACAAAATCAAGATGACAAATCATCACATAATTTTCATTCTCATGTTTTCCGAGCTAAATTACATCCTCGGAGCCTTCTGAATTGTAGAGACAAACCATTTTGAGGAAATCTCAAGAACCATCCTCCTAACACAGCTTACCAGTAAGAAATTTATTTCGGGTGGGGCAACCTGTATTGTTTCTAACCAAATAAATTAAATAAATAAATCTACGACTAAATAAGGATCTTTTAGACAGACACCCAAATAAATTTCAACTAGACGTACCCCAAAAGTTGAAGGAAACCGTTCTGGGAATGATAGCTCCCCTTTATTATGACTAAAGTACCCCTGGACCAGTCATGACCAAAGTGTGCATCTGACGTGCAACCACTTGCATCGGGGTGAAGTGAGATTAAACATCATTGAGGTTGATCAAATTGTCTTCTTGAGAGGGAAGAAGAGTGGGAAAGGAAACACACAAAACCCCAATCTTCACCAATCAGGTTGAAGAGCTACTAAAAAAAAACATAATGGGATCATATTGTTGCATACGAAGAAGAATTGAGAGATGAAGTAAGAGAAAAAAGTATGCATTACATCTATGGTGGAAAACCATGCAAGAACACTAGTTCTTTGGGTTTTTTTTTTTTTTTTTTTTGCTCTTTAAGAACTTTAATTTTATTGCTTATTGTGGGTCTATTTGGGCTTACCTATTAGGGTGGATTTGAAAGTATTATACTCAATAATCTAAATATGACATACCTATGTTTAACAGATTAAGCAGCAACTTAACCCGTTTTGTTATTACCAAATTAGGCACTCCCCCACAGATAAAGCCGATCTTGGTGAGGAAGATGACTCTGCAGAGTGTAGGCCATGATACCTCAAGAAATTGAAGAAACTATCAATCTAATGAAGTATCATTGCTTCAAGTTTTGATCAAACGAGGTTGTGGTAATGCAGAACTTAGGATCTTCATGTTTAAGATCCTTTACTAAAACGACACAACTTGTTCTTCTATTGAAATGGACAACGTGACCTTCTATTCAAAAGAGATGGTTGTGGAAAGAAACATGATGGTTGGATCAAATTAACGAGATCAAAACACGTGTACATACCAGTACTTCAGCGAAGGCCGTGAGCTGCTAAATGTCTTTTGGTCAAAACTGGTCCAGGGACACCTTGGTCATAAAAATGGAGGCTAACGAGTCATGAATCAAAACAATCCATTTTAGGAGGTATGTCCAAAAGACCCATTAGTTAATTAAATGTAACTATCTTAATCTTGTGCTTGTTTGACTCATTCATAAAACTCAAAATTTAGTGACGCTAGTTGACTTGATAATTCTGGTGACTTTAGACAGTGTCAAATGTTGCCTAAAAGCCCAATTAATGGCAACCCCTCAAAATCAAGATTTTGATGGTAATTTGAATAGGTCATGTTGCTACCTATGTCAGTATTTATATATTTTCCCAACCCTTTAATCCACCCTAGAGTTACGAGTCAAATCTGATATCAAATTTCGGGTGAGTCGAGCTCCTAGTTTTTGAATATTGCAAATTAATTCTCAAAATCCTAGATATAAGTTGATGTTTATAGCAAGGAGTGCCCCACCCAATAATAGAATAAAAGTGTTCTTTTGGGCTAAATCAAAGCATATCAAATTTTTGGTGTCCCCATCTAATGCAAAGTAGATCCGCCATGTAACCAGCATAAGATGTGATTGAAAATTTGATGACTTAAGGCAAAAATGACGTTAAAAGTCATGCCATGATCAACTTTCTCCCCATCTTTCGTACTTGTAAACATTCATTTGCTACTACCAGTCTGTAACTGCCTCCTGCAACAACTTTCAAATCCTCAAAAATGTCCCCTTCCTGACTTCCATAGATTTATTGTAGGTAATTTATTTATTTTCATTTTTTTTGGGGTGGGGGGGCTGTCCAAAAATCGATCAAATCGCGTATTTCGGTTCAGTTTTTAAAAATATTCTGGTTCGGTTTCAGTTTAAAATATGCAAAAAAATGATTAATTTGGTTTGGTTTTCAGTTTGGGTATTTATCAAAATTTAAATGGAGAGTATTAGACATGTGAGTGTCTAACCAGAGGATTGACATAGATACGCTTATTTCAAAAGAAAATTGTTTATTTGTTATCTTTTGGGTATTGTGAGAGTCAACTCGCACACAATAAACAAGGAAAATAAAAGGAGTTAAGGAGAAAAACTTGTTTACTTCTTACTTTCTACAAACCTCTCATTCTTACCCAATTTTCACTTGTGATCTATAATTTCAACATATTCTAGCGAGTTCTCTTCAACTTCCCTACATTTCAACAAATCTGATTCAATGAAGCAAATTACAAAGGTTGAAGACATATAATGTTAATGAAAACCGACTCAAAACATATTCTTCTTAATCATTTTTTTTGTTAGAAAAAACTAAACCCACTCAAAACCGAGAAAACCAAACAATCGAACACTCCCGTTCGGCTCGGTTAATTGAATGCACAGTTGGGGTTTCGGTTTCAGCAAATTGAAAACCGATTACACGGTTCAATTGGCGGTTTGGCTCGAAGCCGAACCAAACCACACCGTTTTCAACCCTCGCTGATTTGAACTAGTAATCCTTAGGTACTTAATTTAGCCGAACACCTTAAACAAGTATATTTTTCAAACAATATAGCTATGTAGTTAGTTTGTTAATCGGACCCTAATCTGTTCAGAACAATAGGCAATTAATCTGCTTAAAGTGATATGTTCACAAGAAAAAATAATGTATATTAAAGTAACATTACATGCCACAATCTAAGGCAAATTATGATAAAACTAAAAATTCAATGTTAGATAAAGGTAGGATTCCCATAAATAACCGATTCGCTCACCCCCACCCCCCCCCCCCCCCCCCCGAATTTCGAATTGGGTCTTATATATTGATTCACAACCTAAAATTGGTGGATTTCAATTGTTTAAGTAGAGAACAAAAGAGGGAGAATAATGAGGCAAATATCAAATTTGAAATCAGGGTAGTTGGGTCCCTTTAGATTTATTTTTATTCTTTTATTGGGTCATTCACGTATCAAATAGTTAGATGTTTTTAACACCTTTCAATTTTCAAATCCTTCAAATTGTTCAACAAAATTATCATTACTTGAATCACTCCATAAAATATCATGTATTAAGTCCATGTTCATGTGTTCTAAAAATCAGCCTAGGCGGGCTGGGCAGGGATTTTTGAATTTTTTATTTTATTTTTAATTTCCAGTTCAAAAAAATTAAGATTCTATTTTGTTATACATTTTGCACATGTCTCTTAGCATTGAATTGGAAGTAATTTATATGCTATTATGCTTAACTTTTATAACTTATAATAGAAAAAATTTTGCCTAGGCCTCTGGACTAGTCCCTTGCTCGACGTCCGCTTACCGCCTTGCGATTTTTATAACACTAATATTCATACGATGTTTTTCTTTCTAAATATTATATTGTAAAATAAATATCATACCTAAATACCGTACACGAATTGAGACCCCAAATAGTATACCGACTATGCCTACCCCTTCAAATTTCGTACCATGGAAACCAATGTACACAAATCTACTCCCATTCCACGTACCCTTCTCATTCCCCGTACCAGGTAACAATGGTGATTCCATTGGTCGTTTTTCTTTCTTCTATTATATATACTCATTTTGATATTTATTTCTCTCTAACCACTTCTCACACTTTTAGTATTGCCTTATGTGTATGGTATTTATGAGGTTAGGGTAAAAAAAAAAACTCTTTTCTCATTTTGGTACAACACATTGTCATAGACTAATTATCGATGAAATTGAAAGCGATTAATCACAATTAATCAGTAAATCAACGAAAAATCACCGATTTCTCGGCCAAAGATTATCCAAACGATTAATTCAAAAATTGTGATGCTTTAGTGAGATGTGATTATTAACCAATTTAATCACATAGATTACCCTCAAATAAAACTTGGAAACTTGGAATTGGTGAGGTCTAGCCAACTAGAACTAAGGGGAACTAAGGCTAGGATGAGGTGGATTCAACTGCTTGCAGTTTGCAGAGTAGCAAGCTTAAGTAGGCTAGACTATCCAAGTTGAAGAGTTGATGTAAGTTTCGATCCGTAATGATAACTTTAGGGCTGAAAATCGAACCATCGGTTCGGTTTTTCACCTAAACCATGAACTGAACCGACCTAGGTCGGTTTTAAAATTTTCAAACCGAAACCGAACCGACCATTAACAAAACCGATCCGAAACCGAACCGATTCTAATTTATGCAAACCGTAACCGAACCGAACCGACTAAAATCGAACAAAAACCGAAATAAAACCGAACCGAACCGACTATTTTAAACATATTATATTATTTATATATAAAATATATATTATTTATTATATATATTCGGTCGGTTCGGTTTGGTCGGTTAAAATCACATAGAAACCGAAAACCGAACCGACCACTTCGGTTTTGAATTTTTTAAAACCGAAACCGATCCGAACCGAATTTAAACCGAACCAATCGGTTCGGTTTTGATCGGTTCGGTCGGTTTAGTCGGTTTGATCGATTTTTTGTTCAGCCCTAGATAACTTGAGTAGGATAACCATTACATGAGTACATACTTTTTTTATTCCTATTTTTTTATGACAAATTGCATTAAAATGCGCAAGAAAAAATAATACAAGCAAGGGAGGAGCTCATGGAATAGAACCTATGTAATATCAAGCGATGGCGAGAGGCACTAGATGGGTGTCCGAGACTAGTACCACCTTGCCTTTGCAAGGCGTGCTGTTTTCAGTTGTGGTCTTGGGAGTCGCTTAGGCGAGCTTAGATTCTCATGGTTTTATGTTTTTGAGTTGTGTGTGGCTTGTTTTTTACAAGGCGTGTTGTTTTCAGTTGTGGTCTCGGGGTTGCTTAAGCGAGCTTAGACTCTCATGGTTTTAAGTTTTTGAGTTGTGTGTGGCTTTTTCTTTGGCATGTTTAGGGTTAAGACTCTTGGATTTTGATTGTTGGTTTGTTGTTTTTTTATCTTGAATTGTGATTGTTGATCTTTTCTTGTTGTTTGATGTTGGATCTGACTATGCAATTCTTTGAATTTTATTTTTTTAGTCCAATTTGTGTGAAATTACTTGTTAAAATGATGTATAATTGCATATATACAAGTATATATAGGTCATATAATACATACAGGTCATACTTGAAGATGGATGGGAAAAAAAATAATGATTGGTGCTTGGTAACGCCTAGGCGTCCAAGCCAGGCTTGTAACCTCGCCTCACCTAGCGCCCTAGGCTACATAGGATATAACTACAACAAGAAAGGGAATTCCATAAAGGAACATACAAACAGGAAAGAGGATAACAATTAATTTTCTAATAGGAGAGAATCCCAAAAAAAAGATACAACTCCGGGGTGGGTTTGTTGGCAACATTTGCCACGGGATGGTCCATTGGATGCCAAGAATCTTTATCATGTCGCATAGGTTGGAGCTGTCCAGCTTCTTTCCCTTGAAGAATATACGGCTGTTGTGCTCCTTCCAGATAACCCAAAAAACTGTTAAGACATTAAGATCAACTTTTCGCATATCCATTTGCTTTGGAGATTACGAAGCATGATGTTTGAATCTTTGAGTCTTTCATCCGTTGAGATAAATCAATAGTAGCAAATTATTCCATCTAGTTATCTCCCTATCTTAACCAAAATTGCAATAGTGAAGGGTCATAGGAACAGTTGGTTCACTGGTTCCTTCTCTTTCTCACAAAAGGGGCACTTGTTGGTGAAGATGAGATACATTTGGGGCATGCTATCTAGTGTAAGAATCTTCCCTTGAGCAAGAGTCCAAAAAAACAGAAGGGGTTTGTTTTCTTGAAAAGAAATCTTGAGAGAAAAGGAATTGGCAATTAATGGGCAGTGGGATGGAAGGGTCACATTATGATAATTTTAGCGAAAGCTTACAAACCAAACATAACTTACTTCTATGAATTCTCCAAATACAACAGAAAACCTAAACTAATTACATTGGCCTATGGCCTTAATTTATAAATAACCTAAGCTTGCAAAGCAAGTAACTAGTTTCCTAAAAAACTAAAAATCCTAACTCCTACTTGAATTGAACTGCTAATTCTAATTGCAAAAGCAAAAGACTTAATCCTAATTCCTATTGGACTTATCCTCCTAGTTGGGCCTTAACATGGACTTACCCAATTAAACAAATACTAACACTAATACAATTATATAACCCAATATTACATCATTCTCCCCCACTTCAAAAAGCTCAACCTCAAGCTTTGATGATATCTCTGAAAAGTGACGAATAAGATACGACTCAAACTCTTCCTTGGTAATTCCCACTACCATAACTCAAATCAAAATGTTGCCGCTAAAAATAATATCTCACGTGAATTTGTGGCTCAAAAGACATCCACTTCACAATTTCAATACGGTGTGCAAAAGTTTCCTAAAAATTCTCCATAAAATTGTCCCAAATCGAATCACAAAATTTGTCCCTCAGTGGTACATATCTTTCCTATGGTGTTGAATAGTATGATACCAAAATCTGAATATTCATAAGCATGTGGCGGTATAGTGTCTTGTCTGCACCTGTAAATAAAAGCAGAATCGCTTGAATAAAATGGTGGTGGTACTAACAAATTGCCGGAGTGTAAATAACCACCACAAAATTTAACAACTCTATCTTCTTCACACTGACGTTCATCTTCTTCTTCTTGATTTTTCTTCTTTGCAAATCAAAAATCTTGTTTCCAAGAATTGGGAAAATTAGGGCTACAATCCAGGTTTTTTTATAAACTTTTTCGATCTTCAGATTTTCTTTAACATTAAATCCTGCAAAAATTTTGTGATGTGTTTCGACCTCACAATGCAATAACTTGAAGATAACCGTATACCATTTGAACACATAAAACACGGGTGGTTTCTTCCAATATACCATTTGAACACATAAACACGGTTGGTTTCTTCCAATCAACGGCAATAGGATTCACCTTTTCTGTTTTAGAAAAACATCTCATCTTGTTGTCCAGCCTCAAGACACGACTTTTCACGGATAGCTTCAGGTTCTTGACGAACCAAGACAACAATCAATTGCTCCAAGATGTCCGCAAGGGCTTTTTCAATGTGCTTCATTCTTGCGTTGGTGACTCTAGTTCCCTTATGCGAAATCTTTTCAAGATTTTACTGCTCTGATACCAAATTGATAGATTTAGCGAAAGATTACAAACCCACCATAACTGAAACTTGATAAAACTTTAATGTATTATCCAAATTCAACAAAAAAACTAAACTAATTACATTAGCCAATGGCCTTAATTTATAATTAACCTAAGCTTGCTAAGCAAGCAACTAAGGGTATGTTTGGTTGCATAGAATCCTATGCCATGGGAATCCATGAGGAGACCCCTACGTTTTAGGCTAAATTGATGTATCACTCCACATCCACCCTTTGATTTTGTAATCAATGGTGGGAATGGAAGTCCCATGAACATGAGAATCCACATTCACCCTTTGATTTTGTGATCAATGGTGGGAATGGAAGTCCCATGAACATGGGAATCACATGCCTTGGTGATTCCCATGTTCGTGGGACTTTCATTCCCACCATTGATCACAAAATAAAATGGTGGTCAAATGGTAGATGTGGAATGATATATCAATTTAGCCTAAAATGTAGGGGCCCCTCATGAATTCCCATTGCATAGGATTCCATGCAACCAAACACACCCTAATTTCCTAAACAAAATAGGAATTCTAACTCTTACTTGAATTGAATTGTTATTTATAATTGCAAAAGCAAAAGACTTAATCCTAATTCTATTGGACTTGTACTCCTAGTTGAGCGTTAACACGGACTTATCCAATTAAATAAATATAATATTGATTTTAATATACTAATACTAATACAATTATACAACCCAATATTAAATCACACTGCCTTCCAAAAAAAAAAAATCACACTACCATAATTCTGAAAGAACATTTTACACTGAACTCGTTGATCTTAAGATCTCATAGCCATTTATCTTTTTCGTCTTCAAAGACCGCCATCACTAGGAGATTAAGGAGCTGGATTAGTTCGATACTTCAGAATCCTTGAATTGATTCTTAAAAGCCATAATGCTTTAATGATTATTCGCCAAAGAGCTTGACCCTTAGACCCATAATGATTATTCTTAAAACACCATAACTATTTAGCTAGAAGGGCATCTGACTAGTACAAACTATTAATAAGAGAAAGCAAAAGGCATTACAAAGAAAAGCAAGTAGTATTTGGTATTGAGCTCATAATAATAACTAACCTGCAATGTGAAAAGTCTATCTTCATACTGGACTTCTTTAGTCAAGAAATCAGCTCCAATTGTTGCTTTATACTGACTACTAAACTTACGATTCACATATCTAAGCAAAAAACATTTAAGGCAACCAAAAATTGTGCAGAAAAAAATAACAAAGACAAAAACAAACAAATATATTTCTGTTATTATATTGTTAAAATTCCAATTCCAAGGATACTGATTCATCAAAGAGGTCTTCCCCACACTATTAAAAGAAAAGAAGAGAAAATGATCAATTAGAATTTAGAATTGGAAAGAGATCAAAGCACAAAAAAAAATCACCATCAAACAGAAGAGAACTAACTAACCCACTGTCACCGAGGATTATGACCTTGAGAAGCATCCGCCTTCGAGACGCCATGGATGGATTTGATATGAAATTTGGATCTCGGATACAAGGAGGGATGGGAAGAATGATTGTTAGATTCTCGTTTTCAAGGAAGGAAAGAAGAAAAAAAAAGCTACTTCTACGAAAGCAAGTGGTGGTGGTCGTGGTGATCTACTATTCAACGACTACAGAATCCTGTGGACTCTTCTCTATTATGTGCACAACACAAGACAGAGACGGAATCCCAACAAAGATTATGTGCTGTGCAGTGGGGTGGGGTGGGGCCGTGGGGGAGATATCAGATAGAGCCGCATCCCCATTTCTACGGTGCCTGATGGTCCCAGGCACCTTAGATGTGCATGGAGATAGGCTACCACCAGGCACAAAAACCAAACACCATAGAAGAGTTCGAGTCGCACACATGACACAACAGGGTTTTTTCTAAGTGCATCGGCCTTATGCCTGGGGTTGTGCCTGGTGCAAATCAGGCACTGTAGTTCTACATCGAAATAAGAGACAACTTCTATCTCGATGCAGATCTACGATGCCTGGTAGCACCAGGCACCTGGGCCAGGCATCGTAGCTTTACTCGACACAATAATAACAAATTAGCTGGAGCAGTTCTACGCTGCCTGGTTCATGCCTGAATGGTACCAGGCACGTGCCTAGTGATGAGGTGGCATCAAAAACTAAAAAAAAAAAAACAAACAGAGTGAAAATCAGCGTGAAGAAACCTTAGGCTCCTCCTCCAAACACAAGGAAACCATAGGGCTCATATTCGCGTGAAGATCATATCAGATCCATCTCCTCCACCTCCACCTCCGCTTACTCCAAACGCAAGGAAACCTTAGGGCTCAATTCTGCGTTATGTGTCATGTTGTTCTTCTTATCTTTTGCTTGATTTCCATTAATCAATCCAAAATCACTGTTATTGTTTTGGGTTTTTCTTGGAACAAGCTTCTTCATCTGCAAGTGAATAAAAGAGTTTTTTTTTGTGTTAATCACTGAAATTTCATTCCCATTTCATCTCTTCAATTATTAGCATAATAAAGTGTTGGTCTTTGCTTACAATTATGTTTTTGTGTCACTGTTTTGAATTTTTGTAGATGAAATTCAGAATATTACTGATGTTTGGTGTCATTTGTGATGGATTTTGAACTAGAAAAAATTGTTGATAGTAAAAAATGTAAATACATAGTTGAAAGATGAGTATGAACCCTTCAGGAAGCATTTGTTTCTTTGTCATTGTTTGCTTGTATGGCTTGAATTGCAAGTGCATTTGATGTTAGTATAGTTGAAGTGTTGGACATGGTGTAATTGAAGTTACGCAGAGTTGTTATGCCAAGTAGATAATTTTGTTTTTGCTCTTGCGATAGTTAGAAAAATAAAAATTTAATTTATTGTTTATGCCAAAGCCATAAGTTCTCAAGACCAATCACAACTGCTGAAACACATAGAAATGAAATGCAACCAACCATTAGTATTCAATACCAGGTAACAATTTATTTTTTATTTTTCTAACTATCCCTAAAGCAAAAACAAAATTATTGAAGAGATGAAGTTGTTCTTGGCATAACAACTCTGCCAGTAACTTCAATTACACCATGTCCTTAAAACACTTCAATGCACTTGCAATTCAAGTCGTACAAGCAAACATCGACAAAGAAACAAATGCCTCCTGAAGGGTTCATACTCATCTGTCAACTATGTATTTACATTTTTTACTATCAACAATTTGTTCTAGTTCAAAATCCAACACAAATGACACCAAACATCAGTAATATTCTGAATTTCATCTACAAATATTCAAAACAGTGACACAAAAAACATAATTGTAAACAAAGACCAACACTTTATTATGCTAATAATTGAAGAGATGAAATGGGTATGAAATTGCAGTGATTAACAGACAAAAAAAACCTCATCACTAGCCACGTGCCTGGTACCATCCAGGCAGTGGATACCAGGTAGCGTAGAATTTTGCAATTAGCTGTTATTGTCGTTATAAGTACGGTCATTATTTTAAAAACAAAAATGCTAGGAAATCAGGTTTTTGCAACCATGTTTTATAATCAGATAACGTGACGTGATCTCGAAAGAATGATGAAATATCCAAAATGTTTATGTATATCTCAAGGTTGTAAAAAACCACCTCTGAAAATGCCACATCATTCTGATTGCAAAACCTGATTCCTTGGCCTCACTCTTTTAATAAGTGATAATTATTCCTTAACAATATCTTGTATAAATGGTAATAATTTTTCTTATACATATATATATAACAATCAATCTCCAACCTAAATTATTTCATGTACAAGATGAACTAATAATATTCTCATTTAGTTTATTAGTTGATTATTTGTGTATAATAATTTTAATAGCAAACCATGTATGGATGTTTCAGGCTGAAACATCTTTTTTATCAGTCTCTTTTTTTGTGAAAAAGAAAATTTTGGTTTATATGCTTTCCAAATCAACAATTCCCAAGTAATTAAAATTTTAATAAATTCAATCCAAATACCAAATCTTATGGACACTTATTTTTTTAATGGAAACAATATAATAAGCCCTCATTGATAAAATCGAATACTTATAAATATAACAATTAGTTTGACATTCATTAGTTTATACATATTAGAGTCTAGCCCTAATTTTTAAAATTAATTGATACTAACAATCGTTTTCTAACAAAACATGTTAAGTCCACCTCATTGACTGATCAAGACTGCTACCGTTAATTTGGGTTAATTTAGTCTTATTTCTTTGAATAATTGAGTTTATTATTTTTTTTTTTTAACTCTAAAACTCAAAATCGCCCCACCCTCCTTTTCTTCTCTTATTTCTCCCTGCATCTCTTCTTTTCTCTACCCGCGGGAACCTCACACCCAAATCCCAACCCCAATTGCCACTCCCACCTCCACACTGATAGTTCTAACCTACGGGTATGTGATGAATGGGGTTGCTTTGAGGTCGTGGTATGATGTTTATTTTCTCTGTTGTTGTGATTCATTAATCCCAAATTAAATGTTTCTAAATAACCTTGTCATATAATAAGATAGTAGGGAGAATTTCCCATAGAGTTACACATTTTCTCCGCCCTGCGCTTCCATCCTCTCTACCCTGCGCTTTAATCTCCTAACACAGAGCTCCGATGGGTGAGAGAGAGAGAGAGATTTGCGAGGTGGATGGAGAGATCTGAGGGCCGGTGAGGGCTTCTATCTTGCAAAGAGACTGAGCGATCTGCGAGGTGTTTACAGGTTATTCAGTCACATTTGATCCCTTCATACACAAATATCATACCATCTTCTTCTTCATCTTCTACTTTGAATCGTTTGTTGTTGGTTGTTTGTGCTTACCATTCCAATTGGATTGGGGCTTTCTTTCATTCAAGTAAAAAAAAAAAAAAAAAAGAGTCAACTTTGGGTTCGGGATAATTGGCTTTTGGGTTCTCATTTCTAGTTAACAATGACAATGAGAAATGATTTGGGGAAATTTGCCACTCCCTTCACCCACCCTCCTTTGATGATTCAAAATGCTTAATTTTTTTTTTATTTCAGTTTATGATGAAATTAAGTTAATGTTATTGTTGTCGTGTTTGCAGCATCACAATGTTTCAAGATAAATCACAAAATCATTTGGGGAAAATCGCCTCTCCCTCCCATTTGGATGTGTCTCACCTTCTCTTCTCCTCAAGTTATTTAGCAAAGACATTGATGGATAACAAAGATCTGACTGGCGATTTTGGGGTGTCTCTGTGTGTGGAGGTGGTGGTGACAATGAGGGTTGGGATTTGGGGGTAGGGTTCGGAAAAAGAGAGTGGATGTAATTTTAGGTTTCATTGTTTAAAAAATTAGACTCAATTATCAAAAAAATTAGACTCAATTAACTCAAGGTAAGGGTGAATGGTCAAAAAAATTAGTATTGACAAGTCAATGACATGGACTTATGGTTTTATAAAAAAAAGTGATAGACTCAAGGGACGAACTCAAATAATGGGTCATTAGATTGTTGTTGATTCTATGGTTGATAATAACGTTTAATAGTTAGAGCCGAGCCAAGCTAACTAGATTAGTTT